>CAXAJV010000008.1:30579941-31077441 GCA_963969225.1 Xylocopa violacea | reverse complement strand
ATAACGATGCTACTCTTGATGATACTACTTACTACTAACGATTAAAAGGATGAAGAATATTAATTGCTAGATACTAACGATAAGAGTGATAATTAAAGTAAAATTAATACTCTGGTAGTGTAATAATGCTAACGATTAAT
Organism: Xylocopa violacea; assembly: GCA_963969225.1. NCBI lineage: Eukaryota > Metazoa > Arthropoda > Insecta > Hymenoptera > Apidae > Xylocopa > Xylocopa violacea. The sequence goes on along the minus strand of CAXAJV010000008.1, from coordinate 31,077,301 downwards.
ATTAATAATAAGAATAATAGTAATAATAGTAACGATAATCGTGTCCATTGCCTGTCGCGAAAGGAAAACGAAGCATAAAATAACCGGGTACCTACAAAGTGACGTGCCTTTGAGACTCTTCGAAGCAAACGATCGATTCGTCGTTAGCCTTCGACTTACTTCCGGCCGTGGAACTCGTTTCCTCGGACGCGTCCGTATTGCGCGCGGTTTCGAGGGAAACCGAACTTGTCCGACGGTTGCGCTCGCTCGATCGTCCCTTCGATCCTTCCCGCGTTCGCGACACCTGGCAATCGTCTACGATCATCGTCCAGTTTGTGAAACGAGCTAGCCCCGCGTGTTTGTGCGCGCGCGCGCGCGCGCGCCACGGAATGAAGGAGAGAGAGAGAGAGAGAGAGAGAGAGAGAGGGAGAGTAAGTAAACGAGCGACTGAGGGGGAGTGTGCGTGTGCTCGCGCGCACGCGCGCGCGCGCGCGCCTTTGCGTCTGCACCTGCGTCTACGAGTGAGAGTGCGCGAATGTGCGAAAGCTACCGAAAAGAACAGAGGCGATATGAAAATGACGATAATCTTTTTCTTAGCGCGATAGAGCAGCCGAATAAAGAAGCGACGAATATTTTGGAACGATTTAATTGATCGACGAGGAATAGGACGGTCTAGGGGATGAGAAATAGAAAATAAAAGAAAAACAAAAAATAATAATGTCCATGTTGCTAAATATTAGCGATGAGTAGTTTGCGTATAGCAACGTCTTAGTTTAAATTAGTCTGTAGCGCATACGAAACAGATGAGGTGACGTAGAGGTTGTACTAGAGAAATCGACAGTGAGAGAGAGAGAAAGAGAGAGAGAGAAAGTAAGCGTGAATGTCAACGCGACACGATAGAGAGAATACGAACGAAAAGTAGAAGCGTGGAGGAAGCGCGCGCGCAAAGAGGAAGACTGCACGCGAGAGACGAGTGCGTAGTTGCGAGGAAAGACAAAAGGAGTGAGATACACACGTACACGCGTATACATACATACATACATACATACATACAGACAGACACGTACACGAAACGCATAGTGAACAAGTAGACTAAAATTAGGAGATAGACTTTTAGGTAAAGTTATCGAGCCCGTTCCTTCGTATTAGACACGGTAGCACTAGAGATGCTCGACACGAGTACCTAGTGACACTATATAGGTGGTAGAAAAGAGAGAGAGAGCTCCGTTCCAACGGCGATCCTTTTGTTTCTCGTCCAAGAGGAAATAGAAGAAGAGTATCGAAATAGGAGGAAGAGGAAGAGAAAGAGAAAGAAGAAGAAGAAATCGTTCGTCCTCCTCGGCCCATTCCACGCTGCGTTTCGTTCGCGACTTCTTTCGGAAACGCAAATAAATCGCAAACGATCGAGTTTCGAAGCAATAAAAGAGAAATAGGAAGAGAGGACGCAAGGGAAATGGTTTTTGTATATTAGCGAGATTCTCCGATCGGGGGATGCGAGGAGACGGGAAACGCGATCAGGCTGGGGAATGCGGAACGAGGGGAACGACTCGAGTCGAAGAGGAGAAGGGGAGAAGGAACGATGAAAAATCCAAGAGTACCGTGCCCATTGTAGTCGCGCGTAATTTATTATGAATATTAACGCATTAATATTATCGAGTAATATACCTCTTCTGTACATACAATTAAACGGCAAAAAAGCAGTAACGAGTAAACGAGTAACGATTAGAGATGGAAAACGAGGAGGGGAGATGTTGCGTGCTGTATTTTGCGACGATGACGCGCGATTGATTCAGTTGCGAATTAAAACGAGTCCGATCGTAATGTAATTATGTTGAATCGCCACGGTACGATGTAACGGTGTGATTTACGCGACACGGTTATACATGTAGGTAAATATTAAAAAATACATTTGGTACGCGCGACCAAGGATCGCGATAAGCGGAAGCGAACGGTGATTTTTTATTATCGCTACGATTAGTCGGTCGGAAAGAGGTCTATTTTATCGTTCGCGTGCTCGTCGTCCAGAGGATAACAGAGATAAAGCGAGCGAACGAACGAACGAACGAACGAACGAGAAAAGAAGAGAAAGAGAAGGAAAGAGAGGGGAGACGCGTCGGCTTTTTTTCTAACCTTCTCTTACGCTCGAAAGCGATAGACCGATCTTTCTTTTTCCTTCGACGCACCGACGATGGATGTATGTATACTTTTTATTCCCGTACGCGGGGAACGACGATTTATTATATTCTTTTCTCGCATCCAAGACTTCTTTCTAAACCCCCCCCCCCCCCCCCCCCCCCGCCGCCGCCGCCGCCGAATAATAGAAGTAAGCAAGAAAGTCACGAAGCCACGCGCGTTTCTAGGCGTAAAAAACGATCATCCTCATCCGTTATTTATCGGCAGAATCTTTCGTAACGATATTTCGAGAGGAGTGGATTTTCTTTATCCGTCTGTACCTATATAGGCCTGTAAAACGCGTCGTGTATGTGCAGTGGAGTGTAAAGGATCTATAATAAAGAATACACACTTTTTATACGGGTCAGTTTTCATTGGGAACTGCGAGCGGCGAACCGCGTCGCGTCGAGAATCGATCGAGAATCGCCGCGAGCAGCTTCAGAGTGGAGGAGGCGCGATGGGCGAAATTCTACGGGACTGGATCCAAGCGAGGCTAGGGGTGTTGGTGGATCTGAAGCCCGACGTGTTCGGGCACTACACCAGAGACGGCACGCTTCTGGCGCAGATCCTCCATAGCTACGACATAATCAACCGCGATCAATTGGACACGATCGCGGCCACGGAGGATCCCGCTCTGTGCAGGGTGAATCTGAAGCATTTGAGGTTCTGGCTGAGATTCGTCGGCGCGGACTGCGACGATGAGAGCATCGAGGAGATATCGCGCGGCCGAGGCAGCGCCTCGTTGCGCTTGTTCTACAAGCTCTACCTCTGTCTCGAGACCAAGGACAGGCTGCACTTTATCACGCTGCAAAAGGAGAGGGAACGGTACGTGCCAGCGTCGAAAAAGTTCGAGGTTACCAAAGTTTCCGAGGACCCGCCTCCGTATCAGCCGGCGGAGCATCGTTTGTCGATGAAACTGGTCAAGGGAGAGCGCACCGTCGAGTGGCATCGTTCCAACTGTTCGAGGATGCTACGGAAGTTGCAGCGGCAGCGAGACCAGCTCGAGCTACCACCACCTCTCGTGCAGCGGCTCGTCGAAACTTGCGTTCTCGAGGTACCGGTAACTCGATGCGCGGCGTTACGGATTTCACTTGAACGTTCCGACGTTGCGCTGCGCAGACACCGGGAAGAACGTCGCTGGACGATAGAAAGGAGCAGAGCGAGGAACTGGAGCGGTTCGAGTCGAAGCATCGCGTTCGAGTGAAAAAGATTCGGTCTTCCGAGCGGAGCGAGAACCAGGCGGAGGAGGAGGAGGAGGAGGAGGAGGAGCTGGCGATGGAAGACGAGAGAGAAACGGGCCGCAGAACGTACGTCGATCGTTTGAAGGATCGTAGGAAACGCGTGGCGACGATCGACGCTCTGAGATCGAAGATGCGCAAAGCGTTGCTCTCGGAGCTGTGGGAGAGGATGACGGCTAAACAGGAGAGAGCGTTCGACGAGGCGATCGCCAGCCGAGCGTTGGATCAGTCGCGATACGAGAAACAGATGGTGACGAAATTGTGCGAGGTCCGCGAGCAGAAAAACATCATGGCCGAGAATCAAAAGGTCGTCGAGGATATCACGCTGGAGGCGGCCGCTGTCGAGCATCGCGCGAGCTGCGAGCGGGCTCAAGATTTGCTCGTCCAACGGCAGAAGGACATAGAGGCCGAGTGTCGGAGAATGTGCGAGTTTCGCGAGAGGTTACTCGCGGAGAAGGTACAAAGGATACGGGAGAAGCATCGGAAATTTTGCCATGGATTGCTCGTCGATATGGTGAGCATCGCGTTGAACGTGGCCGACCATCGCCGGGTGAACGACGGCCGTGTTCCGTTCGCCCTCCTCGCCGAATGGAAGAGCATGTTTCTCAAGTCTCTGCCCATCTTCGACGAAGAAATTCCTTACGACGACGACCGCGACGACAATGACGACGACGACGACGACGACGACAGCGACAGTGCGAAACAAGATTTCGTACCGTTGTTCAAGATGGATTCGAACGACGCGTTCCAAGCGCTACGGGAGGCACTGTTGGACGACTATCTCGACGGGAACCCGCCCTGGGAACGATTCGAGGAAACCAGCGAGTCGTTGGAATTCGGTCGCGCGGTACTCGGATACGTGGTGCATCGTCTCCTCGCGGCCCTTTACGAGCGACCGATCGATCGTTCGCAGACGTTGCTCTCGAAATTGGAGCACGTGGGGATCGTGCTGGGCGTTGTGGATCGCGATGCCCACGAAATCCTTCGAGCGCTCCTCGATCGCGTCGATGTACGAGCGTTACGTATGGAAGACGCGATCAATTATTGCCTCGCGCGGTACAAGGAGGAGATGTCCGACATACGGTACATCGATTCGAACGTAATCGCGGCGACTATCGACGCGATCCAACGGAAAGTGGATTCGAAACGGGTCGACCGACGGATCGTCGAGTCGATCGAGAAAACCGGCGGCACCGGCGAGGGCAGCAGAGTCGTCGACCACGACGACGACGACGAGGCGGACGAAACCGACGACACCAGGGAGAAGGAGACGCAAACTCCGAGAAATATTCCGTTCGACGACGCGGATCCCGTGTTGACCGACTCGGCGTACTTTGGTAGACCCTTCTCGTCCCTTCTCTCCTCCCTCCCCTCTCTCTCTCTCTCCGTCTGACGAGGATTCGTACGCGCGCAGGTAAGTGGGCCTACGAGTTCCTTACGCTGGGCGAGCCGATCACCGACGAACTGGCCACCAAGATCCTCGTCGAATACCTGCAGAGCGTGACGCACGCGGCCGGCTGCGTCCTGATCGATTATCCGGACACGTACGAGCAGATGTCGCGTCTCGAGGCAGCCTTGACCGGTTCCGCTCCGCCTCCCGAGCCGAAACCGATCGACCTTCGGGACGTTACCATCGAGGAGATCGAAAGTATCGCCCCGCGGATCGTTTTCGAGGACAAATCCGATCCATACGCGGCGAACAGGCAATTAGACGATCCGATTACCATCGATTCTCATCGGGCCGTGATCGCGTTTGTCTCTCGTGGTTGTTCTTTGCTGATTTTCCAGGCGATCGAGACTCGTGCCCGATCCGATCGCGAACCGAGGCCAGCCGTCTCCGTTGTCGGATCGCGCGTTCGCCACGGTTTTCGTCCGAGCGAAGCAACGGCCGAAACACTTCGACGACGAGGACCGAACGTACGAGGTGCTCGAGGAGGACGCGTCGTCGATCGACAAGTTTTACGCTTCTCGCGGAATCGCTCGCGTTCTCTACTACTCCGCCCTCGATTTGCCGACGTTGAAAACGTTGGCGAGACTCGCGATAGGCGAGCTGGCGCACGGAAAATCGTCCGAGCAGTTGTTCGGCGACGCGTTGACCGATCTCGAGGCAGGACGGCAGACGAAGCGACACGGGCAACCGTTGAAACCGGCGATCGTTCGACGTTTGGTCACCTACGACTTCGAGTTGGACGAGGCGATCGAGTCGGAAGAGTCGTTCGACGAGTCACCGACCGTTGGTAAGTCCGGCATCGAATCGAGCTGGCGATGGATCGATTTTCCGTTGCCCACCGTGCTGCTGAAAAGCTTGGCGAGCATCTGGGACCGTACGGAGAAGAGCTACACGGACCGGTTGAAGGAGTTGTTGTCGTTGAAGAGCGTTCACTCGTCGAACGTCGCCCCGTACGTCGATTTCGTGACGAGGAACGCGCGCGACTACCTCGAGCGTGGCGACCAGAGGCAGGAAGTGTTGCGTCGATTCCACGCGGCGTTCAACGCGATCGACCGTGACGCTCGCAACGACGCGGACGTCAAGTGCGAGCTGCACCGTCGGGTGGCGGATTTTCGAGCCGAACTCTGGGAGATTTGCGATCGGAAGAGACGCGAGGCCGAAACGGAACGAAAGCGACGCATCGACGACCGGTGGACCGTTCGCGAAGCCATCCTGCTGTTCAACGTCTACGTCGGCCTCGTTCAAGCGGAGACGGATCGTTGCGTGGACGCGATACGCGTGCTGCGCGACTACTATCTGGGGATCGCGGGGAAACCGTTGCCAGAGATCGAGCAGCACTCGGCGAAGGTCGTGCTGGGCAGAATCGAGACGATCGAGACGCGCGAGCCGAGATCGACGGAGATCGTCGACTCTCGGCCGGCTAGCGTCGATCGCGACGCTCTCCAGGAGGAAATGGAGCGCGCGCTCACCGACAGGAACACGAGTCTCTGGCGAGACGTGGAGAACGTTTCTCTGTTGAAGGGGATCGTGGAAACCGTCGACTACGCCAGGAGCGTCGTGGACGCGGTGTCCAACGGGGCCGACGAACTGTTACGAAGGGGAGAGACGACGTTCGCCGACAGCGACGATCTCGAGGTGGCGTCGAGGTCGCGCGATCTAACGTCGGAATGGCGGTACGCGGTCGCGTACGAGATCGAGCGAGTTCGTCTGAAACTGAAGTCGATAGCGGACGTGGCTCGACTGGACGTTCGCTTTCTCGTGGAAACGTTGCGAAACGCCTTTCACGGTATCCACGACGCGATCGTCGACAGGTTAGCTCTCCTGTTCCGCTCGGAAATCGAGATCGACAGTTGCTCTGCACGGGAACCGTTGCTGTTCGTAGGTACTGGCGGGAGATGAAGAGCGCGAACGAGGCGGCGAACGCGTTCTGTTTCGCGATCGAGGAGGGCAGAGCGATCGAGAAGGAGATGCTGTTGGAGGGCGATCGTTTGATCGTTCGCCCGGACGTGTACGTCTGCGAAACGGAGCGGTGGGGCGAGCCGAGGAGAGCGAAGGAGATCCCGTGGTCGGACTCGCGATTCCGAATGGTTCACCTGGCTCGGTTGATGGAGACGTTGAAACGGATCGCGCCGTACGGAACGATGTGCGAGCGAACGTTGGTCAACCTCGTGCAAGATTTGATCGGGCACGGCCAGGAGGAGGGGGAGGCGATGTTGTTACCGCGTTGCTGGTATCGGCTTCGATCGTCGGACGTGTTCGATCTCGTCGGCCGATTGTTCGGTCCGGTCGACTACGTCGAGTGGCGAGAGTTTCTCGTCTACGCGATGGACCTGCCGATGCCCAGCTGCCGGCAGTTGTTGATCGCGCGGGATCGTTTCCGGATCCAGGACCCCGACCTGAAAGAAACGGTGACTCGCGCGCAGTACCGTTGGACACCGATCTGGTTCCTCGAGTGCTCGGAACACTGTCCGAACGTGAACGAGCTGTTGCGGGACCAGTTGAACAGGAACCCGGAGGAATTCTACGAGGAGGAGTTTTACCAGTTCGACGGGGAGGCGAGCGTCCGCTCGGCGATGTCGGACGTAACGGCGTGCCATTCGAGCCCCGAGGAGACGCTGAGGCGCGCGTTAGCCAAGGAGCTTCTCTGTCGAATGTACATGGTCGATCGGTACGCGGTGAATTACACGGCTCTGTTGCTGGCTTTCTGCAAGGCGGAGAATCCGCGAGACGGTTTCGGGATGGCGCTCGCGCTCGCTCTGGGAAATCGCGTCTGCACCGACCTCGAACAAGGCGAGAGATACGTTCAGCAACTGTTACGTCGGAACCGTCGCGATTCGAACTCGAAGGTAACCAACGTTCCCGAGAGCGAAACTGAAATCGAAGGCGAACTCTCGACTAGCGAGTCGTCCGATCGTCGTGCCGAGGACCGCGAAGGGCTCGTCTACTGGCTACCTTTGGACTTGTGTCTCGTAAGAATTTCTCTCCTCGATCTCACCTCGCTCGATCCGTCTTTCTCGATCGACGTCGCGTTCGATCTTCTTCCAGACCGTGTTGGCCGCTGCGTTGCCCTGGCACGTGTTGCGTCCAGAGGTTCTGGAGCGGTGCAAGAATCTGCGTGAAAGTCTGGTTTCGATCTACCAAGAATTGGTGGACCCGGATCTGAACGACCGGACCGATACGGTTTTGGCGCATCGACTTTTGAATCATTGGTTCGTGATACGGTTGTTGAACAGCGTCGCCAAGTTCACCGCCAAGAACGTAGGGACCATAGTCGAGGAGATTCTCGGGAGGAATACACGACGAGCGTAACTTGTGAAAAATTGTAATCTTTCAGGTAAATGGCGAACATGTCGTTGTTTCTTCTTCCTTTTCTTCTTCTTTTCTTCCTTGCAAGGTTGAAATCCTCGTGTTCGTGCACGTTCGCGAATACCTCGATGTTTCGGCACAAGCGACGGATTATAATAATCGGTAGGTATAAATACTCGTTACCTCGGAAAGTTGCGCGATACAAATCGAACGTTCGATCGATAAACTTTTCTATTCGCCTGTGAAAAATATTCGTCTCTTTTCCGCGATTCGTATGAAACGTGACGGTCGTGACGGAACGTTCGTTGGAAGGTAAGAGGTGCGAGCATCGAAATGGAAACAGAAACGAGAGACGCGTTCGTTTGTAACGAATCGATGAAAAATGGAACGATCGATCGAAACCTTTACCCCCTAATCGTCTAGCGTATTATCCATTACTCGTGGTATAACGGTAGCGATATTATAGTACGGTATTCTTAAAGTGTAAAGTAGCGACGATACGCGTCCTCTCTCTCTCTCTCTCTCTCTCTCTCTCTCTCTCGCGTGTTTTCTTCCAAATTTGTTAATGTATAATACATATCTATATATATGTATATATATACACATACGCGCGTATCATCAACGAACTCGTTCGAAATCGTAAGGACACGGTAGAAACGAGAGCGTTGGACACGCGATAGCCGTGAAAAAGGAGCAACATCGATTTCTTCTCCGATTACGTCGTTTGCAATCCGATCGGTAGGAACAACGATTAAAGGGTGGACGTTCGGTTTGGGTGTCGAAATCCGTTCTATCCGGTATCCAACGTTCTTTCGTACAAAACGCGAGTTTATCGACGTAGTTACTATAACTCCTGTCTATCTCGTGTTCGGCTTTCTCGTCGTAAAGAAGATGCATTATTCACAGCCCGTACTCTCTCTCTCTCTCTCTCTCTCTCTCTCTCACACACACACACACCCTTAACGATTTAGTTAAGTATGCATCGATCCGTGAAATCAACGATGAAACGCGCGGCGTGGCGAGGCGTGGCGGTAACGCGTGATATGTTTATCTCTTCTTGTTAGAATTCGGACAACGACGAACGAAACACGGCTCGGCCACCGAACCAAGTGTGTGCACGCGTATCGCGTGTATCCGTTAACGCGTTGCCTGCTCCATGTACGCGCGCGTTTCAAGGAAACGCGTCTAAAGTGACGCTAACTAGCGGCGTATTCGCGTTCTCGAATACGCGGTGTGTTCCAACAGCGGTTCACGTTACACGCTTAAGTACCGTTTCCGTTGCACGTCCATCTACGCGATTGCGCAATCTCCTACTTACGGAAATAAATCTTTCGCAACACGATCAACTATAGCCTTATTAATCTCGCGCGTACCGTACGTCCGTACGAATCGTACAAAAATAAGCTTCCTCCGGTCCATTCTCTCGAAAATAGAAGACTAGACTGTTGGTTGTACGAGCGCTCGAGCAAACCCCCGTCGATGTTACCTGCTTGCTAGCTTCCAGTCACCGAGACGGAAACTTTTGCGGTTCGTACATGCATAATATACACGCATACTTACACGCACGCGTACGTTACGCGCATCGGATGGATAGATGGATAGATAGATAGATGGATAGATGGATAGATAGATAGATAGATAGATAGTTGATGGACAGTAGTCCGAAAAGAACGGCGGACCGTCTAAATACAAATGCATCCCTTACTGTTACATAGTTACGAGCGCGCGCGTGCACACACGCACACACACATTCTCCTTTGGCACGTTAGCTCGTACGCTACGATCCTAAACCTGCTGTTTAGCCTAACGTTGCGATAAAAAAATACGAGGAATAAAAATATATCACGTAACAACGTTTCTCTCGTTCGTAGCTGGGCACGAAATCGCGAGAGAAACAACTCCCTCGACCGATCATCGTCATCATCTTCTTCTCTTCATCTCAGGATTGCCGCCATCCTATCCAGGAGAGCCATCAGCTGGGTTGCGGTGGCGTCAGCTTCACCAAAAGCCACGTGTACAGTTTCGGCTTCTGTTTGTCGACCAACTCGTATTGGAGACTGCTCAGTCCGTCCGTGGCGAACCTTTTCTTGCCCGTCTTTAGGTACTCGTATCTGTCGGTGATCAATGTAATAATAAGTAAAGAGACGAGAGCAGAGGAGAGAAAGGAAAAGGAATGGACGATTCACCTCTTTGGATTAGCCTTCTCCTTCTTGTGCGTGAGCATCTTGTAGCGCGCCACGTTCGCCGGATATCGGGAAATATGAAGCCCGTGCGCTTTTATTCGATTCGCCATGTCGTCGTCCTCGCCGCCCCAACCCCAGAACACGTTGCTGAATCCGTTGACCAGGTGAAAGTGTTCGCGCGACATCGCCGACACGCCGCCGAATAAATCGGCGTACGGTAACCTACGGAGATCGTTGGCAACGCACGGATCAGATCGGAACGATCGCCGTTCGTAGGTTAGGTTAGGTTGTAATAAATATACCTGTATTTGAACTTGTCCACTGCGACGGACATGTGCCGCGGTTGCTCGGGGCACGTGTACAGATTTCTATCGTCTTCCGGAAGTAGGTCGACGTCGTGAAAAATGAAACAGTCGAAAGGTCGTTCCTTCAACGCTTCCACGTATCCCACGTTCATCAGCATCGCTCGATTGAAAGCGTCGCTACCTGCGCACAAACCGATTCGTCTTCGACCAGTGTACTCGCGTAGTAAAAGTTGACGGGCTTCGCGGGAACCAGCGAATTCTAGTGCCGATGAAATACCGCAATGCGGTCTACGCGCCACGGATGCGCTCCGTACCTTTCTGCTCGACCACGAATATCTGATAGTCGATCTGCTGGCGAAGTAACATCGGGTGAAGGTTGTACAGCAACGCTTGGAGGTGTTGCGGTCGGTCGCGAAACGGAATCACGATGGCTACGCGGTGCCTGGCGACGCAGTCGCTCGGACATCCTTTGCCACCTGGTTTCACGTCCACGAACATCTTTTCTATCACCGACAGTTCCGGTGGCGACTTGCTAACGGCCAGTGGGCCAACTGTCGGACGAATTCGGATATTACGTCGATTGGAAAGATGAAAGAAACGAAAGCTAGCTTACCGAGATTGGGCGAAGTGAGCGGACATCGCGGCGGTACGGTGCTGTTGGTCGAGTTCGCGGTCGAAGATTCGGGAAGGATGGTTTCCGTCTTGGAGTAGTTGGAATTACCCCTAGTTGCCAAGAGCGTGATCGTCGAGGTGGCATTATTGTTGTTGTTGTTGTTGTTGTTGTTGTTGTTCGGTACACCCGTCAGCGCTACGGGTCCGTATATGATCAATCCTCGTGGGTGGTGCCTGTAGGTACGATCCGCGTACCTGGAACAAATCGCTCCGATTCCACGTACACGTAAAGATTTATTCTTGGCCCGAAGCTTCCACTACATCGAGTCGCGTATATTTCCGTCTGCAAAGGCCACTACTAAAGCGAATTCTAATTAAAGATAGACATAGACTCGGGTCATCGGGAGATTGGGATTCGCTGATGATTCAATTATCCGCGCACGATAACCTTCGATAACGATATCCCACGAATACTTAATAAGCTTCTCTTCCTCGTCTCGGGAGGGAAGCTAAGGTCGTCGTCCTCCTCTCGTTTCGACTTGGACTCGGTGAAACCCAATCATCGAACGATCGATCTCGCGCGATTTTTAACGGTACACGCGCGTACACGTAACGTGCCTCTCGACCTCGAACGTGGCACGCGAAACGAACAAGGGAAGCGGTACGACGCAAAGAATAAAAAGAAGACGATAAAGCGTGGTTATCGCTCGATGCGACCGCAAAATACGTATGAAATCATCGGTGAATAATGGTGCGCGTACGTAAGCCGCCGGTACGTATGCAGCGCGATGCGTGTACAGGATGCGCACGTGTCGCATGTGCAAACACCGAGACCGCGGCTCCGTTTCAAAACTTTCTTTCGTTTAACAAATTTCGAACGATACCGTTCCGATACCGTTCGATTGCAAAGTCGCTATATCTAGTCGAATTAGAAAAATTGCCAGTCGGAATAAAAATACACGCGACGACGAGCGCGTGTAAAAATATAAAGGTAATTACGCGCGTGGTCGCGTATACGTACCTCGTGGCGTTGATGGTGAAAATAGTCTCTATGGAGCGTCGATCGACCACGCTAAGTAAATATTGAATGGCGATAAGGGCGAGGAGGACGCAAGCGATCGTCTTGTAAAGGTGGGCACGATGCCACAGTGCCACGGCTGCGGCCACAGTCATCGCATGTACGAGACACCATAACTCCCTCTTATCGCCGTTAGAAGAGCGCTGTACCGAACGAGGCGCTCTCTGCTGGCTGCTCTCGCCGTTCCCGTTCTTCCTCCGGGATGATCCAGGAGAACGGTTCTGGCTGTCTGTCTTCCTCCTTCGAATCGACGACGACGACGAGGCTCCTCGATCTAGAGAACCAGTGGGAGCAGTCGAAGAAAGAAAACGCCGCCCAGGGCTTCTCGTTTCCGGTCACCAAGCGCATTACCCTCCGGCAGCAACGACACCTTCGGTATCCTAACGAATAGAGAGATACTCGGTATTATTTCGCGCCGCTGCGCTGTTATCGCGGGTAAATATGAAAAAAAAAAAAAAAAAAAAACGGTGGAACGCGCGCTCGTGCGTGCATCGCACGCGGCTCGCGATGCATCGGTGCCCGTGCAATTTACCGTGAAATCTACAATTACGATGGTTATCGCGACACCGCTGTCTTCCCGGAATTCTTCTCGGAAATGGATTCCACGCGAACGCGTATCGATCTTCCCTCTTCCATCCGTTTCTACACGGATTGCGTCGCGTGGGCGGAATACTCAAAGACTCGTCGATGGGACGCTTTTTACCGGAGAAACGAGTCAAACTGGGAAAAGCGAAAGGGAAGAGAGGAGATCCAGCGAGGGATGAAAGAACCCTTGTGCATTTCCCGGCCGGTGTTGCTGAATCGGAGGCATCTCGTATGCACGCGGGAATCCGTCGCAATGCAGCAAACATCCTTTCGTTCCGTTCCGTCGCGTCTCCTCGCGTCCACTCGAGGCGACCGCACGGTATAGCTAATTATTTATCAGCCCTATTATTCGTTAATCGTGAACATTGCTTTTGATTTAGCTGCTGCGATATCATAGGATGACTTAATTGCTTCCTCTTTAGAAGCCCGCGAATTAGCTGCTACACGGTACACAACCGTCGTAGTTGGTTCCACGTGGAAACGGTATCCAATCGGATTATACGGGGGGTGTCTAGCCGTTCGCGCGCGCCTTTTCGCGGTCTACTTCGAAGATCGAAAGAGCCGGTCCAGTCCCCCCCCCCCCCCCGCCGTTCGAAAGTAAATAGAGAGCGTTCGTTCGTTGAACGGATCGATGTAATTATTTGCGAACGCGCGTCGAATGGGAAATGAAATATTTCGGCGTGAGGGTAGAGAGGAGAGAAGAAAGGGCGTGTGGGAAAAGGAAGAGAAGGAGGATGCAGCGGCGGTTGCGAAACCATCGGAGAGATCGATAGCCATCGTCATGGCGACCATAGCATCAACTATGTAGTCTTTGGCTCCGGCGGACTGTTCCTCTGTTCTGCTTACCGTGTCGAAACGCGACTTTCTATACATGTTACAGAACCACGCTTTTTATGCGTTACATCGCGAAGATTTCTGCATCAGCGATCGCAAGGCAAACGCTCGAATTGGTAGTTGCAAGGTCTTTGGCTACTCGCATTCCACTAGTTAGTCGTCTCCGGCGAAAGACTCTCCGAAAGTGTATCGGTCCACTCGATTCTCCTACGAGGCGACTCCTACTTCCATACACGTGCGAAGCGCGTTCCGAATGCGGTCGAGATCTCTTTAAATTTATGAGAAGAGAAGAATGTAGTTCAAGAACTTTCCGAAAAGAGCTTTAAGAAGGAGCGCGCGTTACGAGAAGACTTTTACGGCGGCATCGTCCTTCTCCGCTCGATTCTTCTAGCGCGTAAAAACGTTCCAAATTATTCTCGATACTCTTTTCACCTTGACCCGCGACGAGAAGGAAAACAACCCTTTTTTCCCGCCAACTGCGACGCGCGCGAACACTGTCAAAAGACGGCGCTGTTTATTCGTATCCTGCACACCGGTTAAGCAAACGCTCGCAAAAATCGAACCACCGTGCCTCTTTACTCGAACGTTTATTACCGTTTACCGGATATTTATTGGGCTTCTTCGCGTACAATTTCTCGTCGGTATAAACGAAAATCGAATCGGCGTAAACTGTTCCGAGAAAATTGAAAATACCTTCTCGAACCTTATGATCTCATCAAACGACTCTATTAATAAATCTCTCGCGGTTAGGTAACCCGCATGGGAACCACTTCTGCGTATCTTATATTTAAAATTTAAATATAGGAGCAGGTGTCGAAAGTAGAATTACGCTTCTTGGTACAAACGAGTAACGATTGTTATCGGGTACGCCCAGTTTCGGAATAGGATATCGTAGATTGTCGCGCACTGGCGCCAGTGGTCGAATCACTGGTGAATCGTAAAGTAGCGGAAAGCAAAAAGACGATAAAAGAACGCCGCCGTCTCTGTCGTTGTCTCCAGGTAGTTACCTCTCTTTTCACGCGTAGAAGCGAACGGGAAACGAATGGATATCGATGAGTCGAAGGTCAAGGAGACCGAGAATAGAGAGAAGCGGCGTTTCGTAGGGCTTAACGCGTGTTTGCACTCGGTTTGCTTGCGAGAGACTCGTAATTAACTGTAGGAGGTCGCAAAGTTTCTCGAGAAAATAAAATTACCGCGGATTAGATGAACTTGCGTACACAAGCGTGCGGCGTGAAGCTACCATGGGTCGGACGTCCAATTTGTTTCTCAGGGCCGCGTGTACGCGGTTACCGCGAAATAACCTCGAGAGCTTTTCTAGCATCGTCGCGTGGAACCGGTGAACAAGTCCCCAGCGTACCTTTACCAAACGGAAGTCTATTTTATCGTTACGATCGAACGCACGACCAAATTTCGCCAAACTCTCGGGCGCACTGCCAAATAATAATACGCGCGAACGTATTCTCTATCTCTCGTAATCTCGACTTCGTCTTTATCGTATTCTGCCAATTGATGCATCACTCGTGCTATCTCCAACTCTTCGTTGCTTTCGCTCATCGCTGGAAAGCTTGAACGAACCCGTTTTTCATTGCAATTAATTATCTTTAACGTCGTTCAACGCGCGATCAAAACCGGAACCGCTTAGGATCCAAACGGTTGGGAGTTTGGTTTTTAAATCGTAAAAAGAAAAAAAAAAAAACTATTTTCTCGTCTGTTCTGTTCATTTTTTACCCATTATAGGTCGATACGTAAAAACCGCGCGCGATTATTATCCAAATTATCACTCGTATGCATGAGCGCGTGTAAATACGGTTCAAAGTAGTGTCGATTATAACGGCAGTGAAAATGGCGGAATAGTCGATTCTACTCGACACTGTACTCGATACCAACTGTCCTTGCTATTTATAGAATCAAATTTACAAAGTTTTTTCCTCCGAGGCAGCAGACAAAGAGGGAATCCGCTTTATAAAATGTAAAGAGCGCATCCTACGTATGGCAGTAAAAGCGATTTCACGGTAGCTCGAATTTGGAGCTAATCCAAGTCGAAAATCGATCGACCTTTAAACTAACTGGATGTGTGTACGCTTACGTCAACAACACTGCACAGTGAAACAAAGTATCGGTCTACTATCGATAACCATTTCGATATAAGTTTACGTTTCGTTAGAAAGAGAAATTTATTTGACAAGATAGCTCGTCACCTTGTATGTATCTAATCCAAGCGTTAAAGTTAATTTCCTTGTAATTTACCGATGTATGGAGTAGAAACCTCTTTCGTCGTTGGAATAAACGACAAAAACGAACGTTTGGATACACGCAAATAAAAGCTTGGTCTCGGATGGATCGTCGCGAGGTTCGATTCGTTTGAACGCGAAACCTAACCGTGGAAGTAACGCAAGAATACCTTCGATATTAATTAACCTTGATCGAGTGAGCGATAAGTCGCGTTAGACGAATATACTATTTTTGAGTACTCGCGTACGTAGGATAATCGAGTTACAGCACGCATTCCACTGTTCTTGCACTATTCTTCGCGTACAACGAATTGCAACAACTTTTGTACCCGACCGCGTCTTGTTGTTGTTGTTGTTGTTGTTGTTGTTGACTAAAAAGAAAGAAAAAAACCGCAAACGTTAAATAATAGTTCTCGCTCGTTAAACCGACATTTATTGGCTGCCTCGTTTAACAGGTAATTACTGTCGAGACCTTGCTTCGATCGAGGATTTTATTCAATCGGCTTCTATACTCAGTTATACGTTTTTAGCACGCTTGTCTATGACGAACTCGACACACTGGTACTCGAGAAAAACTCGAAGAATATTAATTGCAATTGATGGTAATAAGGGGAACGTAGCATTGGGAAATTGAAAATTTTTCTCGTCGAGATTCGTGCGTCACTGGATATTCAAAGGAAACTGGTTCACGCGTGGATAATTTACTTATTCACCATTAATAAAGCGGCACAATACGCAGATTGACCATTACGGTGAATGAACGTAGTAAATCTTGAGAAGGTTCTGTTCGACCGCCACGGTGAAGGAAATCGTAACGGAATTTTACTGGGTACAGGGAAAAATAGTTGAAAATAGCACACATGGATAATTGTAAGAATTATCGGTATCGGGGGCGTGCAGAACCGTTCACCAGCATCACGATACCGTTGACATTTCTGGAGGGGCGTTACAATTTACGACACTTTAACGCGAGACAACGAGACAACGGGTCAATGGCAATGTTGCGATCCGTCAGGTTAGTCCGAGTTTCGCGTTTTCCTTTTCTCGGGACCTTTTTTCACCGATTGGTCGAGCGTAACCACGCGTATTGCGGATAATAATATTACATAATACGCGAGCGATTGTATAATGCAACTTTTGCCTGGCTCGAGAATTCTGGAAAACTTTCACTTCCTAATTCGAGGGAACGCAACGATTTGCTTAAAAACTCGCGTACGAAAGTAAACGAAGCGAAACGTTTTACGTCGCTCGATCCGATAGCAATGATCGGCGAAAAAGTCGCGTCGTCTGCGAGCGTTCCGTTCGAAACGAAAGAGACACGCATCTATCGAATCGCGGTTCGTTCCCGCATTCGGGGTTACGTAACCCTCGCTCACCTTTCTCGCTATCTCCGAGCACGCATTCTGTCAACGACGACCACGTGCTAAACGACCGGTGGTGTATCCTCTGTTTTGGGAAGCTCGCGCCGAGAGACCTTCCGCGTTTCAAAAGGACTGACCTTCTCAACGGAACCGGTTCTCGTACCGGGTGCTCGGTTCTTCTTCCGTTGGCCAGTAAAGTCTCGTCACCGTTCACTCGCCACATTCACCATCGCGCTTCGTAATCATCGCATCGCGAAACCAGTTTCTCGCGACGCGTCGGGAATGGAAACGGCGCGCGCGGTGTCTCGGCAAGAACTGACGCGAGAGGTGACCGGCCGCGAGACGACGCCAACCGAGTCAATGACGGCAGGCGTGATTGGTCGGAGCACGACCTCTGCGCTCTCGCCACATTGGACGTTCCCGACGCAACGTGTTCTCGCCACTCGATCACCGATCGATGTCCACCGGTTCCCATCCATTCATCTGTTATCTATTATCGCCCGCTCTGTTTCCTGACGAAACCTGGAAACGGGATGACTAATGGATAGATCGTTATTCGAGTGGGCGTAGAAACGAAATTAAAAAGCTGCGCGCGAACAAACGCGCGATACCGGAACGCGATATCTTCGGTCTGCTGAATTTCACTGCACTTCCTGTGTGTGGGTGCGCGTGATATTTAAATAAGAAAGCGAATCGGATAAAAGCATAAGCTTACCCGTGAAGGACAGGAGTTCGATTATCTTCTCGGAATATGCTCTCAAAGCGCGGTGAAAGATTGTCCGTACAATGTAATCGGTTACCGGCGTTATCGACCACTGATTATTAGATTTTCTTGGGCTTTTTACAACTAGAAACTTGCGTTAATCTTTCTGGGAAAAGATAAAGGCAGAAAGCAGTGAAGTACGTATGTGCGTCATTTGGTTTTTTTTTCTTTCTAATTCTTTCGAATTCTTAGTTCTAATCGACGTTCCTTTCGCACCCGAGGGATCTCTGGGCGAATTAAAACGATCGAAAACGTTTACGTTTATCCTTCGAGGCGAGTTTCGCGCGAACCTTGCTACCGCGTTGGTTCTCACGGTAATGTCAACGTGTACTACGCTAGTTCGCGTCCGGTGCGCCTACCTTGTTCAGACATGTGCGCGCACGTTGTATTATGCATGACCGGGGTGTAAAGTATGAAAAGGAAAGTTGGAAGAGGTTGGCTTCTTCCCGCGAGCGTGAGATGCATCGGACGGCGAGAGACAATGGAATCCGACATCCGCCACTTGGTTAGGTTTTCGTTTAGGACACGGGTGTTTAAATTCGGCCGTCGACCCGTGCAAAAACTGATAAGGAAAATATACCCTTTCTCGGTCCCTCAAGCTGCCGAGCGCTGACGAGGTATCTTGGAGGTCGGCCAATTTGCACCCCGCTCTTCTTTCGGATGCTCGGATAAAAACGGTATTGAATACCGTCCTTTGGAAAGTGCTCGGTTAATTAGCGGTACGCCGAAAGGCATGGGGATACAGTAGGTCATACCAACAGTAGGACACGGTCAAGCGCGGTCGTAATTAATCGCGCGTTGACTACGCTTATCGAGAAACGAAATCGAGACCGGGAGTATATTATCCAGTCGACGATAATGCTTTTACGGAAAATGAAATTACCTTAAACGCTTTGGCTAACCGTGAAAGGTTATCCAACGAACACGCGTGCGCTTAGACGCGTACAGGGAATTGCACGTTTCGAGACACCTCGTACACGCTTTCGAAGGGAGTCATTTTTCCTACCTGTCGAACCGTGTACCAGATGGCTCCCTCGCCGCCTCGTTCCCGGGATTCCCGCAATTTCTCGCTCGGTGGAAAAGTCACGCTTGCGATTTGGTAAACCGACCACCGCAACGTACGTTTCCCTTCGAAGTATGTAGATCGATCATACGGGATCGCTCGAGCACCGATCGATACGTTTATTTATGAGAAGTCGTTACGACGCCGTTCTTCAAATTGCTACTCCGTCTACCTCCCGCTCCGTGATTTATACGCCTCGAACTTGCCGCTAGCGAACCGATATCGATAACCGATGGCTTGTGTTAGCTTTGCCACGCGAGAAACGCAATTTATATATTAAGTAGACCGTAACTTGCAAGGTTTGAAAAAATATTGTTTCGCGAATGTTTACCAAAAGAATTTTTCCATCGGTAATAGGACGTGACGCGATACGATGATACACGATGGGGCGATATCGAGCAGATACCTCGAAAGATATCCACCCTCTCGTTCCTCGCATTTTTCAAACACGGATTGCGTACGATAAAGATAACTTGCTACCTTACTTTGAGAAGGTACCGCGAAACTGCACGAATCCCGGTATCGTCAGCAGCGCAGGTTTTAACAAGGAAATTGTTAGACGGAGCGTGATTAACCCCGCGCCGCCGTTGCGATAATAAACGAGCCACGAGCTTCATAACTCATCGGGTGCCCCGGTCTCTTTCTTGTTTGCGATTATGTTCGCGTGTTCTTCCTCGCCCTGCTCGATCCTTCGCTTCCAACCGCTGTACTAGATGTTACAGGCGTTTATATAATATGTATTTCGTTTAATATCAACACGCCATCTTTCGAGTGAAACGTGGCGGCGGTGGTACCTAGCGTTCCTTCGATGCTTCTTATCGTCTTTAGCGAAGCGTTTTAAATTGCTCTATGCGCGGCAAACAATTCCATCTATTAAAATAGTCGTTCCTCGTGTGGTTGGTAAATGCCGTGCGCTGGAACGTAACTATCGTGCGTTACTAAGTTTCAAAAGCAGAAAAAAGAGGAGAACAAGTTTTTTTTTAGTTACGCGAGTTACTGTATCGTAAAGTTGCAAGAATGTGTTATTATCGGGGGGGAAGGAAGGTAAGAAGAACGCGATGAGCGTGGTGGAATATCTTAGCATAATTATCGCGCGACTTTGCCTTAGGCGTGTTGGGTGTTTGCCTGCTACGTGACAACCACGTACGCGTTACGATTCGATTAATTTTCATAAACGTTTCCTAGCGTGGAATCTCAATTTGTCGCGTCTCCGTTGTTTGCGTTAACGAACAACGACGAGCCAGGCTTTCACCTCGAACGTTGATTAATAATTTTCAAATAGCGGACAGCAGCGTAATCGAACATCGGGTTCTAAAACACCCAAAACTGGTAATGGTAATACATGCAGATAATCAGCAACGACGTGATAAATATGCGTCTAGATGAATCACGGTGTTATCTATGCGTATTAACTGTCAGGTTACGAATAGTCGTGCACGTTCCGAAGTCAAGGTCTGCCGGTGACGTGAGGTGGGATAGGTGGGATCGCTTAAAGAGGAATACTTCTTAAGAATTGACAAGAATCGCCTTGAAACGAAGATGCGAATAGTACACGGGCGAAAATTAGTCACCGAATGATTAATGAATAATCAACGAATAGCTCTGGAGAGAACGAGGAAAAATTTTCCGCGTTGATAGGCGGCGCTTCAACTTCTTTTGATCGATTCGAGTTTGAGCGTACGTTGCAACTCCGAGAACGCGAAAAGCAAAGTATTTTTTTTGCTACGAAGATCGATCGAAATATTTATTTACGCGCGGCTAATATCTTTTTACTCGATTTACGATCGAAGAAAAACGAAGGGCGCATTAGGAACCCGTCATCGAGTTCTTTTTACGCCGCGTTACACAATTAGCACATCGCGCCGCAGACATACGTCGTAAGAGTCCTTTGCGTAGTTTTCTTTTATGCTTTGAAAGAGAACAGCTCTCGTTGTGCAAGGTCGTTCCCGCTGTTACGTTCTAGTCCGGTCACTGCACAACACAGTTTTTCTTTCTTTTTACTGCCTTGGGAATTTTTTAAGCGATTACGCAAGCCAAAGAGAAGGTCGTCGACATGGGACGCTTACGGAGGAATAGAAACGTGACGCGTTCAAAATTTGACAGCGATGCGGAAAATGAACAGAAACGGCTGAAAAATCGGTAGCCTACCGTCGGCTGCAGGCGGAGTGACGTTTATCGATGCGTGCGTTTCATCTCGGTAGATTTAAAAGCGGACTATCGCGCATTTAGGTCATCGTATGCGCGGTCCCCATTGTTTTAACGTAATGCGTCGCCCTAAAGTGAATTCGTTCCGAATTTAAATCTTTGCTCGTTCGACGTCGTATCGGTTCTCGATCGTCGTCGATTGCTTCGCGGATCTTTCCATTCAAATGCCATCGTGGCGAATGAATTTTTTTTTTTTTTTTTTTTTTTTCATTCCAATTCAATTTCAACGCACGAAAACATGTCGCGCTCAAATGAATCCACAGTTAAACGATTACGGCTCTCTATAGGCGGAAGAATACAATAGCGACTGAGAAACAATGATCGCATTGAAAACGTTGCGCCGATAAAGAATAAAATACGCGTTATTTGTCTAGCAAACGATTCCGCTCGTTAGTTTGTCTTAATTTCTTCACTGGCTGCGACTCGTTCGCGTATAGCGTCGCAATCGTGTATCGCGTCGCCAGCGATAATAACCTCTTTGTGGTAACGGAACCTTTATTCCTGTCTATGCACCGGGCAATCGTGCGAACTTCTTAACAATCCCGGAGTCGTGGAGTCGAGAACTGCGAAATCTATTAAAAATATGTTACCGGCGTGACGAGAAATTTCCCGAATTCAAGAGGAAAGAGACGAAAACGGTTGTACTTTAGCTTCGTGTGTATTGTCGTTTCGTAAAATTCGTTCGATACCGGTGAACGGCGGACGGTTTCACGTGAAAACGTAACCCCTCTGGAAACACCCATTTGCATACGTGTCTTTAATTCGAATATAAATCATTCGAATTGCACCACGCGAACAAATAAAAGAGATTGTTTCGTCGAGGAGTGTAAAGTTCATCGTTGTTGGAACATTGTCATTTCGGTGGCATCGTGACAGCTCTTTCACCGTCAGCTGTCACGTGAACGAACGAGTAGGGAAAAAAGTACCGAAGGATACGATCGGTTTCAAGAGTCTTTTGTCTCTGGATAATTGTAATGTACTTACGACAATTCGATGCTCTGGTTCACCATGAATTTCTCGAATTGTCCTCGTTTTCTTCAACCTGCACGACCAGCCACAGTGTTCGTGAACCACGTCAAATTCCAGAACCATGAGTATGTATCAAACACTTCCTTCCTATCACTCGCAACCAAATTTCAACGGTTTCTCGCGCACCGTGACAACCGATTAGCTAGCAGTTTTCCGTGATATTACGACCGAACGGAAAGCAGGAGGCAACCATGCGACCGGATTGATATCTCGTTGCGAACGTTTCAGCATTTGAGAGGAACAAGAACTTGCACTGTAAGCGGATAGTTTGCAGGAGCACGCTCTCCCTCTCTCTCTCTCTCTCTCTCTCTCTCTTTCTCTCTCTACTCCTTCTCAGAAGCACGATCGCACGGTAAAACAGACACTGTCCTTGCGGGATAACCGACGAGATGACACACAGAAAAGAAGGGTGTCACCGTGTATTGACGAATCACAGCCGTTGTTTCTGGAGGATCTCGCGGGAAACTCGGAGGATCGTAGAAGCCGTCGATCTTCCGTTGCGAAGATCCTTACCGTGAACATCCTCGAGAAAAAGCTCTCACGGGCATGGACAAGCGGTGAACAGCGCCTACGCGCGGCAATGCCGGTAACTTTCCGCGTTAAAGACGCGAATGCGGTTTATTACTGTTCGAAGACGCCATATTGATTGTTGCTCCTATACGTACCCGACGCGCCATCTTTCGACAGTTTACGCTACTGCATTTTAGTATAGACCGGTGTTGTACGGTCCAATTGAAAATAAGTAATTGTGCGGAAAGATATTGACGAATTCAAGATGGAAAATAAGATGATGTAGGAAGCCTAAAGGAGAGACGTCCAATGATTCTTTTGGTAAGTTAAGTAATTTTTTCGTTGAATGTTAAACGTATTATACACACAGATATTTCATCTATCTGTGAATCGATTGAGATCGATGGATAACTCTTGTAAATTATCGATACAACTTTGACTATTTAGATATTTGGAAAGACGAGAGGAGCGAGTAGAATGGAGGATTTCTTGTTTCTCTGATCAATCTAGTGCCCGTATCGCAATTATGCTTGTATAAACGGACTATTTCACTTGCGTCTCGATGACCGATATTTGCCCACAGCGTTTGTTGTTTGCACAGTTTTATTAGAAGAATTTGTATGAAGATCTGACCGCCTCCCTCCTCTTCCCTTCCCCTCGTTCCCTCCCTCTTTTTAACCGCTACGTTTTCGATTTTTACGTTGGCTAGATATCGTAAACATAAATAGGTGGGTACATATTTTGTCGGTTCTAACATTAAAACAGTTTCTCTTTCAAAGCACCGGCTTACGGAAGCTTTGCATTTGGAGCATCTGCAGTAAAACGAACATAGGTTTTATATGGTTGCATTGAAAGTTATTCAATTTCGTCTTTTAAACGTCGAAGCAACCTCTTCGTTCGAAATGCCCTCGTTTGCTCAACCTTTACGCTTTGCGAAGTAACCTCGAAACGAAGTAACCTCTATTAACGTCTCCCTCCTTTGCTTCGTTGTAACGAGTCGGTGCTTGCTCTCCACCTTTTGACTACCCCGAAGCTATACGTATCAATGTGTCACCAGACTACGCCCATGTACGGTTATGCACCAATTTCTACTTTACGATACTCGTTGCTGCATTGCAACGATTGTAATTGTTTGTTACGCTAGCGATATATAAACAGCCGTAGCTACAACTTTACTTCATTTTTTCATTACGATCTTGATCCAAGTTCGCCAGAAATTACTACGAACGAACGATCTTTCGTTTAGTATGGGTTAACGAAGGGGGTTTTAAAAGTAAACACTTTCAACGCGCATCTCCATCTAGCGAGATTGCAGATGACGAACTGTTTTATCATAGAACCGGTTTTCGTGCGTGCAATGTAAATATTTAAATAGAGAAATCTTATTTCGAACGATATTCGGTCAGCCGTAACGATGTAACAAGATTAAATCGTCTGATCAGAAATGTTTCACTTGCGTGCAGCGTTTTGTCGCTAGAGCTGATATCTGTGTGTCGCCATCTTTAAGGTAACTATGGAAACAGAGAATATTCTTGCGAAGCGGAAAATCAATAAAAGATGTACTGTAAATAGCTGGTATATTTCTACGAAATTATCCGTAAATACACGCAAAGCATTAAATAAACACTCAGTTACGAAGATCAACGGCGAGGAATTAGATATGCAAGTGTTATACAACAGTGAAACACAATTAGATATGTGTGTATATTACGTGTGTACCTCGTATATTCTAACACTTAACGATATTAGGCGGAATTGGACAGCTGTTTCGCCGAAACGCGCATCACGCCGATGTAATAACGATCACGTGAAATTGTTAATGCAATGTAACGTTCACAAACGGATCGCCATTTAGAATAATCACCCGTATCATTCCTGAAGAATCGATAGAATCAAATTTGTGGATTTGCATTTACAAAATGTTTAATTCAACTAGAAATCTACCGATATCCGTAACATCGATTCATAAATAAACGTGAACATCGAAAATAGTTACGATTGTACAGCATTACAGTTTTATTTCGTTCATTTGTCGAGTTTTCTACGAAAATAGCAGACTGCTTTCAATGACAATCTATCGGTGGAGCAAACTTTTCCGCGTAATATATACATCATACGCCGTACTTGTTAAATACATACAATACATTTTTCTTCGGGAATGAATACTTGGTACGTGTCATCGATATGGAGGTATATAAACATGTGAACGGGGAAACGCGAAATAAAAAGCTTAGCTAGGATAACAACGATACGATAACAATGAAAACGATTTCAAATATAAATCGGAAATGATCTTTTGATATATTCCATAAAAGCTACTAAAAAAATATCACTTTAATATAATCCGACATGGTATGTAACACGTTAAATCATATATTTTACACGTAACGCAAACATCGTGTAAACTATACGCTATAATTTCATATCAAACGTTCTAAATGGATATATGATTTTATAACGTACATATGTACCAACGCATATTTCTAATACCAAATTACGCTACGCCCATTAATTCGATTAAGATCATTTTGCCGCCACTATCCGCTAATGCATATATATATTTCGGAAGGATAAAATCGATATCTAATTTTTATTATCCTAAGGAAAAAATAATTTACTTTTGAAACAGAATTTTGTCTAAGCAATTGTTTCTAAAAATGAAGCGATATTAACATGAAAAGTACGATTAGTACATTTTATGTTATTATCTATTTCTCTCTCTCTCTCTCTCTTGCTCTCTCATTCTCGGTTTCTCTAATCACTCTAATCCACACTTTGAATACTCTTCCTGCGTAAGTTGCAAATTTAAAAACATCCGATCGAAAAAATAGCCCAGCTATTTAGGAGAGAACCGATTCGAGTTACAGACGATAAAAACGAAAACGTGCTCTCGGTATAGTATCGTTAAAGATATTAAAATTCCTGTAGAATACGCGCGCACGAGTGATACGAAAATATACCTAATTGGTAGTGATACGAAATTGTATACGATATGTGTGAAAGAATTGGCACGGATATACGCGTCGTAGAAAAGAGTTTGAAAAATTGTTCCCACATCTTAATCGCGAACTAAAACTTTCTGTCTGTCGATATCGATTGTTTTTCGAAGAGACGCGCGATACGATGACATTTGCAAAATATCGTATATCGATAAGCGTATTCGATAAGTCTTATGTTGGAGGGAACGGAGGCGTGGTTATTTGATTATTAGGAATTAGCTGGGTGTTGATAGATTCGAAGCGATCGACGTCCTTTTCAATCGATGGTTAAGATCGAGACCGTATCTCAGAGTTCGGCGATAGTAATTAGTCTATTGGTTGATCTTGTTCGGTGGGCCGTTATTCGACAGGTGCTTCCAGAGACCGGTGATCAATGGCACGTCTCGGAAGCTATCGGCCGAAGGCTACGCCTGCTACGAGCACATCAAGTCTACCGATCTCGATTCACCCCAGGCGTTTTGAATTTTGAACCCCGTCGTTGGCCTCGGTACAACGTGGTGCGACGTGCCCGTCGTCGTACCGTGCCTTAAAGTTGTCATCGGAATGTTAGTGGCCTCGCTCTTCCTCTGCTCCTTCTTCCCGTCTTCGTCTTCGAAACAAACCTAAAGTAAAAACAGCAGTGCTCCATGTTAATACAGTTCGTTCGTTCGTTCGTTCGTTCGAAGACCGGAGTCGATCGTTTACCCATGAATTTCCGGCTGGTTTCGTCTCGTTCGATAAGTCGATCAGAAGATTTTTTTGAGCACCGTTCGAATTACACCGTTGAGCGCGGCCCTTGTTCTGTTCGTTAACTTTACCCGTGGACTTCTTCTCGTCCTTCTCCTCCTTCTTTTTCCCATGGTTTTCTAAACAAATCCCGATCGAAGAGTAATTAGTAGCAGATGGTCGAAGGATGAGCGACAAGACCGAGCAAATACCGATCCGATTGACGCAAAATCACGGAATGGAATATCGTGGCCTAGGTACACTTTCATTATCGACCTTTGAATTATGAACCATGAAATCAGAAATGACAAATTTTTCGAAGCGTGAGCAAACAAACTAGGCCTTTTCTTGTCTAATAGAAGCGAGGCGCACTTTCACGCTGCAATTATTTGTACGTGACAAATAGTTGTGGCTAATTCTCTTTGACGCGAACGCGTTTAACAATGTTTGCGCGAACGAAGGGAACACGCGAGTTGTAATTGGTCACGCTTCCTGTATTGTTGCAGCTCGGCGTGCACAAAGTCCAATATTGCCGGACAATTTCCTAGGGTGCACTCGTAATCTTCTCCGAAACTCTCCGCAATATCCGCACTTTCGGAGAGTTAAGTGCGCAACTACATCCTAGGTATTTTACACGTGTACCGAATAGCATCCAAAATATACGTGCATTCTGTGCGCGGTTGGTAACGTTCACTTTTCCCTTTTGGTTGCGCATCGTGAGAAAGATTACTCGAGTCGCTTACCGTTTCTATCATCGGTTAACGATGGACTTTTATCTTGGGCGTGATGGATCCTAGGATCGGCTTGGGACAGCTGCCAAGCTTCGTAAGCTGTGTTAAATGCCTGAGCCACCGTCAGCGTTACTGTTTGCGCCATTTTTCTCTTCGGGCAGAGAAACGCGTGGCATTCCATGGTTTCGTTCAAATTTGTCGCGATAAATGCGAACACGTGATCGTGAGTCGCGTCCGCCGAACAATATGAAATTCTGTAAAAAGCGTTTGGTAAATTATTCTCGCCTCGCGTAGAGAGGAGAGCGTGTCCGCAAAAGCGCTGCGAATTTTCGCTGCTCGCGCGACAAAGCAACTGCAACGAAGAACAGTTCCTTTGAAAGCGGAGCTTTAACCGGCCGCGATCAACGAACCGAGACACAATTTTGTATTACGTTTGAACAGCCCCGCTGGTGGAATAAAGTTGCACGCTTTTCTCTATATTCGATGCGATAAACATTTCCCCCCTATGTTTCCGTACCCAGAAAGTGAAAGTGTACTTGAAATCTTATTCTATTTGAATCGAACCGCGGGTTAATTAAAACGGCATTAGCAGCCGTGGTGTATTACAGCGAAAGCCGAGAATATCGTGCGATTAAGAGAATGCACGATCTAAATGGTCGCCACACGAATACTTTTCGAAACTAAAACTTCGCGTCGAATAGTGCGTGCTGGTTCGGAATTGATCGAAATTTCGAATGCATTTTAGGTCGGACGTCGGGTATTATGTTGGCAGATGCAAGGGAAAATGTACAAATCCGGTTTCGTCCGATTACAACTCTCGAATCGTGACAGTCGCGAAACAGGAAACGTCTCGAACGCGTTCACCGATAGAGTCCATCCACATAGAGTTGTACGCACACGTACCTGTATATAGACACCTGAAGCTGATTTTCTTCCGTCGCAAGATCCGTCATTCTAATACCCTTTAAACTGACAGCCAAACACACTCTTTGCAGCTTCTTACCGCTTGCTTTTGCCTACGATGTTAAAAGAATATTTTCCGTTGAAATTAATGGAACGGGATTTTATGTCGATCGTGTCTCGAGGGAACGTTAATTCACATTGAAATTGACACGTTGCGCGACAATGAGGCCTCGTCAGACCGAAGCATTCGAGTTCTAGTATAATTCGTCCAGCTGTCTGTCTTTGGTAGTCGCGAAGGAAGTAGCGTCGTCTTCGTCTGATTCGCGTACATTACGTAGGTTTTAACGAAGCCTGACATAAGCGCGTAGCGGTTCGTTTAGTTTCCGTTTTTATTTGAACGTTACTCGAACGAAGTTTGTTCTATGAAAGGGTTTATTGGATTAGCAGAGAAACACGGCTCGAGGGGAAAACGAAAGAAAGGGAGTTAATCCCGTTTTGAGAAAGCAAATATCTTTGAAGTAACGGTGGACTGTGGCATTTTCACGGTAATGTAACGGTAAGCATCGGGTAGAATAAACGCCGCGTTCAACGGATTAACTTGCCTCGAGATTACGCGTACTCGGTTTAATCGCGAATGTCTTACCAAAATGGAAGCCAGCCATGATCCACCTATTTCCGCGAAGAGTATTCTCTCCGCTGGTGGAACAGTATCGACGAGAAACAGAGTACAATAGACGCGGGAACAATGTTGCAAACGAATATAATCGTTCGACGATGACCAATTAATCGTTCGCAAAGCTACCTGCTTAAGTGGACTATACAGAGTTCATTTAAAACTGTATTATATTTCAATTATCAGATTAAATTAATTAACACGAGAAATGCGTGTTGGCCGTATTTCAATGCGGAACAACGAACGGATCGATCGATTTGTCATCGAGAGAGAAAATAAATTGATCGTTCCAAGTATTCGAGAAAATGGTGCGTAACGGTGGGAAGATGTATCGAGAATGGTAAGGTACGGGAGAGAAATATCGTTGATAAAATTAGAGGTGAATGTGGCCCGAAAAGAAGGTTAGATCAAAGTGTGTCGTATGTATGTACATACCATCGTAATGACGGTCTTGATAGCTTCTGCCGTGGCCTCTTCGCTCGAGGGTGTCTCGACGAGAGTACTGCCCAAATATTTGAGGGTGAACTTGGCTTCCGACGCATCCTCCGGTTCTTCCTGCGTCGTACCACCGGAACCGCCGCCCTCCACGCATTCGCGACTATTCGCTAGAGCCCATTCCTCGCATAGTTCTGTAAGTTAACATTCGCTCATTTTCCTCGCTGGTCTGTAGAGAAAAAAGAGAATAACAAATACCCAGTTCTAGGTCTGAACGGATATAGCGCGTGTGCCGATAATGGATGTTCTCCTTTGATGCATCCCGTGCGAAGGTCGGTACACCTTCTATCGATCGTACAATTCCATCTAACGAGAGAACTCGCGAATATTTCAACCCTACTCTGTACTTGTTGTATCTATAAATGTTTCTTCGAGAAGCCATAAAACTTTTCTAACGATAGAAGAGGGGAACAAGTTCTTACTACTTTAGACATGTTGTGCGTCGAAGAAAAATCGATTCCGAACACTTTTCAGTGTTTTCACCGATGTTTGCCTAGAAAAAAAAAACTAATGCGAGGGTGACACGTTAGACGGACGAAGCGAACCTTTTTTCACGCGTGTAAAAAAAGACGGATTTTTCTGTTTCTTTTCGTTTCCTATACAGAGTGAAAAGGAAACCGTGGAGTCGTTCGTTGGTTACGTTATAACGAAGTTGGTGAATTTGTACTCAACCCGCTGTGCGTATGTTGCCTGGTTGAATTTTGCTTCGTTCGTTCTGTAATTACGTTCTCCAATTTCGTTTCGACCCCGACGACGCTCCAATTAAGTTTTCAGCACAGCTTTTCCGCGTCTACGATCCAATTAGACGATCCGACGATTGTTTCGATGTCGAATGATACTCTTTGTTCTTGCAAACTCGCACAAAGGATGGGGCGTCCTTTAAAGCAGTTCCCTGGTGTTCTCTTTGACGAGAGAAGAGAAATAGTCGCCGTTTCGAGCGTCCATTTCGCGAAATAATTCCAACCGTTTAGAGATTATTTATCTTTTATACTTTCTATTCTCCTTAGATTCCCGATTTCCATTCAGATCAAATTGGACGCCACGCGTATCGTTGAGAGTGACAATTGAAATCCTTTAACGACGCGGCTAGCGACCATTGTGCTCCTTTAGAATCAACGAGGAAAATGTGCATAAATTCGTCGAGTTCCTCCTAAGAGATGGCCATGGGTCCAGCAGCGCTCGTCGCTGCTGGAAGTTTTCGAGTAAGAGCACTTTTAGAGCACGACGAGCTTTCTCACGCTAGACGCGCACTCGAAAGAATTGAAAGTAATTACAGCAGGTTTTTCAGCAATTAGTACGCGTCGTTGGTAGTCGTGTACCGCCCTAATGTACAAAAGCGAGCTACTTCAAGCTAGGGATGCTTTAACTCGCAAGAGTTCAATTTTCTTTACACTCGAAAATTACCTCGCTACACGCGAAACGCGTTTTGGTTAAACCGCAAACTATTACCGAAAGTCTCGTTTCAGAGGAAGGGACCAATGAAATAATATTTTTAACGTTCGCGTGCAGCTTCTATTAAATCGGACAATTTTCAATTTTCATGAAACGTTACGGATTGTTCGAATGAGGGGGAGGGGGGGAAAAAAAGAAGATAGAAGCGATAGAGGAAGGTGAAAAATAGCGAATCGAGATTTTCCGTTGGCTCGACCGCTGAGCGGTAAACCGCAAATTAAATCTTCTTCGAGGCCTTTTACCGGTCCGATATCTACGTAACCCTTCGATACCGGATTTATTTCTTTTTTTATTACCGATTCGGTTCATTCGATGGACAGTCTATCGCTTATCGTGGAAACGTTATCGCACAACCCCCGAAGAATATAGAAAACTCGCTGAGTAGGGTATCGCAAAACAGTTGTTTGTTCTGCGTCTGTTGCTATAATGTTTCCCCCTACGATAACACGGCGGATGCTTACTGCGAATCGTTAATATCCGCAACCGTTATTTGTTCGCGCATCATCGATCGGTCTTGATTAACCGGTAGATATCTCTAGCCACGTTGGTTCTCCGAGTAATGCAAATGAATCGATTGGTGAGAATCGACTCGAGACGCACGATATTAGTAATCGTAAAATGTGCGCGGTAGGTATGTTATAGCGGAGACTGACGCGCGTCTAACCGAAGAATTTGTTTTGAAGGAAAATAGCTTCCGAATCGCTTGACCGAATACACGCGGGAAATATCGTTGTTCGATTCTATTCCGGAATTTAGGAAGGGCAGCGTGCCGCATAATAATTCGTGTACAAACACCGGTGCGCAAACATTTCGCCGTGATGGTGTATCGACGAATCTGAATCGCGAAAATTGCCCGCAACCCAAATCTCGTCTGTTAACGCGATTGTTCGCGACGAAACGAACTTCTGTCTCGTCGCGGATTTTAACCTCCGACCCACCAGAAATGAAACGTAATCGAGTTTCGCGACCCTAACGGGAACGAAATAATCTCGAATCCAATGTCGCGCACTGTTTCGGCCAGTAATGCAGAAATGCACAGTGTTAACGGGCGAGCCGTTAAGAGTTAATCAAGGCGTAAACAGACGCTTTTGAAGGAAGGAGTTTAGCCAGCCGCCCTTTTCGGCTGCGGCAAAGGGGATGAAAGCGAAGATTCGCAAAGCCGAGGGAACCCGAGGTTCAATAAACTTGGGATCTTTATTTCCGGCAACCGAGAAGACGAACCAGAGTCTCTTGAAATTTTACGGTTACCGTATCTACGTGTAGCTATCTGTGCGTAGCCAGAGTCAGTTATTCACGTTTTTATACCTTTCCGGGAAGAAAATGGACAGCAAAACTTCCCTTGATCGTGCGAACGATACAAAACTTTTCTTAAACTCGCGTTATCAATCCGACTAATTACGTCTGGATCTCGCATCCAATCTCCCCCTGCTACGCGAATTACACGAACTACCAGGTTAACCTGGAAATAGGATAGGAGAAGCTTATCGCCATTCTTTTCATATTTATCTGTTAAACGCTGAAATTTCTCGCTCCCAAGGATGGAAGGTTCGTTGGAAATTTCGTTGCTCTCTAGTAAGAAAAAGTCTCGTCGGAGAAAGTGTCGATTACTTTTCACGACGAGGACGAAGGACGAGGGAATCTTCGGAAGAAAAGACCATCGGGGACTATCGTGGTTGAAAAGGATCCCAACAACGTCGCTCGCCGCCAAGCGATTTCTTTCCCTCGAAATCCTGAGGGAGCGACGATGAGTACGATTTTTCAGCCTTTTTACTCCCGTAGCGCAGCGCACGCGTATACCTAATTGCATCGTCGACTCACCGATCGGTAATTAAAACTGCAGCGGTACGATAAAATTCAATCGAATCTCTCGTCGATTTGAACGCAGAGAAACGTCGAGGTTCGCGGCGTAGCAAAACAAACTCGGGTATTTTTTCATTCTCGATTGGTTTTACCTTTCACTGGGCCTTATTTGTCGATCAGCGCGAGTGGCAAAAAATTCCGCTCTTCCTCGATTATGTACCAAGGAAGCGATTCAAATGACTTCCTCTCTTCCCCGTCCAGAATCGTTTCTTTTATCGATTCGCGTGCAAAACATCGCGCGTCCCGAATAACGATCGGACATGGTCAACTTTGTTCTCGTTTCTCTTCGAGGAGCGCATCTTGTCGACGTCGCGTGTTTTCTTTTCCTCGAAATTGCTTAGTTTCTCTCTTGTCTCTTCGATACGTAAACAGGGACTCGTCCGACTTGAATTTATCTTTATGCAACGGTTCGGAATGAAGGACTGGAATCGTTGGAACAATAATTCATTCATGGAAGGATAAGGGGGCACTTGTTATTGAAATTTCCATCGACGAAGACATCGCGACGAGACTGATCGATCGATAGGAGAGATACGATTTCTCAAAGGCTAGAATTAAATATCGTTCGGGATAATTGGAGGGTGCTCTGGATAAAACATTGAAATTCGACTTGTAGTAGTAGGTAATTGCAATCGTACGTAACGATACGCGCTCTGGTAACGGTTCGAGGGTATCGGTGCGTTATAACGTCGTCGTACATTATAACGCGTCGGATAAGATCCAGTCGGAGCGTACCATGGCCATGTCGTAAAATTGAATCCTCGAACGTTATCTACTCGCACAGCTAGAATGTATATATTTGAAAGGTATCGTCTCGTAATTCGATTTCCGTTTGAAAGCGAAATCATTGCCGTCGAACGGTTAATTATCCAGATAGAATCCCTCGAATCGAGATAGAATACTTGGCTTCGTCGTCCTCGGTTAATTTCCGTTTATCGATTGTCCGAATCGGTAACTCGGAGAAACCTTGGAAGGAGAAACCGTCCCTGGAATTTTCCAGGTTTCCCCGGTAACCTATGAATCTTCGATCCTCCCGGCCTTGGTCGCGTTGCGCTGTCGTCTTATTAACCGTGTTCCGATGCCAGAAAGGTTGGCGCGAGAATGGGAGTGGCCGCGTAACTTCGTCGCCAGACTAATCCTAAGGGAAGCTGAGAACGGTTACGTTAGGGTTGAACAGCCCGTGACGAATCCTATTACCACGAATAGATTACCCTCTCCCAGCAGCGTCTCTGAAATGGCACCGCGTTCGATCGCACGATCGTTGCTCGTTTTTTACTCCGCCACCGAGTGTATCGTCGTTAATTTTCGAGCCGTGGGGTTTCGTTTGTTAACCGTAGAAAAGCCCTCGCGAATGGTAAATGCTGTTACCACGGCGTAACTTTGTATGGAACGAACGCGAGAAGCTTGCCAGCGGCTAATACAATTGTACCGGGGACGTATGTACCGTGTACCCGTAAACTTACTTGTTGGCGGTTCGATATAGCCACCTTTACGGAATGCTTCGAACGATCAGAGGGAGGTAACGTTTGGGAAAAACGTTGCGTCAAGTACGATATAGGATCGTTCGAGTTTAACAAGCGTTCGCAGATTCGAGCTCTGCGAAATGTAGCTCTCCGTGTACAAAGGAAAATGCTCAACCGTGAAACTAAGTAAGTTCGTTTAACGCGTGCTAAAGGTTACGATCGTAATTTCGATCGTAAATCAGGAATCGTCGAAAGTTTTCGTCGCCACCGGCTGCCGTCGTTTTTTCCGCTCTCTTTTCTCTCCACCCGTCTACCCCGGGCTCGCCTGTTCCAAGCTCGAGGCGCAGCTTTCGCGTGAAATTCATTTCCCTGCGAAAAGTTTTTCATCCTCCGGCCTTCCCTGGTAGCGCGAGCTAACCGGGGAAGCCTTCCGGATGCGCAAAAAAATGCGAACGAAAGTTATTATTCCGCGATAGAAATAGCACGTGTGTAGCGTAAAGCGTGGAATGAAATTGCCAGCGACTAAGTGGGAAAGTTTGCATTCGAAACGGGAGGAGCTGACAAAAAGTAAACGGAGAGTCGAAAAGAAGGGGTTGGCTGGAATCCAAAACCTATACGTCGACGTGTGGCCGTTTCCTTTGCGGTAACGTTGTTGTATCGGCAAGCTAATAAACGCGACCTCGGAAGATACTTTCAGCCTGAATCGAATCTTTTCGGCACTTTCCGTACGTTTCGTCTCACGTAGAGATATTAACGAGTCTCGAAACGATCGATACGAAAAACTAGCTACCGATAGGTACAGAGGATAAGTAGCGGATTCTACCGCGTCACGTTTTCAAGGAAATTGCAGTCGATCGATCCCTATCTGGATGCGCCGGTGCAAATGTTATTATTCCGTTGGAAACGGCAATCGTGCAGGTTACACGCGCGTGTAATAACAGTCTCGTTGCAACGATAGGAGGTGCCTTCGTGCCAGGAGTAATTCGGCCCTGGAAACGGTGCGAGCTTTTGCGACGCTTTGGGAAACGACCACGACGACTTCCCTTCGACTCGTTGCTTCGAGCGATACCCGGTTCGAGAAATTATTACAAACGAAAGGCGCTCGGCGAAAGGTGGTGGCACGATAATTATCATCGACTCGAATGCTCGCAGGCATTCACGCGGCACTCTGTACATCGTTCCATTCAACGACGCTAAAAACACGAAAATATCGTTAAATTGAAGTTCGATCGATTCTTCGTTCGTCCTCCGCGATAACGGAGGGAATTAACGTACGCGTGCGTTAATAGGTGCATCAACGAAACGAAAGATAATCCGATAATGACACTCGTCCACGTGCATAACTTGGCGCGAGGTCGAAGGCGAAGGCGTAATTAATAGTCGGAATTAAAACAAGTGCAAGTTTATAGGATCGCGCGATAAATTAGTCGCATAAATGGTCTCCGTGGCCTTCCTCCCAATTTCCGAGAGAAAATGGGAACGAATAGGTTGACGGGAATACGCGCGAGTACGTCGCGCTCGATATCTGTTCACCGTCGAGAAGCATCTGCCGTCTACGATGCGGATTTTCTTCGATTCCAACGAATTTCTCGGAAAAATGATACGAATTCGATCCATCGATCGGGCGACTCTCCTCTCTTGTTGATCGTTACGCGCACAATTTGCTGCGCGACAAGTTCATTACCACCGCGGCTCGCTCTCTCCAACTTGATCAGCGTATCCTCGATGCGCGCACCCCTGCATCCGTGTTTCATCGAACCCCCCGTCTTCGTTCGTTCGAACGTGATCGGTTGATCGAGATTAAAAGTTACGAGTTACGCCAAGTTCCACTTTCCTTTCTAAAATCAATCTTTTCTCCTCTCGAAATGCGTCGAACGAATACCAAGTACGTGTTCACGGGGCGATCGATAAAACAAATTACGAGTTCCGCGTTCGCCATGGATATATTCCAGTCGCGAAGGATTCGATTTCACACGTTTGGAAATTCAAAGTCAAACTCGATCTTCCGAACTAAATCTTTGAACGACGAAATTGTTGCACGCGGCAAAGCAACCGTGATAAAGGTACGTTGATATTCTTCGATCGTGACAATGACAAAACGCGCGCGCGCGCGCGCGAGAGAGAGAGAGGAAGGATTGTTGGATCGACGCATCGAAATGCGGTTCGAATCGCGAGATTATGCAAATTTTATGATCGATAATCAGTGCTCTCCGAAGGAGGTCACATTGTGCCTATATAACGCGACTCGGCACGCATTACCATAATCTTAAACGTGGCTCTCTATTACGCCGCTTATTGCGAATAATCGCGTCAACTACCGCTGTCTCATCTCTGTTATCACCGTCCGACATTTTGCAGCTGCACGGTGTTACCGTTAATCTTCCCGGTAGCTAATAACTCCCGGTAAATAAGCTTCCTCTATTCGCTAACCGAGGATAACGCGATTCGATCGATTACCGCGTCCGAGTAAAATTTCGATTACGCTGATACAAATAGCTGCTGGTCGTAGTTGCACTACCCTCGCGGTTCGAAACGGGATCGACGAGCAGTTTTGTTCTAGTCAATAGACCGATAACGCGGAGGTTATCGCGAACTTTGCCTCGTTTCCCAATTAACTGCGTATCTGCGTGTGAATTGAAACTTACTCTTGTGTTTCGAGCTGCTTTTCCACAAGCCCCGAAAGAAGGACATCCTGGCTGCGTAGTGTCGGTCAACAGCGGAGCGTAAACGCGAATTCCGAGGGAGACGTTGGCGAGTTTGACGACTCGGTCACTCGCGGAACGGCGCGATTAATGACATGTGACGCGCGGAGGTAAATTTCACGCTCGACCGTTACGCTCGACGAATCGCGGCGACAGCGTCCGTGAGGACGCGGCAGGCGCGGACGACGGTCGAACCAGCTGCTGCTGCTGCTGCTGCTGCTGCTGCTGCTGCTGCCGCTGCTGCTGCTGCTGCTGCTGCTGCTGCTGCTGCTGCTGCCATACCGTGGCAGAGGATCCTGCGGGAGAGAGCTGCGTGGAAACGTGCTGTCGGGAAGACTGTGCGCCGCGATGTGAGCGCGTCCACACGGAGTTTATTCCGCTCCCCTGTCGCGTAGTCGCGTACTCGCGTACATGCGCGCATCCCCATTCCCATCCCCCGTAACCATCCCCCTTCGCCGTTCCTGGATTCCGGTTCCACTTCCGAACCGGATCCCCACCGAAAGGATAAAGATTATTTTCACGCATTCGCGGTTCGCGCCGCGTTATCCTGCCTTCTTTCTCCAATATTTTCCTCCCCTCTTCCTCTCCACCTGGCATCGTCGAAAAATTCGCCGCTACGTTTTTAAATCCTTTTAACGCGATTTAACGCGATTTAACGCGACTTAAGCGCGCGAGATCAAAAAGAGGAGTACGAAAAATATCCATAAGAGAGAGAGAGAGAATACCTTTTCACGAGCGTCTCGAGCCCCCTGAAATCGCGTATCACGCGAAACTTTCCAATTATATTTCCGCGAAAGTTTCGAGAAGAATGGAAATCGAGCGAGACACCCTCGCGAATCGGCCGGAGGAAACAATAGCGGGGGAACGGGGAAAGGTATCGAAGATCGATCAGGCAACCAACGATTCTTTCCTTCTCGGGAAGGAAAAAGCTGCTGGCAAGACGATCGTGACTGGGCGCGCCGCGTCGCGATACGATTGACAAGAGAAACCGTGGTCGGTGCAACTTTTTGCTCCGTACCCGAGGCCCGCCTCCCGAAAATTCACCGAAAACTCGCCTCGAGTTTTATCGTTTCCACTATAGAGACGAGACGCGTACAGCGTAGGCGGTGGTGGGTGCAAACTCCCTTATTTCTCGATCGATATTCACCATCGGGACGAACGGAAATTGAAACGAGTTAGTCCGCGGGCTAGAAAAAATTCGTTTAGGAAACATCGTCCTCTGATTTATTCGACGCGAAGAGATTGCTTATCGTTAGATGTTACTGGAACGAGCCGCGAATACGGCGACTACCAAAAAGACAAAAGCGTTCACGGTACTACTTGTTTACCGTTTTCCCAACCACTCCAGTTTCCATTTAAACGTAAACGTTCGCTCGAGTGCAAGAGGAGAACAGATTTCTCTTCTTCTTCGGGTCGATCGACTAGAACGCGCGACACGGACAATAGGGAGGATAGGAAATAATTTTCAGCTTCTGCGTGCTCGACGTTTCCATGTCACCGTCGGTGATTTGTTGCCTCGGAACAGTCGTAACGGTACAAACGAGTCTTTCCTTCCCTCGTTTCTTTCGCCTCGAAAGTTAGCAACGAATTATTCTTTACACCCGAGACGCGATCGCTACAGGTGAAAAACGATACGCGACGCGTCTACGTGGAATCTATTCTAAAGCAGCCTTTGAACGATGCCGCGGGATATTCGAAAGTTAATCGAGCTAACCGAAAGGGGGAGGGTCGAGCGAGAGAAGAGATTCGCGTCCGTTCCGTTACGGATCGTGATAACCGAAAGAGTCAATCTGGAAATTGGCGAGTCTCGCGTATTCGAATTGTCTCGGATTTCTCCAAGATTAGAGCGCGTAGAGCGTCGCTAGATATCTCCAAGGACGAAATCGAAGAGGGACGAAATCCCGTACGACGGTCTTCGCCGTCAATTTAATCATTTTTCTTCTTTTTCCCCAACTGCACCTTTCTTCTGCCATTCGCTCTCTCCTCGGTCTTCTCGGTCCGCTCCGCGCC
Source organism: Xylocopa violacea (assembly GCA_963969225.1). NCBI lineage: Eukaryota > Metazoa > Arthropoda > Insecta > Hymenoptera > Apidae > Xylocopa > Xylocopa violacea. The sequence continues at coordinate 31,038,404 of CAXAJV010000008.1, read as the reverse complement.
GCTCCGGTCCGGTTGTCGGTTCGTTTTGCTCCCTTTTAGTCGTTTCGGCGAGCTCGAGTTCGCCGAGGCGCGTACCTTCCGAAAAGGGCAGAGAAGGCCCCTGGACGCTTCTCTCCCGGGGAGAGGATCTATCGAGGATGCAAGGCTCGTAATCGATCGTGGAACGAGCAGAGAGAAGAGACGAGGCAGAAAAAGGTGGCGACCGTTAGGTGGCTGCAGGTGGATGTATCGCGTAGCGACGTACGTAGCGGTGCGGCCAGGACCGAGGAGAGCAGCCGCCGGCTGATGCAAGTTCGATGCAGTCTCTCGCGATGGAAAGGCACGCGAAAGAATTCAGGGTTGAAAGTGTGTAAGTATAACGAGTGGTCGCGTCGTGTCTTGTCTGGGCGGGCGATTACAGTGCGGCGCGACGTGTCGAAGAGAGCGAGTGAAAAAGGGCGAGAGGGGAAGAGGAACGGCGAGGAACGGCCGGAGGGAGTAATTGGGCTGAACGCGAATAAGAAGTTGGCTGATGCAAGAATCGAGTCTCGGCCAGGCATTTCCTTCTCGGAAATACGTCTCGGAAGGAATCTCTCTTTCCGTTAATTAATCGTCTTTGATCCGTAACAAATAATTACCGCGCGATCGCGCGACCCCGAAAAAGAGTCTCGTGGCAGAATCCAGTAATTTCTCGAGGGATGCGGTCAGTAGCGTTATTTCGTTGTCCCTCGAGTACCGCGCCGGTTCGTTCCTCCTCCTCCTCCTCCTCCTCCTCCTCGTCCTGCCCAAACATCGTCGGTATTCGCGCGAGTCACATCTCGGTATTCCGGCTACAATACGTACGTATAGAAACTTCCCTCTTTACGATTCTACCCTGCTTCTCGTTGAAATTTGCATAATTGACATTCTTCTCGGTTGCCACCGGTTCCGCGGATTCGATAAACGCGTTCTCCCGCGGCATTCTCGTATTTATTTTCCGAGAGAATGCCATTTTACATCGCGTACCAACGACGCCGCTGCCGCCGCCGCCGCCGCCGCGTTGATGAATCGAGTTTAATCTCGCATTAATATTCGTCACAGTTTTCTTCTTTTTCCGCGGCCCCTGAAAGCTACGCACACCCATGCCCGTTGAGAACCGCGCGCGCGACTCCTCGCGTTTAGGGATGACGGAGGCGCGTACCGCGACGTCTCGAAATTAAACGCAACGGGAGTCAGGACGAAGAAACGCACCCTCCTCGAGCGGATGACGGTACTGCGCGTTCGATCGGCCGAAACACCGAGCAAAGATCGATTTGATCGCGATCAACGGGCACGCGTACGGATCATCGGAGTAAATTACGTAACGCCGTGACACCGATACAAAGTGCACGATCGTAACGCTTTGAACTCTCGAAATAAATCGTTATCAAACGATACGCTCGTAAATAGACGGACGCGTATACGAAAGTATCGTATCGACTTTGCGCATCTCCGTCTTGGGGAAATCCGTCGGTTTCAACGATCCATCTATCGCTGTCGCGTCGCGCCGTTAGGGGTAGAGAGCTATAGTATAGCTGGTGCTCCGCGAATCGCTTTTATAAACCTCGCAGGTTCGGTAAACGCGAAGGAAAATCCTCTCGTAAAAAAAAGCTCGCGCATCGTAATCCTCTTCCGGACGACTAAACGTTCAACCGTTTAAGTCGAGGAGAAATGCGAGGGAATATATTTCACCGTGGAAAATGTTTGTCCGGTTAGCAAACGCGCCGCCGATAGAGGCGCGTCTTTCGACGAAAGGTATAGAAATTTCCGTGTCGAGAGGGGGGGGGCCACGCCTCCGAACCGATCCGTCGAACTCGCGATCGCGAAAACGTTGCTTTCGCAACGCGATACGTTAACGACGACGCGCGTTCGTTTCGGTTCATTCGTCTTCGTCTCCATCGTCCTTGGTCGAGAGAAAAGTGAAAATGTTGCGTCAGACCGAATCGCAACGCGTGTTACAGTCGCGAAAATTACAGTCCGAGAAAATTGCGCTCGCACCGCGAACCTATTAACGCCAAATAATCAACGTCGCATACCGTGCTCGACGATTATGGGTGAAAGGAAATCATACGCGTAGCTGAATAAAGGTATAATTTATGTAGACAGGAAAAGCGTAGTCCATGCATCGCCAAGAAAATAAGCATTCTGACGCGATTGTTCGTTTTATCGCTGAATCGATTTCGTATCGAGCGGAATGTTTTGCATGCGAAACTGGAAATAATTTCGCGGCTGTTCGAATCGCGCGGACACAGTCGTGGCCCGTGCGTAGCTCGAAACTACGTTCGAGAAGAGGAGAGCCGAAATATTTCGAATCGATGGAACGAGACGGAAAGAAGATCGTAAAGGACTCACTTTTGTGCCTGGAGAATCTCCTGAGCTTCTTGAAGAACGGCATGGTTGCGTGGTAGTGGTTCTCCGTCGATCGATCGATCGATCGATCGATTCGCCCGTTTTATCGTAGCTCGAGCCGGAGATCGGAGAGCGAAGAAAAACCGCCCTCGTGCGTGAACGAACGAGCTCGGAGTGCCGCCTACTGGTTTACATCGGGATACGAGAGCGGTCGTCCGTGGATTCCGTCTGCCTCTTACTCGATCCCGAGTTCGCCGCTTCTCCCTTACCAGCCGGACTCCTATACGCGTTTCCACTTATCCCTACTATCCGATTTTACGAGGGGAACCGAGCCACGAGCCTCTCTCTCTCTCTCTCTCTCTCTAATCGACCAGATATACGTCGTGTACGTACACTTGCACGCTTCGTCTCTCTAATTTTATGCCCAATCATTTGCCCTTGAATCGATTGATTCTATATGCACTTGCGATACCATCCGCGCGTATACAGCTTCGCGTTTCAGAACTGGTTCGACTTTGAGCCCAAGTTCATCTACCGTAAGAAAATAACGTATTCGTTAGGTGGGAAGTTGAGTTCAGTAGGTGAGAAAGTAAGTGGATGGTTGGTTGAAAGTTCGAGGCGAGCAAAGTTCTCGAAGCGGTTCTCGATTAAAATTCGCGGTCTCCTCCTCCCGTTGGGTCGGCAGGGACAAAGTTTAAGCCGCTTCGATTAAGTCGTCTGGATGGTATTCGGTCGAAGATGAAATTGCCCCGCTCGGACTTTCGATCAAACTTTTCCGGTGACGATTCGACGAACGCGTTACACGGAAAGAATCGCGCGCGTGCCTCGATGGATTAACCAAACGAGAACGAGAAAAGAAAAACGAATTCCTTCGACTGCGTCCAGACGTGGAACTTTCAAGCAGGCGGCACGCGAACAAAGTTGGATATTGCCGAATCTCGAGGGCGGAAAATGAGCTTTTCCGGACGTTCAACCCCGACGCGGAAAGCGACGCGGTCTCGTATATTTATCGCGAATAAAGAGGACTCCCTTTTCCGTTCTGCACACCCATAGGTGTGTATATTGAAGAAGTTTTCGCACGAATCTTTGAAATCGGCCTCTCGCGTAGTAGCTCCTCGAACCGATGCGACTCGGGGAAAATTGAATCGCGAAACTTTCGCAACCCTTCGGCTCGCGGCGAACTCTTTAATATATCCGAACGTCCCAAGTTCAATCGTCGCTCGCCGTCGCGCTAATGCTTCTCATCGACTGAAAACGTCAATGGAGACCGAAATGGTGGTAACGCTCGGGGTTGATTAGCTAAGAGAAATGTGAAAAACGCGATCCATTCAGATTACTTAACCCGTTAAGACCCGTAAAATATGGACGCTTCTCCGATGGACCGCTCCTCGATCGATATCGGGCAGCATATCGGAGGTTCGCCAGGCGACGGCTCCTCCTAGCCGACATCGCGTAATTGAACAGCGTCGCGTCCGCAAACCTACCGGAACGCGTCACCGTTCCCATAAATCTCGATCTAATCGACATTTCGACCGCAACTACGCCCACGAAAGTGCAACGCGTAACGTTTCCTCGTCCGAATAATCGTCCGCTTTTCGCTTGCCCGGATCGTCGAAAGAAAACGGATAGGGGCAGAGAAACGAGAAAGCAGCAGAACCGAGTTTAACCGTGTGGAGAATAGAGAAATTTTTGTTGGGTGACTGAGACAAACGCGCGCGAAAACATCGCTGGTGGGTAAAGCGCGCGTGTGGAAAACTACCACGAGAAACGTTCGTTGTAAACTTTCGAGGAATACGAACGAGGACGCGAGCATTTTTCTTCCGCTCCACCGTACTCCGTTTTACTTCCCCCACCCCCGTTTCTTCCCTTCCGCTATTCCCAACCATAATGCGGATATCATTTCCGCGAGACTAGGTTTCCACTGAAAATACCCACGATGGAAAACCCGATATACAGAGTGAAATCGAATGTGTACGCGCGTTCAATGTTCGCTCTTTGCTCCCTCGCGAAACGTATCACCAAACGCGTTTCGTTTATTTGCATCTAGAGAAACTTTGAAATTTCTGCTCTACAAGATTTTAACCAATTCTTAACGAATATACAACAACACCCCTATTATATCTAGAACATTCGAAGCTGCGTTTCGCGGTCTCTGCGGGATAAGAAAAAAAAAAAAAAAAATAATCAAATTTTCCAACTATATTCCAACGCGACCATTCCATTTTACTTTGCCGCTAAACTTATCGACATCGTCTCACGTTTGGAGATTACACTGAAATACAATTAAAAATACAAAGCATCTCTATAAATTGCACGTAACTTTGTAAAATATGTTTCTCTAAGAAAAAGAAAAAAAAAAAAACAAGAATCTTGTACAACCACCAGCCAGCCAAGTACTTGCTACCTTTTTATTTTATCGACACGTGCGTCGCGTTTCAGTTTTGCTCGTCAGATGCCGCTAGTATTCGCGAGGTACTGAATTACAGAAAGTAAGAGGTTGCAAAATGTTTGTGGAAAATGCGAGTGTAAAACGTAAGTAATAACAGTTTAATTGTTACTGCCGAAAGGCTTGATTTAAAAAGCAGAAGATCATCGAAATTTTCGGTTGTTGAAAATCGGCAATCGCACGATCGTTCAACGTACGATCATCGCATAACCCCACTTAATACAACCTGGAAAAGTTTGTAACTTTGACTCACGACTGGAGAGAATGGCGACACGTATGAACTTTTTGTTAACATTTGTACGTGGCCATCGAAACTATCCAAAGGCATGGCTCGAAGATGCCGTCAGATACGACTTGGTTAAATATCATCCAGTGTAAGGGCGATAGAAAGTTTGCGTTTGGCGTGCCATTAGTAGATTCTTAAGAAAGTGTTTGGCATTTTAGGAAAAAGGATCACGTGGACCCTCCATTTACACCGTCGAAGGTGTTAATGATTTACAGAGTAAAACCTTTCAAGGGCAATCCCTATTGGGACAAGGAAACGCTCACCAAATTAGGATTCGAAGAACACGTAAGATATTCAGCGTTTACTTTGGTTAAGTCGATTGCTACGTTCGAGTTCCACGAGATGAATTATACTTTGCAGCGTAACAATCCAGTGTTCGCAAAGAATACACCGGAAATATGCGCCATGCTTTGGAAGATAAAACATTTGATAAAAGTGGTGCCGGTAAAATTACCAGAGAAGTTACCAGAAGTCGACGGCAACACAGAATTTTGGATAGACGAAACTGGAGAGGTTCGCGTTATCGGTAAACTTGATCCCGCACGATTGCAGGCTACCCTAGACATTGCGAACTCGAAGAAACGAATGAGACATAAAACCATATCGGAAAAGCTTAGGCTCCAGTGGTTACTAGGAAATCTTATATAATGTAATAAACGATAGAAACGTTGCATCGTAAGGCAAACTTGTCGCATTTGGTAGAGGGTTGTTCGATCGAACAATTGTTGAACAAATAATATACTTTATTTGTATACTGATTACAGCCGTTCGGCTGCGTTACAATCTACCAACGGTAATGTTAAAATTTCAGTGTATTTTTTTTTTTACAATTTTTCTCTGTCGTTTCGTATATTCGAGCAAAATCTATCGTGGAAGATGAGTGCCGCTTTGGGTCAGTCGTGCGGACCTACTTATATACGGTGTTCCAAAAATGAAACAAATTTCGTCTAAACTTTAATGAGCGAGACTAGATCGACGAGCAGTCTTACGCGGTAAACGAAACATCTTAAACGTATATCTCAAAGACATTCCACTAGGCCGTTTTAAATCTCTCGAAAAAGACCGTTCTGTTAAAAGTCTGACAAGCGCGCTAGAATACGGAACGCGACTCCCGTGTACTCTGGTGTAACTGTTTAATCGACTAACCGTTCCCGGACGAAACTGTACTGACTTACGTTAAAACCGTTTACGAGACGAAGAAGTAGCCTAGACTCGAGGTCGTAAACCTAATTTTGTATCGTTACTCTAGGTCCTATTAAAACAAGTCTGAGCTCGTACGTGCTTAAATAGAAGTCACAAAACTTTGATAACTCGAATACTGGAAATTCTAATAACAAAGAAACGGCCATCGTTTCCATTCTTTCCTTCTGCGAAAGAGCATAAGTTTAAGAGGAATTAGTCCGCCGTCGACTTCGCAGTTTCCAAAATCGCCTGTCCCTGGACGTATGATGAATAGAAATGGTATTTTGTGCTTTGGATCCTTTCTCGGGCATGTACATTCTGAGAAGCCTCGCGGCGCGTTCCTCCTGCGACCTGTCCGCGGCCTTTCCGCTCAAAAAGCTAAGCAGCTTCATACTGCGTCGTTTTATTCTGAGTCTATTTAAAAAATTCTTCTCCGTCCTTCTCGAGGGACTGCCGTCGTTCTGATCGTCCGAATCGTCGTCGAGCCTGTTGGTTTTCCGCTGGAACAACTCCAGCCGTTTCCTCCGTTCGTGTTGCGCCTCGCCCCTTCGATTCCATCGACGGCTCTTCGAATCTCCGTGCTCGCTCGACGAGTTCTCGACGTTCCTCCTGGCTTGCTCCGCGTCGATCCTTTCGGCGTTCCTGCTGCTGGTCTCCTCGGCCCTGCGCGCCACCGACTCCAATTCCTTCAAACGTTCCGCATCCGAGGACGCGCTCTCGGCTACGTACGCGGTCTCCTCGACGTCCGATAGTTTTCTGTGAAGGTTCACTATTTTCCTGCGAAACTCCTCGTCCTCCTGGCTCAATTTAGCGAAGATGCGATCCCTTTCGTTCGTATCGGAGCTCGAGCCGACGTTCTTCGACGCCGCCGTTTGAAACCGCTGTCACCACCATCCGACTTGATCCTTGGCGCTTCCCGACGTGTCTTCCTCCTCCGGGAGCGGTTCCAATCGTTGCCTGCCCAAGAAGCACCTAAGGGAGCTCAGACTTCCGCTACCCAGCAACTGATCCATGTTCAATTCCGGCAGGCTGCACTCCTCGGCCTCGGACTCCTGGTCGACGTCATCTTCCGCCGACAGGTTCAGCCCGTAGTTGTCCTCACCGGAAGCGGCGCCGTTTCCTGCACCGTTCGGCGGCGGCGGCGGCGGCGGCGGCGGCTAGGGAAGTCAGGGATTCTTTGCAAACAAAGGGCAAGCATTGTCATGCAGACGCGTGCGAAGCTTCTATCGATTCGCGAGGCTCGAACGAGGCTCTCGTGAGCAAGCTGCTGCTGCTACTACAGAGATCGACGAAACAAAAGCGACCGATCGATTTATTTCGATTACCGAACTAGCGGAGAAACTCTCGTCGTCGGGGCCACCGGAGGTCGGAGTGCCCCAGATATCGTCGCCGGACGTAGCCCCGGAGGTCGTGCCTTCCTCGTCGTTCGGGTCCAACGAGAATTCCGTTCGTTCCGGCGGGACCGGTGGCTGAAGGAGATATCCGCCCACCCCCTCGCCCAATTGCTCGAGCAAAGCCATCTTGCTGACCACGTAGCTGCTCGCCCTCGCCGTCCACGCTCTTAGCCCCGTGGGCGGCGACTCGGACTCTCGATTCTCCTCCTCGCCTTGTTCCTCGAGCTCGTCGTCCTGATCCAGACTGCTCATCGTACCGAATCTTCTCAACGCTCTGGAACGTTGCGGAGAACGCGTTCGAATTTCGTTCGTCGCGCTCGTCGGACTCGGTCGGTCTTACCTGTACGGTGGCTCGCCGTCGCAGTCGAGATCGTCCTCGCTCCCGTCTTCGGTGTTACCGTCGGCCGGCGTGTAACCTGGACTGTTCCTCCCAGGGCTGTCGTGCGGCCCGTTTCTCAGCCTGTTTCTCATGCAAAAGTCAGGCGTTGGCGGCACGACCGAGATCTTTGGCGGTAACGGTGAGAACGGATCTCTCGTCGGAGGTGGCGTCGGACAGCCCGATCTACAATTACAAGCGTACTCGTTTGTCAACGAAACATTTGTTTCGTCGAACGTATCCCCTCGACGCCGGCGTCCTCGATACCTGTGGCATCGTCTGCAAATACTGATCGAACTGGCCGAGTTCTCCTTTGCCGAGGACGCGAAGCTTCCGCCGTTCTTCCTCGCGGTCACGCTGTTGGATTTCACCGTGCTGAGACTCGCGCTCGAAGCGGTGCTTTGCTGTTCCATGTCGGAGTTGATCACCTCCGCGACATCTTCCGTCGGCGCGTTCTCGTGCTCGTTCTTCTCGTTACTCGTTTCCCTCGGCGCTCGTGCCGCCAGCTCTTCGACCGTCCACTCCTCTAGCGGGGCTTCCTCGTGATCCGGCGGCGGGATTTGGTGAGAGTTGCGCACCCATTGCGCCAGATGATTGTTCTCGGCCGAACTTTTCATAATATCGTCGATGCTCTCGGCCGACCGCGACTCCTTCTCCTCGTCCTGTTTCCGCGACTCCCTGGTGGTGGTGGTGGTGGTCTGTTCGGGCCGAGAATCGACAAATGCAAAACTTCCCGTCGAACCTTTCCTTGCTGAACCGCGAGCGAACTCACCTGCGAGCTTTCCGTCGATTCTCTAACCGTGGCGTTGGTGAAATTGCTACCGGTGATCGGGCTCTCTTCCGGACTCTCTTGACTCGGCGTGCCCCCATAGCCTGTATTCACATAGATTCTAAAATGCAACGAATTAGTGCAGACAGACGGACACTAGCGAATCGAAAGCGTACGCGCGATCTACTACTTACATCTGTCGTTGAAGGAGATTGTGCCAGACGGCTTTCAGTTCCGGTGTCGGAGCTCGCAACACCAATACCCGTCTTCGAGGTCGACTGTGGGGACTGCAACCGCCGCTGTTCGCCACCTCCGCGTGACCGTTCTCCGAGTTTCTGCTCGGATTGATCGCGATTTGCAATCGAAACTCCGTCGGCCTCTTGCGCACCGTGAAACAAGCCTCGGCGATGTTCGACAGCCGCAACGGTTCCTCGGTGACGAATAGAACGCGATCACGGGAGACCCGAGCGAAGACCAGCAGATCGGTGAGCAGCAACGCCCACGACGGTTGCATTCGCGCTCGTCCCTCCACTTTCGCCAGCGCACCGCCGAACAGCCTGAAATTTCGTCTTGTAACCTCGGCCGTCTCTCTCTCTCTCTCTCTGCCGAGCGCGCGTCTCTAATAAAGCGAAGTCGATCGATTCGAACGCACCATTGTCTGCCGGGCATGGCCAAGGTGAACGGTTTGCATCTCGCGAAGACCAGCCGTGATTCGACCTCTTGCAAACTGAGCAGAGGCCTTCCGGTATCGCGCGGCGGTTCCATTACACCGGCGTTTGCCGTCGCTTCCCTGTACCCCTGAGCCAAGTCTCTGGCTTGTTGGCAATTTCTTGGCGACGCCAAACCCAACAGTCTCGTCATCTCTCTACGGAGAGAGAGAGAGAGAGAGAAACTACTACGCGTAACCAAAGGGGGGGGGGCGGTAGGCTGGGGGGGGGGGGGTGTGAAAAAACGCACCTGTAATGTTCTAGAGGTAAGAGCAAGACGCCCGTCAAGTCGGGACGTCTCTTGTGCGGGACAGCTGGCTCGCACACGAGCTTCGCGAATGCCGTGTTTCGTCTGAGCGCGACCAACAGGCAGCACGCGCGTTGCAACCCGCTCAGGTATCTTCTGTAGGCGGCGGTGATTCTCGGTACTCTGCACAAGTAACTTTCGACTCCGCCACCCTCGTCCCGAATCTCCTCGGAGATCTTTAGCAGCTCGTCGAGATTTTGGAAGAGCGTCAAATAATCGGCGGCGGACAGAACGTCGCGTCTCTCGGCCAGAGGCGTAACGAAACGCGTGTGACCGCTCTTGAGGATGCCCCAGTATCGCGCCTCGCGTACGGACAGCTCCTCTTCGGGGGGCGCGTCCGGCGCGAGGTTCGGAAACACCTGAACCAACACGCAGAAAATCTCTGGTGCAACTCGAGCGCGCATCGAGCGGCTGCTAGTAGAAGAGGCTCGTCGACTCGTCGTCGTTAAGGGAGAAGGGTGAAATAAATAAATAAAATGCGATCGATGCTTTTAAAATGGAACTTGTTGAGCAACAAAGAAAGGCAACCATCGAAATTACAAAACATAACCGTATCATAACTTAATCGTGTCCAGGGAGAAATAAAACGGACACGCGCTATACAGTACACGCGCGTTTACAATATAAGTAGAAGACAGTCACGCGAAAGAGCAATGTACAAAGGTGGTAACGCGCGACGCGACGTGCAACGTAAACAGAAAAATGATCGAACAAGCTTTAAAAATAAGAGACGCATGCAACGCGTCGCGGCAGCTATAACACGAGAGAAGGAGAGAAATGTAAAGCGGAAGGTGGTTATCACGAGCGATAAAAATCAATCCGTTTCATCGGTTGGTGAATCGAAAGGCTTAGCAGAGCTAGGCTCAGACCAGAACGCCTGTACCGACCTCGGCGTTAAATGCGACCGCGTGGTGTCCGCCGCCGATCGGTTGCTGCTGCAGACTGCTGCCGCCGACGTTCATCGAGCTGGGCCGATGCAACGACGAGTGAACGTTCCCCTTCCGGTACACCTCCAGGATCAGTTGATTGGTGGCCGTCTGAATCAGCGCGAGTATCTCTTCCCGTGATCGCGTCACCACGTTCGTCATGTCGACGAACACCACGTGATCACCTGGCCTCAGACCGGATCGTTCCGCCGGGCTGCCAGGATCCACGCGTTCCACCCGGGGTGGTCTTCCCCAGGAGAGCGAAAAGCCCCATGGAACCTACGGTTGTCGAGAAATTGCTTTCGCGGCTAACGATATTCGCGCGGACATGATACGTAGAGCCGCGACCTCCACTAACCTGATTAGCCGCGGTCTGTCTTATCAGTCTCCTCGTGACGGTGCACGGTGTTCTGCCGCCTCTGGCGGTGAAACCCGGATGCAGCGGCAAACCGGTCAAAGGATCGATCGGCTCTAACTCGAGATGCCTCAAGTACGTCAGATCTTCCGCGCCCGAATTGTTATTATCTGGTTCCCCGTCCTTCGACAACGGCGGCGAGACTCCGCAGTCCTGAGGCAGACCCGCGTACGGAGCGCTCGTGTTTCGACCGGTTCCTGCTTCTAACGGATGCCATGTCGCTTCCTGAAAACGCAACGGCCTGCCGCTTCTAAACGTGCTCGTTCTTCCATCGAATCGCCGCGGGCTTAACAAAACATGAATATCTTCAACAGAACTCCGACTACGAAGAACACCGCGCAGTAAATAGCGACGACGATCATTTTCGACTCGAACTTGAACCGCGACGCCTGCCACTTTTCGACTCGAGCTCGAAACGCGAACGAATCGTTCCTCGAGTTTCGTTTCCCCGTCGCCTGCCTCGTAACGAGCTTAGCCCTGACCTTCGGCCAAGAAGACTTACGAATCCCGATCCGAAACAGCTGACGTGCCATCGCGTATCAACTTCCTCCTCGTCGTTAACCCGATACAATCCGATACCTGCTACTATTGCTCGCGCGACGTATCGATCGACGTTTCTTCGACGTATCGAAAACGTTTCCCTTTTCTTTTCTTTTCTTTTCTTTCATATTTACCTTATCTTGAGACAGGGGTAAGGGTAGAGTCATGCAGCCCAGTAGCTCGCTACGTCTGAAACACGAAAAACGAAAAGGGCGCATAAGACGGACGTAACGCGTACGCTCGAGCGTACGCGTACGTCCGGTGGTGAACTCTCGACTATTTACATCGGCGGAGGTTTTCCGTGCAACGTTGCAGAGACGCGCGGATACGACCACCAAGTGCACGTGGCGAGTACGATGCGCATGCTTCCAGAGAATCGATTCCCCTCCTACCGCGTCTCTAATATCTACCCCAGAAATTGCTTTCGGTATTTCGATGGACCGATGGTTCTTTCGGTAAACCGGCTTCGAAATTTGTTACATTCTCGAGACCGTCTCTTATCGATCTCGGTTACGAATCGGCAAACTAAATTCCGAGCGTAATTCGCGAATCTGACGCGTGAAACGATTGCCATTACCCGAGAATATTCTTGACCCCGATGCATCTTACCCTTGGAGACAGCGAACGAAAGTTGCGTGCTCACCTCGCGCGACGATCCCTGTGCCAGACCGCGATGTCCAGGGACGTGGGCTTGCTGCTGGCGGAGTGATTGTTGTTCGTCGGGCAGGGCAGTATCAAGGTCTCGTGGAATACGGGATTCGGCGTAGCCCTGTGCACCGCCGTTCGCTTCACCACCCCCTCGCCGTTCGTGCTCCTCTTCAGGCTCGCTTTCACGTACGCGTGAATGGGACCCTCGTACGCCCTCCTCAGGTCCTTGCACCTTATCACTGCGCGAAACAGAAATAGAACCTCAAACGGTAGCAGACGAAGAAGATATTCGTCGCTACCGCGTCCGATCGTTCCTTTGCGCGCACTACGCGCGCTACTACTACTACTACCACCGTGACCGTCCGACCGATGCGGCGCTCCTCTACTTGCCGCAGCCACGTTCTTCCCGTTCTCGCGACTGAACCGTTCGAGACGCGAACCGCTCGAACCGATCGGAAGATCGATGCGTTCGCAAAGGAACCATCGCGGCGGTGGCGGCGACGGCGACGGCGACGGCGACGGCGGCAGCGGCAGCGACAGCAGCGGCGGCGACGGCGAAATTTATCGACGGAAGGGCGGAGGGGAGGCGCGCGAGGTCGAGAGACCCGAAGGGAAGGAAGCCTCGAAGATTCCCCGAGGGTTGTTGTTTACGGAAGGAGTTTACGCGTAACCGCCAAGAATCGATGCTGGTAGGCTTACTAACCGGGAGGCGAACTGGCAGGAGGGTCTGTGGGTTACTGGCACACTCCTCTATCGCGGGGCGCCAACTGAAACACCCCCTCTCGTGGCACGTAACTGGCGCATGCCTTTTCGCAACGAATCGTCCCAGGGACGTGTTCGCGCCGCCAAGCTCCACGCGACGACGCGTTTCTCTCTTTTCTCCGTACTCACCTCGAACGTGTATCCGATCGTTCACCAGCGAGCACTCGATCTCGATCGAGCCGTGACTGTTGTTCGCCTTCGGTGGCTCGGTTTCCGGGCTGAATTTCAAACACCTCCTCACAGTGGCCACTAACGGGGTCTCCGGTGTGTTCGACATCGAGTTTAAGAACGATTTCGAGCTATGAAAATCGTCCGTAACCGTCGACTTTGGACTATCCAGATCCCAGGTGTTCGCTTTTCTCTCGACGCCGTCCTCCCCTTCCCCCTCCCCCTCCTCCTCCTCCTCCTCCACCTGTTTGCGATCGTCGAGATCGCAAAATTTCGGCTCGAACTCGTCCAGATCGGTCTCCAACGCGAGCTTCTTCACGTTCGGGTTCACAGCCTCGACCAACGAACTGTCCCGCGGGTTCGCCGATTTCTTCGCGCTGGTCGACGGACTGTGACTGGACGATCGCCTCTTCGCTCGTTTTCCGGCGAAAATTTTCTCCGTATCCTTTCGATGCCGTTTCCTTCGGATACCTCGCTGCCTCTTCAACGTGAACTCTCCGTCGAGATCGTTGCTGGGCGACGCGAACGCCCAGGACATCGGCGAAGGGTCTTCCAAAAGTTGACTGGCCGACGAGACGGAGCTGTCGTTGCGACACGCCGTCGTCTCCTCCTGTTCCACGATCGTCTCGTAGGTGCGATCGACTCTCGCGAGACTTTCCTCCTCGCAGCTACCCTCGAGCACCTTCTTCCGCTCCTCGACGTCTCCCAGCAGAATCTCCGCCACCGTTTTCCCGGTGAAATTGATCTCTTGCTGCTGCTGCTGCTCCCTGAACGGAGAAACGATCGCGAGAACCGGATTAGCGAGCTAATAATAATCGAGGACTCCGCGGCCTGTTTCTCTCTTACCTGTTGAGAACTTCCGTGACGGTGTTGTCCATGTTTTCGAATTTCGGTAGATCTTGGTCGATGGTCAAATTGGAGAGTTTCCCAGCGAGAGGAGTCGCTTTAAAGGGGCTCGCGACTGCCACCGGCTTGCCGTGATACGGCGTCTTGCAACGGGCGTGTATCTTCCTGATCTTCGCCAGTTTCGGCAGATACGCGATCTTGGCGCAGTCGGTCAGCTTGCTCTTCGTCTCGTTCTTCCTCGAGTAGAGCCCCGTGTTGGACAGGGGCACCGACTCGACCTCCATCACGTCCTCGGGACTGGTGGCCATCGATATTTGCTGAAAAAAGTCGGAAACGTGCGACTGGAGATTCGCCCTGGCCTCGTTCACGATGTTTTGCGGCAGCTCGTTGTCGCTCTGGAAATTGGTCGTTCTACTTTTCATAAAGAGCACCGGATCCGTTGGCAGGGTCAACGCTGTCGAGCGTTTGCTGCCCGCCGGGAAGAACGTTAACGGGCCGATATCGGCGTCGACCCGCGGCGTGCTTTGATAAAAGCTCTCCGTGACCGATGACTTTTCCGGTTGTTGCGACATCGATTGACGCTTGTTCCCGCGCAAATTAGGCTTCGTCGCCTGAAACGAAATCGGCGTTCTCGTGATTTACCGTCTCCTGCCGAACGGGCCGCCGAGGGCGACGAAGCAAATCGTATCGATACCTGAAAATACGTCCTCAAGTCGCTGCTGTGGCTCCTGCATCTCCTTCGACGGGACGGCGTCGTTCTCGTCGATGTATTCTCCGGATTTTGACCCGGTACGCTTCGAGCTTTCGTCCCAGCAGCGGGAGGCGTGTTAGATAGGTCCCGAAAGGGCCTACGGGGTGCCTTGTTCAGGCTTGGTGGACCGTGAGGCGTCGAGCTGTTCGCCGACAACGATCTCGAAACCGTCCACTTCAGCATTTCTAAAGACAGAAAGCAAACCCCTAACTAAGCGCAACTCGACCGCGATTCGCTGTTCGTTTATCTGTTGTTACGAGCGCGGAATTCTCAACTGCTCGTTGACGACGTTCGTTATCCGGAGTCCGTTTCCGTTTAGGCGACGCGTCGACCACGGCTCGAACGCGATGACGAACGAAAAAAGGAAAACCATCGAGTCGGCGACGAAATTCGTGCGCGCACCTGTCACGGCATACGGGAAACAACGAAACAGGTGAAACCCCCCCTACACCTGAGTTCTCGCGTTAGGTCGAACGGTCGAACGATGCTATTCGGAAGCGCGCGAGAGGAGAACGGAAGACTGGAAAAATTGCGAAATCGCGGAAGCGGCTGTAGCGGTAGCGGGTTTTCCCTGCTAACGGTTCCTACGTGGGATAGGAAACGCGCGGCGTATCGTGAAGTAGGTATAAAAATGCACTAATTTGCATACAGGCTGTTGTACGGCGTTCCTCTGTGGTAACGCGCACTTTTTCACGCGCGTTACTTTCGAGTCCGCTCTGTCACGTTCTCGTGCACGTACACACGGCAGGCTTGTAAAGCGGCAGCACGGTCCACCTGCCCATATGGTGGCGGTCGCGTACAGCGTGCTTCCCATCTGGTCTTGCGAACCACGAGAGCACGCTCGGTGTCGAACCACCGTCGACGAGACGATCGCTATCTCCGCCGCTTCTCTCACCCTCGTCCTCCTCTAACGTATTCTATTCTCTCCGCGACCCTCTCTACTCTCCGACAATGGAAGACTCCCGTCGAACGCGAAGCCGTCGCGGCGCCACTCTTCTCTGCATCTCTGCGATGATAAACAAACTCGAGTTTTTAAAAGATCGCACGCTCTCCTAAGAGAAATGGCGTCGCTAGAAATGGCTGGTAGTCGAGCGTGACGACCAAGTTGTCGCGCCAGCAACACCTGCGATCCAAATCTACTACTTTTCTCGTCTACTCCGATTCGGCTGGCAGGGGACAGCAAATTTCGGTTACACCATTTGCATACGCTCTCTCCGTTGTTCCCAACTTTCCTTTTAACCTGCCAAGGGACCTACGATCGACGAATATCGTTTGGCCCTTTGATATAAACACAGCCAAAAGTCCACCCCTGTGGCCTTTATCGTCCCATCTGAACGATCTCTGCAATCGGTGGCCAACCGACGAATGGCCACCGAGAGGAAGTTCGGGCTCTCGACAAGTGCGGAAACGGTACGACGCGACGAGAGACGTTAAGTCGCACCGTCGGCTTGTTCCGACCTTTTTAACGCCATTTAAATGCAACGCAATCCGTGTTCGACTCGACGAGGCTACGCTCTTTTAATTACTTGGGGTGAAACGCGCACTCCGTGACGAAAGTTACGAGTACGCTTCGTCGTGTAACGTATTTCAGATTTCAAACGATCGCGTCTTCCCGGCAAGTGGACCTCCCCTTCGAGCGTCTCTCGTTCTTATAGGTTTCGAACTATCCGCGCGCCTGGTCCGACGTCGGTTCTACTTAGGTACGCGTCGTTTTGGGATCGAAATGTAAAAAGGGTGAAGAGGGAAGGCTCGCTAGCCCCCTCGATCGAGTTTAATTCATTCCGATACTCCCTTTGCGCGTGCGAACTTCCTTGCCTGCTCCGTACGAGCAGACCCCGTAGAAGAACGAGACAGGATCGAGCGGAGTCTTCCGACCGAGGAAACGAATAAAATGGAGCGACGGTTAAAAAGCTTAACGCGTTTGCAAGCACGCGGAACGAGACCCCTCCTCTTGCCCTAATGTATGCCGTGAAAGTTGTTTTTAACGACTTCGAAAAGAGGTCCGAGCCTCATCCCTTTTTGTCCACGAGCTGTACCCCTAGTCTCCTCCGATTGTTCGGCTCCGCGATCGTCGTGCGATCGCGAATTTACCGGTGGCGTCGTTCGCGCGATTAATTCGCGTGAAACGAGGGATCGCGGAAACCGCCGGCACAATACGATTACTCACGGTTCGAGGATGCGAGAAAGAAGAAACCATTAACGGTCTCGATTCGCTTCGACGAGGGTTGTCCTCGTGGATAACCTCGAAGAAAACAAGAAAATCCACACACGCGTGAAAGGAGGATCGAAACGTCGCGAGGAAGACGAGAGGGAGAGAGAGGGAGGGCAGGTGAGCACTTGGTGCCTAATCCCTTTTGAAAAGGTCGCAAACACGAGCGGGCGCGCGCGCGCGCGCGCAACGAGACCGTGTACAGACCGCTCGCGGTCCCTAAAAATAGTCTATTCATCGTACCGAACGAACACCCTCCTCCCCTTCCCGTCCTTTCTCGGCTCCTTTCTCGGCTCTTCGCTGAGCTTAGCTCAGAGGAGACGCGCGCGGTTCTGGTTTATATTGGATTGACCCCGGGCGCACCTTTTGCCAGTGGCGTTTCTCTTCGAAATGGTCCCGTGTCTCGTCGAGTACGGAGTCGGAGCGTAGGGACCGGCGGAGGGGATCTCACAAGAGAGCCAGAGTCGAGGACAATCAAACGCGCATTCAGGGATAGGAAACGCGTCCCAAAGACACGTTCGGTCTCTTCGATCCGCGCTCTATTTCGAGCACACCTGTCCGTACCCGAGTTTCTCTTTCTTCCGTTCCCGCTCGCTCTCCCGGTATTCCCATGACCACGGCCCCCTTTTCACGGCGAACCTTTTCGTCGAAAGATCGTGGAGTTCGTTGAGCGCGAAAGCCCACCACCCTCGCGAGAACCGGTCGCCGTACGGAGCGTCGAAGAATCGCGCCTAACGAAGGAACGGGATGCGAGCCAGGCTCGAACGCGAGGGACCGAATCAAAAGCTAGACCGACAAAGAAAGGACCGAGTTCGGTTAATGGCGAATTGAAATTAAACTGGAAATTTGTAAATCGTAAGGGAATCGCGTGAGGGGCACGTTTCGGAACCTGGTTTGACCCTTTGGCGACGGGACGAGGCAGGGTGCGGACACGCGAAAGGACGCGTCACGAAAATAAGGCAGGAACAATGGAACGAAACGAGTCCTCGCGAACAAACGCCTGGCCATTTAAATGGAGGGATCCTCGAGAAAAGGTTCCTCGAGGTGGACCCACGGGGTCCTACGAACTTGGACAGGAAAGTTTGTATAGGACCCACGACTAGCTTTGCCATACGCGTATAGCTCCTTCGTTACGAATCCCTTTCATTCTTTTTTTTTTTTTCCTCCTCTCTCTCTCTCTCTCTCTCTCTTTCGACCTCTTTCTTCGATCCTCGCTCGTTTTCCCTTCTTTGACAGATGTACTTGCATATGTACACGCCAACCGGAGCCACGCGCGCGCTCACCTTCCTTTTTTTTTCGCCTCCTCTCATTCGTCGTCGTTTTATCGTCCACTAGTAGCCGGCGACTCGTACCACCGGATCGTGGAGTCTTACAATTAGGCGAGCTTTCAAAAGAGCACTTGCCTTTGTTCGAGCAACGACCAAATTTTACGGCCGCGACTAACAGACCAGGCCCCCTCCCCCCCTCTAGCCCTCTCGCAGAGTTTCGCGCTTTTATTTCCAACTCGACTTCCCGCTTCAACTTTGTGCGCGGTGAATCGTTTCAACGTCGTCTACCATCGATCGAAAACTATTTTCCTACGCGTTCGTACGGAATAGATTCTCCGCGGCCACGCTGCGATCGATAACGATCGAAACCGTTCAAACAGGGTTGGTTTAAAGAGCTAATGTTCGCGCGGTTACCGAAATGTCGATTCGAGTCGATAGATTGAAAAAGAGAAATTCGCACGGAAAGGATGATCGCGTCGGATCCGTCGAAGAACGCGACAGAACCGATAGAAGAGTAGGAGATACTCACTGAGCGCGGTTGAACACCAGAATTCGACTAGTACATCCGAAATCAGCACCGATACGAGTCACTTTCTCAGGCACAGGTAGGAACGTCGCGGCACATAATCCGCGATTACGATCGCACGAAGGAGATGCGCGGTTCGCGAAAGAACGAGAGGTGTAGCGGCATAGCGCAGAGGTGCCGGAACGTGGCACTTGAACGGCTGGTTCTCTACTGACGTGGTGGGGTGAGAAGGTGGGCCTTATGTAGGAAAGGGTCCCTAGGTGAGGCTACGAAACAGGAGAGACCGGCTCTCTCCCTCTCTTACTCGCTCTATACTATCCGGCACTACACAAGGTACCAGAACCTACCTACCTACCTATATCCCCACTCCGAAGCCGTGACCTGACCACGCCGTCCACTCCACTCGCCCTAGGTGGACGGACGGACGTTCGATCATCGACGACTCGAAGGTGCCGGTGGGTGTTCCAGGATTGCGACCCGTCGGAAT
Organism: Xylocopa violacea; assembly: GCA_963969225.1. Lineage (NCBI taxonomy): Eukaryota > Metazoa > Arthropoda > Insecta > Hymenoptera > Apidae > Xylocopa > Xylocopa violacea. The sequence goes on along the minus strand of CAXAJV010000008.1, from coordinate 31,019,045 downwards.
GTCAGCTACCAACCGATAACGGGATGCCAGCTAAGATTCTCTAGATACCCGTTTCGTTAGCCAACGCTTGGCCAAAGTGAACCGTGAATCGCACGGAAAGCGTAAAGGTTCGACCCTCCGTTGGCCAGGTAAGGCACGGACGGTGCCTTTCACTGGTCGGGACTGGTCGATTCCGAGGCGTACCGCAAAATCTTCCAATCGAGAATACTTTTCCCCGTAGCTGAGCGATCGCTCGATCGAGTAAATGGTACGCGCAGAGATCTAAACGCGAAAATTACAGGTAGTCTTTTCTTTCGCGAGCACGCGACGATCTTTCGGCCGTTGCTTTCGAGAGAAGTCTAACCGTCTCTCGGTAGAATAGGTCTCGAGGCAAGGACCGGATTCTTTTGTGCACTCCCCCGCACGCGCCAAAGAAACACGCGGAACCGGCACCAATGGTTCCTTGCTCGAAACAACGCACGATTTTTTCTATGGACAGCTAAAGTTGTCGTCGGGAAATCGACACGGAGATCCGCGAAATCCGCGAGCGATCAGAGTCCCGGTTCGCCGGAAGCAGGAAGAGGACGTCGAGGAACATCGAAACGAAATTAGAACCGTTTCGCGACTCGATTGATGCGGGACAGCTGCGTTTGTAGACGCTCGTAAACGTTGTAGATCGCGCAAGAAAGAATATCGAGCGGGGATCCCGGAGAATAATACGGTTTTATTATTACCGGCGAATTTCGACGCGAACACAAGGCCCCGCATATCCTCGATCATAATTAGAGGCGGCTCGTTTCGCGTGTCTTTCAGCGCAACGCGTGCCCACGCTCGACGCTCGAACAAAAGCGTTCGAGACAAGAGAACCCTTGACTCGTATTAAGAACTCAGTCGATAACGTCCACCGACCGAATAAGGGCGGAAACGGTTGTTAAATTAAATTCCAATAAAGCGATCTTTTTCGAAACGGACCGAAATAGCTACATTTTTTCCTGCGATCGATCGCGGAGACTTCGTCGTGCCCGAATCGAGTCTCGTTTTCGAACGAAATAACTTTTTTTCTTTCCATCCGTTTCCATTCTACGATACCAAATGCCGAAGAAAAAACCGCAAAAGGACACACGTCCCGACGACGCACCCCAGTTTTTCTCGAGTTTTTCCGGAGCGCGAACGGCGGGGACGGGGGACTACCTTCGGCAAATTAGAGCGCAGCCCGATTGTTCGGATTCGCGCGACTGGAAACGATTCGACGGGATTTTTTTCAAGAGCAGGCAGAAACTTCTCTATTTTCGTCCACCCTTCTTTGTTTCTCTCGCTTCGCTCCACGACCCGACGAGCTCAACCTTTGCAATTCCCACGTTTGTCACGCGTCCACCAAAACGTGCCGTCGCGTCCCTCCTCGTAAAAGTTTCGCAAAATATGCTCTCGTTTGGCTTTCTCCTCGTCCAATATCCGATATTCCCCTTCATCGGGACAAGTTGACCGTTCGATCGACATCTTTATAAGGAATTGCTCTCCATAAAGGTCGCATAAATTCTCGAGTCGCACGTTCGATTTAATACGTCGCTTTGATGGAAATCGCTCGGAAACCGATCGCGGGCCGATCAAACGAACCGGAACGCTCGTTTCGAAAGCGAAAGCCACGAAAAATCGCGAATAATTAATACCGCGGCTAGAAGAACGCGGCAAATCTGCGAGCATAGACGAAAGACCGGTTCGCGACGATAAATTTTCACGATCGCGTGTAGTAGGCTGAGTTGCGTAAAAAGGTCAACCGTTTCGTTTTACACGGTCAAGCGAAATCGTTAATCGAACGACTAGACAACGCAGTGGTCGTAGTGGACGCGTTTTCGTGCAGCTGCTGGCACGGAGACAGAGGGAAGGAAAGGGAGAGAAACCGAGAATGACACGCGAGGCACGAATCGTTGGAAATTTATAGATAAGCGTGCATCGAAACGCTGATAAGGTCGCATACACGTGGAAGGTAATTAGCGTGATTTAAAGGGGTGGAAGGATATCGAGAAGCGGCAGAGAATAAAGGTGTCACGCGATGACAACGAGACAACCGATCGCGCGGAGGAAAAGGGCGCGAAACCATTTATCGGAAGCACGCCGGGAAGTAACGCGCGAAGGGTTCCCCTCTGCGACCTAATCGGCTATTGTCGCGTTATTTCTAAGCCGTTAAGCCGCCCCGAGATTTCTCTTCCGGCAGGCGGACGCGATCTGCTACCCGCTCGATACTTTTTTTTTTCTCTCGCGCGCATCTTCCGTTCGGTCTCGACCGAGCGAACCGTGCCCAAGTATCGGGTTCTCTCTCGTGGTGCTGCGAAAAGCGGTTGGAACAATTCAAGAGGTAATCGAAGAACAAACAAATTCCGCATCGAAAGTCCGTCGCAGTTGCGAACGATGCAAAACTCGAGCCGTGACCAGCCGTCGCGATGATGACTCGATTCTTTGCTGTTGCCCGAAAGTACCGCGTGACGGGACAATGCGAGCTGTCGTAAATCCTGGCAGGTGGTAATCCTGATTCATGCTTCGTTCCAGTATTAACCTCGTTAATCCGTCGCGAGTGTAGCGACGTCGATCGATCCTAATTTATGCATGCCGTCCTCTAGTTACACAAATGTTCCACCGAACTACCCACCGTGGATCAACCGAGATAACTTCGATCGAGGGGTTGGTACGGGGTGCGCTCGGACGTAACGAGACCCAGATGTCGTAAACGTTCACTTGCTGTAACAGGTCGGCATTAATAGACCAGCCAGAAACTCTAAAATCGTCTCTCGTCTCGTTTAAACGAACCCGAGAAATTAAAATTCCACGCGAGCAACTGTCGATCGAACGCGATCGTGACGGGGGGGGTCGTGCGTGTACTTGGGCGCGTAAAACGCGTCGCGTAATCGGTCGACGAGCTTAGCCGTTCAAAGAGAAGAGTTCGCGTCTTTGATTCTTGATTTACGGCTCGAAAATTCTCCTCGAAGTTCGTTTTTCAATCGATCGCAGGGGATGGTTCGACGGTCGAGCCCCTTCGAGGCCCGCGAACCCTAATTTCGAGAAAGAATTTGTCGACGAAACGGTCTCGTAGCTCACGATGGTTACAAAAGCGGAAGGGTTTCCTCCCGGAGGAGACTCGAGAGATCGTACAGAGGGATTGTTTCCAAATACCGTCCCGATCCGGAAGATATTTATCGAACCCTCCTCGAGCCTTTCACGTTCCTCGAGAGGCTGGAGCTTGTTCGCGGTTAAAGGGTTGAGAGCGAAGAGCCTTTGTCGAACTCGATGCACGAGGAACCTATCCGAAATGCGAACATCGGTTGACAAGCGTGGGCAGATTTTTGCTGCTATCTCAAAGAAAGTTAATTCATGGAAAAGGATGCGGCCGAGCGAGTGGCACACGTGCGCGTCTCTCTCTTCGTCAGTGGATACGCGTGTACATCGAAGGAGACGGTTAGCAAAGCTATCTCCCGTGGGAGCATCTCTCTTTCCGTCGACGTACGAACGCGTAGTACGAAGATCCCGCTTCCGTTACGAAAATAAAGCGGGACCGGGAGAAGCGCCGCGAACCGTATCACCTCCCGAACGAACAACAAAAACGGAACAATTATTCGATTCGAGGCCGTATTCGCGAAACAAGAACCGCTGTTGGTCGGTAAACAGGTTTGGCTCCGAAACCGATACCGATATTCGCGGACCTTCCAGATCCCCCGACTCGAAGGCACTAGGCGGTTGAACATAAATTCCACCCCCTCCCAACTGGGTGACTGCCAGAAATCAGCGATGGCAGCGGTGCGAAGATATCGTCGAGAAAGATTGATAGAAGGACGCGTACACGTATATACGTGTATACGTGAAAACAGGTCAGAGAATAATGCTAGCACCGCCGCGTGGGAATAACCTAAATACGCTGGACATCGCATAGGAGAACCGAGGTGGACGAAGATGATGTTTTATACTTGAATTTCTCTCGATTAACGCGGACCGGGCGAGAAAGTGGCAGGTGAAGAAGTGGTTGGCGCTCCCCGCGGGAGGTCCGACGCGCGGACGGAACCGGGACTCGATAATGATCCCTGGTTCTCGAATCGACCCTGTTATTGTCGTTTCGGCTATTCATCGCCGTTGTATCGCATTATCCCGGCATAAAATCGTGCCTGTTACCGTTTTTATTCCCTCCTGTCTTCTCCGCCTCTCTCCTCTTCCCTCCGAAGGAGCCGAGCGAATCCCCTCTAATTGGGATTTACGAGAACTCGAAGAAAAGACGAGAATTTTCAAACTTGGTCGCGCGTTATCTGGTCGTGGGAGCGTGCGCGAGTTCGCATCGCCGTAAGTAAACGCACCACCAGTCAGCGGAGAGCAATTTATCGAACGAACGAACGCGTTTGAAAAAGGTAACTCGGATCGATCGATAATTGTAAAAAATGAAGGGCAATGATTTCGCAACATGCCGGCTAGCACCATATGGCGCCCCATTATCAATAGACGGGCGACGAGTAATCGATCGAGTCTGTCCGCGGTCCAAACGGACGCCAACGTCGAAAGAGATATTGCCGCGTCGACGAGATGGCTCGCGGTGAATAACGCGGTTACGCCAAGTACTAGTAGTAACGCGGTAACGTTGAAAGGATAAATGCCGGTGGAGATAAGAAGGTGTAATTAGGTGGGAGTCCGGTGGGGTCCTCGAGCCTGGCCCGCGTTGGTAGTCACCCTCTCCCATGGCTGGCCGCGGTGGTCAACCCTTGACATACATTACAATGAACAACGCAACGCAACGTGGACTGGCATGAATGCATAATTTAGTTGGAACCGGTGGCAGGAATCGGGAGGGAGGGTGCCGCGACTGTTAACGGGGTTCACGCTCTGTTAACGAAAAGGGGGATTTTCGAGCCTGCCAGCCAGAATGACGTTTCCTCCGTTCCACGAAATAGCAACCCCGAGGGCCTCGATAGCGCCTACGTAGCGCCTTCGTTTGTTTTTTTTTTTTTTTTCGATGCGAAATCGTAATTAACGAGACGTTCGAACGACCGAAGCGGATCGTGTCTCCGCGTCGGGAAACAAGACCGACGACAAACCTTCGGCCAAGGGGTAGCGCGAGTAAAATTATCCGACTGGGAAAGTGCGAGCAAGAGGAAAAGCAAAGACCGATGGAGGAGAGGAAGAGAGAAACGACGGCTTTTCCACCCGGTTCGGTGACGGTTCCTCCGCCTAATTGGCAAGAATGACGCACGACCCTTATAATTGCTCGAACGAAGCGAAGGAACCGAAGGATGATATGTTTCTTCCTCTCGCAAACCGTGCTCGGGCTTTTCACGTTTTCCTCCGAAATCCGCCCCGTCGTTATCGTATTACCGTCCTCTTTCGATTACGTTTCGAATCGCGATTGTTTTCCATCGCTCGCTTTTCCCTCGTCGAGGAGAACGCCGTTAACCGTTCTCCGCGCATCGTCGAAAATCTTCGAGCTTCTCTTTTCATCGTCGTTAATCGAATGTCTTCGCGGTGGCCGATGACCGCTGTTGTCCCCGTTCCGCTTTTTCCGCCATTTTCCTTCCCGATACCCGACGGGAATCTCCTTCCACGCCGAACAGATTTAAGGCGTCACGGAACGTTAAACGACGCCGGCCGTCACCCTTCGGCACTCGGGCAAACGGACGAGAAGGGGGGGAATTTAGAAAATTTCAATTCCAATTTGTCGCGCGACGTTATATGTACCAAGAAAGAAGGCGCAATAGTAAGAGAATATGGAAATATATGGAAAATACCTCGAAGACTGTTCCTTGCCCGGGGCAGCGCACGCATATGGAAGCTATTTCGAGGGTTGTCGAGCAACGAGCACTGTCACGGTGGTCAAAATTGCGTCTGTAGTTTGGGCGGGTAAACCCCTCTTTGCGTTACGGAACACGTCGGACACTGATCAGTCTTGACGCATGCCGGGATCTCTCACGATCTTCCCCACCAGTGTCCCTAAATGCAACGGCGCTTATAATAGAAACCGATCGATCATAGTTTTCTAACGAAAGGTTGCATTTTTATTTTCCTCGGTAAATCTAACCGCGAGGGAACGCGTCCTTTTTGCGAGGACACGCGGGATTCTTTCGGGAATCGGGCGACGAACAAAGACAGAGGAGGAAGAGAAAGCAGAGCGTCCGCGAGCTAAGCTCATAATTTTGGTTGGGCGGCGGGCGACGCGCGACGTGTACGTGTCAGCTCGTCGCGACGCACCCGTCTGTCTACCGTCGCACCGCTGAAACACCAAAAACGAGCTTCCTGCTATTTTATTGCCGCCCCAAACGGCAAACGGGCCAACGGATTCCTTCCTTTTTTAGAAAAAGTGGTGAAAAGAAACGGGAGCGGCGCGCGAACGCGGTTCGAACAACGGTTAGCGAGGTATCGGTCCGATTTCGAGAAGCACGCGGTACGCTCTCCTATTTATTTCGAGGAGGGGAATAATTCGGTCTAAGCGAGCGTCGAAACGCGAGCAGCGAAGGAACGGGTGCGCAACCGCGTTTTATTGGACCAACGCGGTTGACACCGAGAGCGAGCGTGCTCGTAAAAGCCTCGTATAAATAAAATCGCCGGGAATATAATTGTTGCCGAGAGCTGGGAACGTTCGTTTCACGCCGATGTACCTATATAACGCGGTCAGCTGTCGCCACTCCGTTCTCCACCTCTTTTAACGCGCTTTCGTTTTGTTTCCACGATAAAGCTGTCCAGCTTTCCCTCGCCAATTTTTCCGCGCCCTTCGATGCGATCGAGACCGAGAAACCACTTGTTCCGCCGTCAAACGACGCGACTCGATCAATTACGGAACGGATACCGCAAAAACTTGGAAATTTCCGAGCCTCGTTTTAAGGCGAAATCGTTACTCGACACTCTTGTGTAACGAGAGCCAAGCCGCGACTATGAACAAGACCAATGTTCCGCCGCATAAAGAACCGTGGTTCAACGTGTCCCTGAAAATCGAAACCACCGTGACGCCGGCGCCTCTCGTTTCTTCTCTTATTCCGAGTAACGAAACCTATTCTACGTATCGACGATTTCCATTAAACGTCGCGTTTCAAATTCGACTGGTCGATTTAAACTAAAACGAAAAAAAAAAAACAAAAAGCTAAGAAAAACCGGATAGGCCGCGCTCTACTACTCTCCGCGCGTCTCCTTAATCGTGAAGAGTTACATCCAGAAAACGGCAGAACGGCGTGCTATCGTTTAGAAACCAATGAGCTTCTAATGAAGGTGGAGCTTGCCGAGGAAATCTCCACCTACTCTTAAAATGCTCTATTTCTCTCCTCTCCTGCGTGCGTGTCTCCCTGTGTGAAAGACGGAACGAAAGCCAGAAAGGAGAAGAGAAGAAGAGAGAGAGAGAGAGAGAGAGAGAGAGAGAGGTGAAGAGAGACTGCGAAACGAGGAGGCTGAGGAGGATCTTCAAGTACGTTTTAACTCGGCCAAGTCAGTTGGCATCTCGCCGCACCAACTAATACGATGGCTTCGTTTCACGGTTTCAGAAATGATCGCTCGACGAAATCGATCGACCAGTTGTGATTTACACGCGAACCTGATACAACGAGCATCGAATGATATATAAATAATAGTGAGTGATCGTCGTAGCCGACGTAACGTTGATCGATTGGATCGAAAAAGGATTGATAGAAGAATAAACGAAAACAGATTTTTCTGCGCAAAGTGCTCGTTGCGGAGGCTTTCTTGGATGGTAAACCGGATCGTTGCGTTAATTCGGAAGAAAGAGTGCAAGAGAGAAGGAATCGACGTTCCTAATTAGCATAGAACGCGGGAAACGGAAAGGTACGCGTGGGACCCGAGCCGCCACCCTTTCTCGAGCGGAGACCCTCAATTATTGAAACGTTCAACCGAAAGAATTGAAAGATGCGAATCGTTCGATACCTTGAATTATCGAGGACCGAACGAAACGAACGGTTTTGCATTCGACTATTAAAAACGCGATTGGAATGAGTCGTTGGAAGGCTTGCGAGGCTTGTAAACATTGAACGGTGCTCGGTTGGCACGTGGCAGGAGGCCTTAATCGCTCCGTCACGCTTCACCTCGGGAATGCTTGAATTAAGATTTTCGTAAGAGATATTCGGTTAAACGAAAGAGGAACAATGTTGTGCGCTAATTCGGAACAAGAGGGTAACAACGGAGCGACGATATCGCAAGCTACGAATCCCCCCCATACGCCGCAGGATTTCACGGTCTCGCGGCTTTTGTCGACGCCAACTCATTCGTTAGGTAAGAAAGAGGAACGATTATTTAGAGGTTCGCGTTTAGGATCGCGTAACGAAATCGAGATTCGCAGGGAGGCGAAATAATCGGAACGATGCGTTTCCACGGTTAATCCACACGATCCGTCGGTGGAGTTTGATTTCATCGAAATCACGCGTTTCCAGTCATGCTGTTCGCGTTATACCGCTTTGATGAATGCTCAAACACAGTGGAGTCATTCAGAAATAGCCACGCCTGTGCTGCTTCTCTTCTTTGACCTTTTCTTTTTCGGAACCGTTCATTCTTTCTCGCGAACGGGGCATCCCGGAATATTTTTACTCGGATTTTTGCTTTCTCTCGTCCGATTGTCACGAGGAATATATGTGTTTCGCAGAGTGCAACGAAAGTTCGACGGCAGCTGCGAATAGAAGACCGAGAAGAAGTAGAACAACATTTTCGGCGCAACAATTAGCCGCGTTGGAAAGGGTGTTCGAAAGGACGCATTATCCGGACGCTTTCGTTCGCGAAGAACTAGCAACGCGGGTATCTTTGTCGGAAGCCAGAGTGCAGGTAAACCAGCGTTTGAAAAACTGCGCGTTGAATACGCGCTAGGGACATTCGAGGATGTGATTTTTATTTCGTAAAAGATGCCCGTCGGAAAAAGTATCGCGTCGCCGACGGGCCAAGTTCACATGTGTTTCTCAGGATTCTGGTGACTAGCGTTGGGAGAGAAAAGAAGAAGAAGAAGAAGAAGAGGGGTGGTAAGAAGAGAAAGAAGGAGGGTGGAGGTCGCGGATAGCTAGGCAGAAAATCAGAGGAGACAGGTTGTCAGGGGCAAGAAGCTATGATTAGCTTGGCAGGATAGTTGCGCCGTTCCAGCAGCATCTGCGCTTGGCATACGAACCGACGCATCGTACGCGTACGATACCACGTGTGCGGTGTCTCTTACACGGCCGTGCAGAAAGCACACTTTTCGTTGCTCGTGTCGATCCGTCCGCTACTGGTGGAGTTGCCGCTACACGCCCCCCGCGTCTCCCTCTCATGTCTGTCTATTCGTCTGTCCCGAGGACTGTACGGCTGCCAGGAGCCGTCGCGCTGTCCCATCTTCTTCTTCTTCTTCTTCTTCTTCCTCCGTTTCCCTCCGTTACAACGGATACAGCTTGCCACGAATAGTATATTTTATTCTTTCAGTTGTAGGTTGGACAAAATTATGAAAATCTTCAACCGTTTTGTCGAACCGAAATATCCATTTTATGCCAATGTAAATTCAACGAGAGTTGAACGTTTGCAAAAATTTTGCTCGCAGGTATGGTTTCAAAATAGGCGCGCCAAATTTCGCCGAAATGAAAGAAGTTCTGCCGTTAATCGAGGCATTCCCTCAAACAGAGAAGCGGAAACAACTTTACCTTTACGACCCATCAGGTTAACGCACACCCAAGAAAATAACCCGGAGAATTTGCAGACATCGCAAGTAGCTCAATACCCGTACAGCGATTACTGGAGATCGTCGCAGCACTACGCCTCTATGCCAACGAGCACCTGTCACGGATTTATCAACGGCAATTTGGGAAACGTGAATCTTCCACCGTATCATCAGGCAGAAATTCATGGAGGTCTCGAGGGATCTGCGATGAACAGTATAAATGCATTACGATTTCGAACGCATCCGTACGGAACCGCGTACTCCACTATGCATGCGAGCATGTAATTTTCTCTCTCTCTCTCTCTCTCTTTCGAAGCAACAGAATCGTTTCTCGACAATAACGCGTCTCAATTACTGAGAAATACATACATATATATATATAGATATATTTATGATATACCAAAGCTTTTACCTGTATCGTATAAGATGATTTAGACAACGTAAAGTAATGGAAAACAAAGGACCAATCGATCGGACACGATGATGATGGTATAAAAGTTACGATTTAAGCGTCAAACACAGGGTAACGAAAATAACTCGCAACGTTATTTTGTAGAATTAAAATAGCTTAATAAATGATAAAAATCGTATATATGTATTATCTTGTTAATACAGAATATCTATACAGAAAATAGTACGTTAATCTACAAAGTTATTGTATCATTGAGAAAAGGAAAATGTGCGAATACAAAGATCGAGTTACGGTCGTAAAATGATTATGGTTACTTGTTCACGCATAATATATGAATATTGGCACGAAATTAGAATAGCAATATCGTAAAAGTATATTGGTCACGTGTACATTATATCCGTCGTAACACTAGACGAGCTAAAACCACGTAAAAAGATTCAAAAACTGACCGCTTACGTACTAATCGTCCGTCCAAAAATTCTTAAATACAAAGATACATTTTTTAATACTATACAGTTACTTGTACATTCTGTACGGCGTTGCTCCAATCCACTCTCGAAGGAACCAAATAAAAAGCTGGCGCTATTTTGCTGCCGCATGGACATTGACTGCCTGCTATCCAACTGAAGGAACCTAGCTTCGTATTGCATTTAGGACAATTCAGCTTTCCTTCGACATTGTGCGTTATATCGGGCATCCAAGCCAGCGGCTCCACGAATAATATTTTGCTACAAAATTCTGCTGGCTGTTGCTCTTCTTTCTCAACTGGTTCCAAAGGTTCGCGTAACGTTTTTGATTGTTTCGAAGTTTTTCTCGAGCTTATGTGTCTCCAGATTTGTTTCTCCTTTGGCATGTGCGGTAAAATATTGCTAGCGCTGGCTACGATTCTGCGACACTTTTTACAACGGTAAACCGTCGGCTCTGGACGTACAGTGGCGAGAGCTGGATCCGGTTTTATCAATTCTGCGCAATTCTGTGGCAAAATTTTTGCTTTACGTACCTTATCCGCTGCTATTTGTAACCTATACATTTTGAATTGTATATTAGTATTGTCTATTCCATATCCCATTTCTTCGTAAAGTTTCAACTGTGCCAAGAATCCAGCGTTAGGCCCGACGAAGCGCCTCTTTTCCTTCACAGCTTCAAACGTATCGCAGAAACTTTTCCTATATTTCTTCATTAAATAAGCGATAACGATCGCAGCTGATCTAGAGACACCAAAATAACAATGTACTAAAATTTTGTTATTCAACTGTAGAGCATGATCTATAAACTCGTAACAGTCTTCGAAATGCGTTAGAAGATCTTCGCGTGGCATGTCAGTTATCTGAATATATTTCATGGTCAAATTTGGTAAAAACTCTTGGATCTTTCTAGGAATAGGGCAGGAATCTACTGTAAGTATGTAATCTATTTTAGCCTCTTTTAACCAGTCGATATCTGTAGCGGCTGTAAGATTCCCAAGAAATAAACCAGGAATAATTTCATTGTAACTCGAAGGACCAGCATCGAAATCCTCTCTAATTAATTTATTAGTAGCTTCTTGTGCCATGCCGATCGCTCTGGAATCAATAATAAAGCTGCGGCGCATACTTGTGGCGACGATTCATTTATTTTATCATTCATAATACAAAACGTACGACAAATATTAAATTAAATTTCTACCAAATTCTAAAATAAAACCACGCACGCTCTCTTTCTCTCTCGCAGAAATTAATCATTAGAAACTGAAATGCAAACTTGCCTAGTACACGTACAAATACGTGTCCTCGTATACAAAAATGTGGAACCTCCAAAACATATTTAAACATGGAACATGCTCTAACGGTACAAATTATATTTTTTATTACCTTTCTTTAAACGAATCGTAAGAAACTGTAATATTTCGATCGTGAAAACGGTTGTATAAACATTATTTGAACGGATACGAAAAAAGTAAACCTTAAGAGTAATATTTTTTCTATATCAAAGGTATATATAATATTTTCCTCGATGCATAGAAAGTTTTTGGAAGTGTCAAACGATAATATGACCTCTTTGGAGATCAATGTGTTTTCATTATCTCGATGTTTAAATAACTTTGCGCATGTTTCACGTCAATTTTATTTCATTTTTCTCGTATTTACATAACGTAAAACAGTGAAAACCGCATTCTACATTTGACAAGCACCACACACTTAGTTTCACCAGTTGACGCGCGGTTACAAAATGGCGCTTCGACGGCGTTGTACTTGTTATGGCTCGTTTCTAACTGTGAAATCTGAAACCCTTTATTACGAAATACGAAATTCCCTGTTTAATAATATTTCTAAACTTGTTAATGATATTTGTAACGTGCACGGTAATATGTCTACTTAAACGCTACTTATTTTTACATATGTACCTACTTACGACGCGTTTTCATGATAACCACCTTACCGTCCGCTTAAAAATGCGCGCGAACTTTATAATTCCACGCCGTAAAAATAACAATTATACGAGTACACGTGGAATAGAATCGATGAACTGCAATGAAAAATTGGAAATATGCTAATAGTGGTCTGAACAAATATTATTGTTTATTTCCATTGACTTTTGAACGATAATGGTATAGTTATTTAATTTGTTAGAGTTATTTAATAATCTTTTGATCAGTGAAATTGATTAGACAATTACACGTCGTTATCATCGATAACGTAATATTATAGTATAGATTATAAAGGGAATATTTAAAGAAATTAACAAATTTCAGAGGAATGTGAGAGAATAGTAGAGATAGAGGAGATTAGTTTAAAGTGATCAAGTACGATCTTTGTACTGTCGCACACAAGATCATGGAATAAGTTGTTCGACCACGTATGCCGGAAGTGACGCGTACCTCGATCTCCACATCATTTGGAAGCGTTGCGTGAATACCGCTCACACAGTCGTGTCGAGCACTGTGCCTGCCCGTTCCGCGTTTCTCCGATTTCCCCCCTCTTTCTCTTCCTTTCTCTATCTTTGTTTATTCTTCTCTCTTTTCTATCGGTATCACTTGCGTGCGCGCACGTGTGTATATGTTAGTGTATGGGTATTTTTTGATTTTTAAATAAAACAAGATGCTGATCTCACAGGAAGTGGTCGCAAAAGCGGAAGAAATCGCCGATCAGGTGAATTTATGAGCTATCGTGCTCGATTTATTTTGTTCCGCGAATAAACACTGTTCTCGCGAAGAAACTCGTAACAGAAGATCAGCAGAAATCCTGTAGGAGCACAGGTGTACTCCTGTCAACGTCATCGTGACACGATTACTACATGCATTCGCATATTTCAATTCGAATCTTTTTCCCTCTTCGTTTCTCGTTAATAGAAAACTGTTCTATTCTTACAAAATATTGTAAACTCTCTTACCTTGCTGTCTGTACGCTGCAAAGTTAAAGGTTATGCTTTAAGAGAGAAATGTATGTTGCGAATGACACTGCCCCGTTCGGTTTAATACCACGAATATCTCTTTTGTAGCTCGATTTATTCAATAATTTGAACTAATAAAGATTCGAAAAATATCTACAGGAACATCAATTTCTATCGTCTGTTACCACTTTTCTATTTATGTAACAATTTTGTCGGTATCGTGCGGTATTCTTTAACGCACACATTTATTTATTTTCTGTTACTGCCAATCAATTATACGCGTAACCATTGTTCTTTTATAATAACAGGTAATCCGTAATGGAAAACATGTATTGCCAACCCTCGCGAGACTATGCCTCATAGCCACATTTCTAGAAGATGGATTGAGAATGTGGTTTCAGTGGTCAGAACAGAAAGAATTTATGAACAATAGTTGGAACTGTGGCACTTTCTTGGCCACAATGTTCGTCTTGATCAATTTGATCGGCCAGCTTAGCGGTTGTGTGATGGTTATCGGAAGATGGAAAGTCAGCATCGCGTGTGGAATTTTGTTCTTCATAGTAGTACTGCAGACGCTAGCCTACAACATTTTCTGGGACATAACATTTCTATTCAGAAATCTGGCATTGATAGGCGCGCTTCTACTGGTTCTAGCCGAATCAAGAGTAGAAGGACGATCATTATTCGCCGGCGTGCCGAGTCTTGGAGATAATAAGCCTAAAAACCTCTTGCAATTAGCCGGCAGAATTTTGTTAGCATTTATGTTCTTAACGCTGATACGTTTTGAAATATCGTTTCTTCAAATCATGCAAGATATCCTTGGAAGTAGTTTAATGGTATTAGTAACCATTGGATACAAAACTAAGCTCAGCGCATTGTTACTTGTGCTACTATTATCGGTGCTGAATCTTTATCACAATGCATGGTGGACCATTCCAGAGTATAAAGCGCTTAGGGACTTCCTTAAATATGACTTCTTTCAGGTAATCTTCTAAATATACTCGATCGATCTTGCTGTTTAATCTCGTAACTTTAACTTAAATATAATTCATATTTTTTGCAGACATTATCGGTGATCGGTGGCCTCCTAATGATAGTTTCCTTAGGTCCCGGAGGTGTATCAATGGACGAACACAAAAAAGAATGGTAGATGTCATGGTATCACGTGATTGCGAATCATTACATTGTCATGATCATTAAGTAAAAGCAGTCTCCCATTCCTGTTCCTTTATATGCTCAATCAAGTGTATAATAAGTTTATTATTTGTTGGACAAGAAAGCTGTAACATACGTTCATTTTGAATTATTCGATTCGGGTAAAGGAATTGTTAGAGTTTAAATTGTGTACTTTAAATCGCATATTAAAATACATGGAACTATAAATGAAAAGAAAGAAAAAGAAATATGAAAAACTTTGAAAATAGCTACCGTTAAGGAGGAAAAAAAGAAAGCAACACCAAGACTAATTTATATTATCAATAATGGCATTGTACATATGACACTACATTTATCAAGGAAAACAAAATATATTTTTTCTGTGTGTTTTTAATTTTCTCTGTTTTTAATATCTCGAGTCCTAGTCGCGGACGTATAAGCATGATTTTAAACGTCAATGTATTCTTCCATATAATTACAATTAAGTTACTTTCCCTCCTTCGTAACTTTATTATAGAAGACACGATAAGAAAGATATTAAATTTTCGAGATTTTTATACGATTAAATTATTGTAAATAAAGAAATATTTCATATCAAACATTCACTGTTGATATTCATTTTAATAGTCGTTACTACTTGCCAACTGATAATTACTAATTACCGTATTTAGATTCAGCTAATAATAAGCTGTTTACTAAAATAAACCGATCTGAAAATAGTTTGCAAGTGAATTCACACGATCGAAATCGTTAACGAGTTGGATTATTTGATGGTATGTTCTGTTATCTAATGTGCTACATATATTGTATATAATATTAATGCATATGTATGTAGACGATAAATATTGAAAATTAATTTTAACTAAACAATATATTGTTCAACGATAATGAGGATTCAAAATGGATATAAGCGGCAATTCGTTGCCAAGGGAACCACTATTTT
Organism: Xylocopa violacea; assembly: GCA_963969225.1. NCBI lineage: Eukaryota > Metazoa > Arthropoda > Insecta > Hymenoptera > Apidae > Xylocopa > Xylocopa violacea. Next base: position 31,003,556 of record CAXAJV010000008.1, on the reverse strand, counting down.
AACTGCAAAGCCGTTCGCTTATGTTTTACGATCTTTATACCGCAACGAAAGATGCGACTATTGTTTACAAAGGTATTTACTTATATGTATATACAAATAAAATTATGGTATTTGCAACCGTGCACATATGTACCACAATTTTCTTACATCGTTTTTCATTTTTAACCGCATCCTGTGTTTATCGAGTAAATTGTTGAGCGATCCGTCATTGCTGATCCGTCTTATTGACATATTGTTTTTTAACTATTTAATCGTACAATAAAACGTAAACGAACAATAAATTAGCTACAACTTTTAGGTTACGCACATTTTTTACGTTTATACACATATTTTATGTTTCTATTCCGGTTTTTAAATTATACAAAAATTATGCGTTTACATTAATAATTACCACGTTATATTAATAAAAATAGTTCTTCATTTTAAAGATGAGTAAAAATGAGAATTTCATAAAAAAAGGCACCACTATTTTTACCGTTAAACCATTTGCTTATATTCTTAGTTCAAAATATAGGACTAATCGCTGTGATTACTGCTTCAAAAGGTATATTTTCAATATTTTTAGAAAGCTGTCTAGTTTAGATAATATTTGTAATTAGAAAATAACGCATAGTCAAATCGACGTTTCTTTCAGTGGGAAGATCTTTAGATGCTCCGGCTGTCGATACGTTTATTACTGTAATCGCACTTGCCAACAAAACTCTTGGCCTGTACATAGTAAAGAATGTCAGAATTTGAAAAGAATTTCGCCAAAAGTTATACCGGACGTAGCTCGACTTATGGCACGTATAATTGTAAAACTAAATCAAGGTGGAGGCGAAGAAGTTGGATATTATAGCGAAACCAATTACAGAAAATTTAAGGATTTAATGTCTCGTAAGTTTTTATGTTACGTCTCGCAGAGTAACGCATACTATTCATATGTTTGTAATCGGTTTTTATATGTGTTGTTGTTATTATTTTCAGATTATTCTGATATAAAGAAAGATGAGAAAAAAATGGAACATTTTACGTGCTTATGCGCTGTTTTATTTGAATTTCTTGCAGATACGCCTATACCAAATTCTGCAGAATTAATTGGTATTTATGGCAGAATTTGTATCAATTCTTTTAATATATACGATTATATGGATATGAGTAGTATAGGTGTCGGCATTTATTTGGGAGCTTCTGTGATCGATCATAGTTGCAAACCTAACACTGTAGCCACATTTGAGGGAACTACTATAATTATTAGAACAGTAGAAGATATTCCTTGTTTAGATTGGTCTCAGGCAAGTCTTGTAATTAATTTCTACTTTTTCCATGATATCGATTTAAAGCTTCTGTTGACAACAAAAAATTGTTTAAAGAGGAATGTTGTAATTGTGACTAAACACGTGTAGATAAGGATATCGTACATTGACATACTTAAAACGACAAAGGACAGACGCACAGAACTACAAAATTCGTATTACTTCTGGTGTAACTGTGAAAGATGCGAAGAACCAGAACCGCTGGCGGAAGCGGCAGCGTGCCCGAATAAATTATGTACGTATCCTTGCTGTCCTGATACAGACGTATGTGAAAGTTGTAATACAAAATTCCCGGAGAAGTTTAGAGAGACTTTTGACGAAGTATCTGATTTTACTGCACACCATTTACAAAACATGAAGAATATTGCTTGTATCCTTTTCTTGAATAATTAATAATTTTGTCTAATTTGACGCAAGATGTATAATTTCCTTTATAAGCGAGTATAATAGATCTGGATGTAAGTAAGGTGTGCCTCAAAAGACAAGAAGGTATATTACATTCTCTCAATGTACAGCACGTGCAAACATTACAAACAGCTTTTGATTCATCTGTTATCTTGCAACACTGGGAGGAAGCTGAATCCTACGCTAAAAGACTTATTAATGGTTACTTGTAAGAAAGGAATTTTTGACAGTTATAAAATTGATAAACGAAAGATAGTACATCCTTTTATGTTTTCAGAACATATTATGGAGAGATTCATCCATTGACTGGAATACTGTATTTAATGACAGCAAAGATTCAGTTACATTTGAAAAAGCCAAAAGAAGCTCTGGAAGTGATAAAAAAAGCTAGCGCGATACTAACGATAACACACGGAGAACAACATACTTTGATACAAGAAAATTTGAAACCATTACTTTACCAAGCTACTGTAGAAGGAGTCTCGTGAATAGATGTTTTTTCTATTGTCTATTTATAATTGTATATAACACGCTAACGGCGTACAATTTATAATAAATAATTTTAGTATCTAAAAAGATAAAATACACGTTAAATTTGTAACTCTGGTAAAAAAAGTTCCCGCTGCATCGTATCCATCGACTTTAGTACAGTGCTAAAGAGTAGGAATCTACTACTGTTTGTTTCACTCTAGCGTATACAAGAACCCGTTTAGTAGGAAATAATATTGTTCCAACTATTCCGTGTCGAATCGGTAACATTGCGAATTATACCTCGTCGGTGGTGAAAACAAACGTCGGGGTAGATTCCTACCAATCTGGTTCTTGTACATGCTAGAGTGGAATCAGACGCGGTAGATCCCTACTTTCGTTAGAAATGACCACTTGGTGCAGCACTTTCCCCGGGACAACGAAATCCGGAGCATGAGTGTTCTCATTTTCTCTCTGCTATCATAAAAGATGGCAGTCAACTACCATTTCACATAGATTTATATTTATGATAGTGTGAGGAACAACTCCATGCTCTCGAGTACCTACACACCTACCAAGTGACAGCTGCTTAAACTTTATCATCTTAATCGGTTGTCTGTTACAAATAAATTTTTATTTTTCCTAAAAAATTCAAAATAACATGTGGTAAGGAGATATATTTTCGATTCGAATAAAATTTAATCAATAAATCACTTACGTTATACTCTATAATATTTGGATTATTGCACAAAAAAATATTGGTCTTAAATTAAACGATATATTTTGTTATCGTAATGATTTTATAGAGTTAAATTATATAGATCTTTTATCCGTATACATATATGTGTGTGTGTGTGTGTGTGTGTGTGATATATGATATATATTTTGAATGTACATTGTATATCTTCTTGTACTATTTTGTCTAGATATCCATTATAGGATTAATAAGGAAAAATCCTTATCCAAATTGTTATCGGTTTAGTTGAAAAGGGAAGCGTACAATGTTCTCCGCATTTAAAAGATTAGCTGGAAAATCCGATGGAGTTGGCAATGTATCTCCAAGACCAGCTCATCAATCGATGCCAACAACTTTACAAAGAAAATTTGCCAAGGGTGTGCAATATAATAGTAAGTATATTTTGACTTGATTTCGGTAAAAAAGTGCCAAGCTTTGATCAAAGGAAATACTTTATTTTTAGTGAAGATTATTGTAAAAGGTGACAGAAATGTAGGAAAAACTTGTCTATTTCATAGACTTCAAGGCCAAAAATTTATAGAAGAATATATACCGACAGAGGAAATACAAGTAACCAGTATACAATGGAATTATAAAGCTACCGATGATATTGTTAAAGTTGAAGTTTGGGATGTTGTAGATAAAGGTCGACGTAGAAAAAAGTTGGAAGGTTTGAAAATGGATAACGCGCAGACTGAAAATATTATCGAGGAACCTGCTTTAGACGCAGAGTTTCTCGATGTCTATAAAGGGACCAACGGTGTTATCATTATGATGGATATTACAAAACCTTGGACTTTTGATTACGTTCAAAGGGAACTACCAAAAATTCCCAGCCATATTCCAGTTATCGTTTTAGGAAATCATTGCGATATGGCGCATCATAGAACGGTCACGTCGGATCATGTAACATATTTTATCGATTCGTTACATGAAAGAACAGCGCAAGTAAATTTGTTGCTATTATCAATTACATGCGATTAAAGAAGCATGTTTATAACACTCTATTTTGTCTCCTTTTTTATAGGTAAGATACGCGGAATCATCGATGAGAAATGGCTTTGGTTTAAAACTTTTGCACAAATTTTTCAATCTACCTTTCCTTCAATTACAAAGAGAAACATTATTGAAACAGCTTGACACCAACGAAGAAGAGACACGTTTAACGATACAAGAACTAGATCTCTTTCAGGATAGCGACGATGCGAATTATAATAAATTCTTGGATAATCTTGTTAACAGAAGGAGAGCACTCGCCGACTCTGTCTCCGCCAGTATTCTAGTCCCCAATGTTACATCGTCTTTGAGCAATCATAATATATTATCTTCCAGTGGCAATGCAAATATAAACGCTGAAGTTAAGAGATCGGTGTCCATGCCTGGACCTATCGGAGGTGGAACTCCTATTCCAGTAAAAGCTACAGATTTGAAATCGCTACCAAAGAGGGAAAATTTTATAAATACCCCAGAAAGTCAAGTGGTCCCTGTTAAAATTTCACCAGTCGCGACAACATTGCCTACTATGCAAAACATTTCAAAGACAGAATCCAAGGTGGTCGAATTTTTAAATGACAATTCCGATAGGCGAGATTCAATAAGCAAACCGCAATCGCTTATGTCAAAGATATTTGGTAACAAAAGGGAAGATGAAGCGGACAGAGTAATACATATAAACAGCACGAATACGAATGCACCATTAACCAGCGTTGAAGACTTTGTACCGGACGATGGACTCTTAGATCGATCATTCTTAGAAGACAGTAGCCAAGTTTCACCGCAAAAAGTGCAACAGGAAGAATTGGATTCTGAAAGGTACGTTACAATCATACGAATAAAGAAAGAAAACTTGTGACACCACATTTTCATTTTAATTCTTATGCATCGTATTATTGAACAGTGACACCGAGACGGCGAATCCTTTGGTTGCCGGTTATGAAGATGATTTATCATCAGCCGACGAAGCAACACCTCCGATTCAACCTAAATTGGCTGAGAATCCATTAAGCAAACAAAAGCATAAGCGTGAAACACTATCAAGCACAGAGTTAAATTCAGACAAACTGCGGCAAATCATGAAACGTGATTCTATTTCATCTATAGACCAAGAATTACAAATGTCGAACAATTATGACGTAAATGAACAACAAGAAATGAATTCAGATGCATTCGACAGCTGGCTTCGACGTGATTCCAAATGGAGACAAAGTCCCGAAGGTGGTGAAGATGTAAGCAGTAATAGCACGAGAAAAGACAGATTAGAGTTGAGCGATAAAAGTTTAGACGTTAGCGTAACAAGTTCTAATGTTCATTTAGAGTTACTCGACAATACTAGTGTACGTCACATGAGTTCTGATGGTGGTAGTCCTGTGCTAAAAGAGAAGAAGAAACACAAAGAGAAGGTACACCGCAGTTAAAAAATCTCTTTAAATATGATCGTACTTCTCAGTAAATGTATGTACGTGTGTTTGCGCATAGTGTAATTCGAAATAAAAATGTTTTTAGACGGAAGACAAAGAGAAGAAGAAAAAGAAAAAGTCCAAGGACAAAGAGAAAGATAAAGAAAAAACGGATAAGGCAGAAAAAAAGAAGAAACGTTCGTTACACCGTTCGAGAGATGAGAATAGAGAACGCGATGAACTCGAAGAATTTCTTAACGGTTCTGTAACTAGAATTGGTGTCGATGTCGCTTACGAAGCGATATAGCGTTCTTTTTAAGTTGTGTAACGCTTAATTGTGCTATGTAATTAGTAGCGCTGTCTTCTGGTAAGGCGCGTAAAAACATGGTTTAACATTGAATTTGTCGCATATGAATTTCATATTAACGCTTGCAAACACTTTTAAAGTGAGCGATATGCGATGCGAAGTTTCTATTACGATACATTACGTGGTAAAATAATGCGTTGTAAATTGTAACAAGAAATTTTTAACAAATCATTTTCTGATTTAAACGTTCGATAAATTTTAATTGATATACTCTTAACGAACTAGCATTTCGTAAACATTTAATATACAAAGAATAAGCGTACTTTTAAAAATTTAAAAATCCACAACTTTGTCATATATATATATATATATTGAAATTATTTATTTTGATACATTGCCCGTGATACGTTAATATTTATTTTATTTTATCCAGTTTCTTCTTTCAGGGAAAATTGCAATAAATTAACGTATTAATTTTATCATTATCATCACTACCATCTTTTTGGTCTCGTGTCGTAGCGCGGTATATCACAGATGCAGCTTCGTGTTAATACGTGTATATAAATAAATAAATAAATAAGAAATTGTCATATGAATTGGAAATCTGCTTTTTATTCGTAATATTTCTGACAATCCGTTTATTTCTTTGTACGAAAAATTTTAAACTTCCCACTGGACGTAACACGCCCTCTCTCTTAAAGTCGAATCGTACCGAAAAGAGGTTGAAACGTAACCGAAACATGCTTGTTGTATTTTATTGTATGTATTATTTGTGTAATTAAAAAATATCGAGTATGAATCAATGAAGCAAAACATTCAGAAGAAAATGTCATCTTATTTACGTACTATTCCAAATAAATTTTCATTCTTTGTAAATACTCGCAGACAAGTAACTAATATTGACTATCAACTACCAAAACATGTTAAATCGTCGCTATTTTTGGACGAAGTAAGTAAAAGTGAAAACTTTTCTGTAAAAATTGATTATTTCCGTATACAGGGTATTTTTTACCATCCTCGTCTATAAACTTCTCTTTCATAAATTCATATTGTTTTATGGAATAAGTTAACCTTCATATACTTATGTAATAATTATTTTGGCCTGCTAATTTTGATTTTATAATTGTCATAAAAATTCACTCGATAGCGTTGAACCGTTTAAATTCGACGATCTTTCTTTTTCCCTATCGTTCTTTATATATTCTATCTAATGTTCAGAACTTTCTTGTAGAATCTATGTTAAGGCGTAGCGTTTTAACTGAGAAAAACCACAATGAACTTATCCTTTAACTTAACTCATAATATCAATAAGTAAAAGTATAGAAAGTCTTATGCTTGTTCTAGTTGTAATGAACCTTTGAATTACTTCAAAAAAAGAAAAAGGTCAACAAGAAGTAAAAATAATATTTAAAACAATATCATTTTAATTATAGTTTATAGGTAGACAAACAGCAGTAAACTTGATGGTAAATTACAAAGCGAAACATTTGAATTCTGAAGCCCTTTCGTTAAATCAAAATGTACCAGTTGCCTTCGTCGATAGTACCACCAAAAGGCCTATGGCATTAAACAAAAAATATAATGCACTTAAACATCAAACCGTGAAATTACAGCAACAAAGGCAAACAAATGTTCAGATATTGAACGTTATTGTTACTGATGTAACAAATGCAAACTTATCGAGAAAAAATACTCTATGGGGCAAATCAGTTTCAAATTCTGAATATAAAGATTCTGATTTCTCGAAGATGGGCGAAATACCGTCAGCGAAAATGATACTCGATAATGTTTCACCTAACCATGAAAAGGATAGCATTTTTTATTCAAAAATTTCTACAAACGTACAAAATGTAAACGAGATGGAACCTTTGGAAGTCGGCAACGATCGTAAACCATCGGATGAGCATTTACACAATGTATTCAATGTTCTTCGCAATGATGTATGCTCCTTTGTCATACAAAGATATTGTTTATAGTTGCATGAAACTTAACGATATTTTATCACATCAACATGTATTTCTTTCAGTTGCCATTATTGTTTGTCACTACAATGAATTATAATATATATACGGATGATTTAATATTTGTGAATAATTTTAAAGGAACAACAACTGTGTAAGTACAGGGGATAAACAAACTTATGTTATTAAATATCTATACAATAAACGCATTTAAAATTTGTTTTACAGTGGTAGTAAGATTTACATTAGCCAAATAACATTATTAAAATTAGCAGGCCATTTAAGATTTGCTTATATTAAATTCGATATTTTAAAAATGACAATGCATCCAGAAGATAATAGTATTAAAGTCCGTTGGCGTATTGTTGGTGTCTCTAGTGCAAATATATTTATTAAATTATGGAAACGTAAAATGTGGAGGCATAAGGAATTTGTAAATAATCAAACGGTGTAAGTATTTTTAATAATGATTTTTACTTTTTTTAATATCCTGCTAATAATATTTCAAGTAAAATTTATTAATAGGTGGTACGATGGTTTTTCCACATTTTTTGTTAATAACGATGGAAAAATATTTAAGCACATCGTGGATAAAATGATGCCCGATCAAAATGTAGAACAAGTAAAATTCAATTTAAAAAAGTATCTACAATTACTTCGAATAAAATAAGTTTATTAATTTTTTAAATTATTGCATTCAGTAAAAAATAACTGATAAGTGATGAAACTACATTTGTTTTGATATATTTAAATATATTGTAGAACTACATGTGGATGTGAAATCATAGCAAAAATATTTATACTTTGTATAATTATAACAAATTATAGATATTTAGTGCTCTACAATTGTTACTACAACTGATAATGAAGACAAATGTATTTTATTTTAATGCTATTCTGTAAATTATTCTTTATAACTACTAGCTTAGAATTGTTAAAATAAAACGTTTGTTAATGATCAAATAAATTATTTAGCGACAAATTACAAATTGTAAGTCAAGTATGTAATTTTATTTATTCCAACACCGTTAAATGTAGATGTTATTATTGCGTAAAAATAAAGAATATTTTATTTAAGACAGAACTCACGTTAAAAAGTAAGCAATGCATTTGTTGCATTCAGTTACATACAAGTCCTAAAAAAGAAAATATTTTTTTTTAAATGAGTTAAGTTGTAAACAATTGCTGGAGTGAGTACAAGGTAAAGTAAACATTTACCTAGAAAATCGTCCATTAATGTACCAATTGCGAACTGTAAAAATATACATACAACATTAATATACAGTATATATCTATGTGTAACAAACAGTAAGAGATTAAAAATTGTACTCCATAAATACTAACAATTCCTGTTGCATCGACTCTTGTACCAACAATTTTTAACCTTATTTCATCGTCTGGTTGAATAATTACGTCCTGCAATTTATAATATGTATTATAATTTACATAATTGATCATGTGTATCTTTTATATCTACCTCTTCCTTAGATTTGTAGCATGGTGGATTTATATTTGGACAAAACTGCATATCCGCTGGAATTGACTAAAGTAAAAAAAAGTTTAAAAAATTCTGTAGTTATGAAACTGCAATTTGTATAGAAATATCTTACATGGTGTGATATGAAACACGAAAGCGGTCCTATTTCAGCAAACATTCCAACCTATTGACATATGGAAAAAATGCATAACTTATCTTTAAATTGTGCTATCGCAAACATTTAGAAGTACATATTTACCTTGTTCACTTGTGTTACAATAGCATCTAACACTTCTCCTTTAAATGGCCTAAATACAATAGCCTTATATTTAACTGGATATACTACAAAACCTTGACCCGGCTGTATAATTCCTGCACCTATGTTATCTATTGTTGTTACAGCAACTACAAAACCATATCTGAAATATCAGGAAGCATTACTACGTGTCAGCGTAAACTAAATTAATTATTTTAATTATAATCATACGCATACGTAAACTTACTTTCCTGTACAAGTACCTTCTACTTCGGTATATAATTTCTGCTTAACGGTGTCTAATAACTGAGGCCCAAAATATCTAGGGTGTAATAAAATTTCATGTTCTAATGATATCTATGGAAATAAAAGATTTCATAAGTTATATGTGTAGTACATAATTTTAGCAAATGTTTTATTATGAACACTCGATTAAAATTACTGGGCATATATTTTTTAACAAAAACTAACTTACATGATAAAACATGTCTTGTCTCGATAGTATCAAATATTAATTATCTAGTAGTTTTATGTAAATTTTTCACTTCACGGATACACTTTTTACTATTTCATTTATTTAGAATTTAGGTTATAGCTGTGGAAATGAGCACACTACATATCGCCCTTTTTGTAATTTTATTTAATAATTTATTCAAAAATTTTTGCAAATCTTAGACAACTACATCCATATACTTTCTTTTTATTCTATTAAATCGTTTTTATTAAATATAAGCGCCGAGTATAACAAAACAAATCAGCCAGCAAATAGAAAACAATGCACGTCACTTATGACGTCTGTCGTTGTACGTTACGAGTTGGTAACGTGTACGTATTACGTATAATAACGTGATAACACTGGTGTGTACTATGAAATATCCATACTTGATGGTCGTATGTTTAATGAAAATTATTTTAAGCAAAAAAAAAAAAAAAATGCATTCTAGACTATCTTCTCATTACTACATACATACATATGTATACCTCTTTTAGAGAAGAAAAATAGCTCTCTTGATATAAAATGTTAAATTATATTTATCTCATTTTTATTCAACAAGCTTATGCATTTACTAGTTTGTAAAATTATTACAACGACTAATAAAGTTATTAATTATCATCGTCTACAAAATTTAATTTCCGTTTAATTTCCAAGGCTAATTTATACCCAAGCTCAGGTCTACGGTCCCTTCCTTCTACCATCGCTTTTACTTGACTTGAATTTACAATTACCCCATTGTTAGCTATAACAGTACTTTTTGTTTTTTCAATATCAACAAGATCAACACCTCGACTACAATCGTCGATGAGAATAGTCCTGTAACCGCTTGTAAGCGCGTCTACCGCTGTAGCTCCCACACAAACATCATAGGCTAAACCGCAAATATATATATCTGTCGCACCCTTTTCTTGCAATTGCGAAAACAAACTTGTTTCCATCATTTTCTTATTATCCCAAAAAACGGAATACGAATCTACTTCAGGATTGGTACCTTTATATATCTTAATTGCATTGTCTACAATTTTTAAATCTTTGTGAAGTTCAGCACCCCAAGAGTCTTGAATGCAATGACGCGGCCAAAGGCGTTGTTTGAGTAAGGGCGGACCTCTGAATGTTATAGTATCATAAACTTGTGCCGATTCTTTCGAGACTCCGCTACTAGGATCAACTTCTCTGCATAAATATATAAAATATTTCACAAATTTTGTTATAAAAATAAATCAGACTTAGATATTTAGACTTCAGACTTCAATTTCAATCAATTACCTAAGGTGTAAATTATCAATAAAAGATACATGATCTATAGGATGCCAATCAAGAGAATAAAATACCGAATCAAATTGGACAGTTTCTAATAAACGATTAATTGGTTCGATTACTTCCGAACCATCGTGCTGTGCAGCGCATTGTTTAATATTTAAAGAACCTGTTATGAAATCATTTTGCACATCTACGATTAGAAAAGCACTCTTTGGCCGGGTGCATATTTTAATCCAACGATTCCAGCATATCTACGAATCAAGAAAGTAACCATATTTAAAGTTTATTACCATTTAATGCTATTTTATATAACGCGGTCCTTGCATACCTCAAATTCTTCTCTGTCGATTTTCCCATCTCCATTCAAGTCAAATACAGAGTGCATTTCCTTCAATTGATTTTCTTCGATATTATAAACTTTTCCACGATCATTACGAAATAACGCACGACAAATAAATTCAAATTCTGTCAAAGATAAATATCCATCTCCATCTTTATCAAATGCAGTAAAACATGCGTCCATGTTTTCTTCCTACAACTTCTTATCTCTAACTTATTTGTTTAATCAATACTTGTTCAATTTTAACTGTAACATATAGCGGTACGATTCTGTATTTGCGCGCACCTAGGATATACTGCAGTAACATTTCCAATGCCAAATATTGTCTAAATCAGTAACATAGTAACACAGTAACTTTGGTATGAATGTATACAATGAATGAAACTGTGAGAAAACTTCTATTATTTTTTTATTCTTCTTCGTCTCTCATATTAAACGGGTTTACAGTAGAAATTTGATTAAAAGCTTTTCTCGTCCTTCTAGTTCCTTATTAAGAAATGTACAACATAAATGATGACGATGAAAAATTATTGTATTAGTCTTCTATGCGTTAGCAACGATACATCCATCATTACCTCAGGTTCTAATAGCTCGCTTACTTTGTATTTCATAGATTCTTCATAAGCGTACGTTACAGATGTGTCTGTGAGTTGGATATTACAAAAATGTGCTAGAATTAAAATACAGTTGCGTAAACGTGCGCAAACTTCACGATTTGCTTGTGGAATTCTCGACAAATCCTGTGTGAAACCACCTTCCGATCTATCGGTATCTTGTGCACTAGCCCCGATCCATATATAGCCATTATTTCCTAATATCAAGCTAGCACCACTTTCCAAATTGTGGAAATGAATTTTTTTCCTTTTTATCAGAGCTGGTGAAACTTTTAACATTATGCCTTGAGATAATTTACCATATTTTAAAACCCTGGTGTGTAACGAAAGAGAGCCATCTACGAAAGTGCTTTGTACTTCTGCGCAAATCAAATCTCCTTCTTGGAGATATCTTCTCATAGTTTGTTCATCTTCTGCCGATCTTCTCCTCTGTAAATTGCGTATAAAAGTAACGTTATTGATTATCGATAACCTTAAGCTTTTACTTGCTGTAAAAGATAGATTAATAACGTACCAATTCTCCGCCTGGTAAATTAACACTGGAGAGTAACAAGACAGAGTCAAGTTTGGAATTAGTATCGACTTTCCATCGTTTCTGTTGTACTTCCGTTATACGACCTACAACTACATCTCCTATTTCGCCCTGATAACGTGCTTTTAAAGGTCTTATCGAAATAAGTTTATTCACTTTTTCTAAAACACCAGCCACGGATGCCCGTAATGTGCTTTCATCGTCTACATACGTTCCATGTCCTCTAAGAAAATTGTAAAATACGTAGAAACTTCGTTATTTATATGCACAAAATATAAGTGTTTACCTCAAAAAATCAGGCTGACTGGAAATCTCTTCTCCCGGCGTGTATATACGAGGTTGTATATCTTCAGTTTTTGTTAATAATGGATCGAATCTATTCACTGCTAAACGTACATTAATAGGAGCATATTCTTCCATTATATGCAATAATCTTTTTAGTGTTATACGTACCCAACAAGTAACACTTGTACGCACGTGTGTTGTATTTAATTTAGATTACCACGCGTAAACAATATTTAAGGTTATACGTACTCAAATAGTATATAAAGAAAAGGAGATGTATAAAACCACAGAATAGGTGCTCTTAAAAAGATATTCCACCTTACGGCACGATTCGCGTCTTCGTAGATAGATAAAGATTATATCTCTATCGCTTTCTGTTGGACAATAGAAAAGAAAGGAAGGAAAAAGACACTTAAGAAGAAATAGTGGGAATCGTGGGTAATATTCTGAAATTACATTCTTGGTGCATAATTTGTTTACTCTACAAAAAATTATATAAAAAGTTATTTCTATGTCCGTGACAAGACCGGAGTTTCTCCTCTAATCTTCTGTGATAAAACATAAGTTGATACAAGTTATATATACTTAAATAGGATCGTTAAAAGTAGCGTGTGCGTGCGTATATGTGTGTAACGCATTTACAGAATCTACTAAATTTCAAACAGATTGAAATTTAGTTGATTTTTACCAATAAAACTAAACAGTTTAAGGATATAATTAAATAGTATGACCTATACGTATTTGAATCCTTCTACTTATCGTTCACCAAGTTAATTCGAAATAATGACAGGTAAATTATTTTTCTAGTATTTTGTAATGGAAGATTTTGTCGCAACGCGAGTATCAAAAATAAAAAGGGACGCTGAAAAACAATTCGTATTGGTTAGTTATGAAAAACCAGGAAAGAGAAAAACCGAAGTAGTTGAGGGAAAAGAAAGTAATGAGCAAGAGAGTTCTAAATTCAGTGCAAAGAAGGATAAAGAGAGTGAATATATCGATGAAAGAAGAAAACAGGAATTAAAAATGAAACGCGTTCGATACGAGGTTATGAAATTCGGCATGTCTGGGTTTAAAGGAGCAGAAGCGGAGGAGGCTGAAGTTGCATTGGCTATAAGTTTAGGAGCGAAACCCCCAAAAAACAAAGGCATTAATTATAAAACATTGGTAAGCGAAAGAAAACGTCAGAAGAAAGCACAGAAGAGGGATGCAAAACTGGCATCGGGACTTGAAAAAAGTTTGCTGACATTTAAGAATAAAAATAAGGACAAAAGTAAAGATAAGAATAAGCATGGGAATCAGAAAACTCATAGGAAACATTCCGATAGTTTATTAAGGATTTACGGTAAAGTAAGTAAGAAAATTGTAGGTAAAAATAAAAAGTGAAATTTAAACCACAAACATTTAAAATATCTTTTAGTTAGTTTGTTCAATAGTTACAACATTAACTAATTCTTTCTCTCTCTCTCTCTCTCTCTCTCTCTCTCTAACAATAATGTTTTCTGTATCGTATATGAAGAATAACAAGTAATAAAATAATATTTTTATATATTTATGAATTCATTCGGGCCAGCCTTGAGCTTCGGTAATAGGATACATATCTTTGTCTATTCATATTTAAAATAGATATTCGTATCGTGTTTATTATGCCACAATGGAATGATTTGGCATTTTAAAAATCATGCTTTCGCATTTAATCTATATCAATCGAAGGCTGCAGCTGTCGGAGCAACCTCGAGCAACATCTGAAGGAACGCGTTTACTCCTTCTGTAAATAAAAAGATAGATATATGTTTCTCTCTCTGTTTGTTTAGTTAAATTATTACGCATTGAATTTTAAAAGTGACGCATACCCATAAATTTGGGCACGTATCCGTATTTGACAAATGGGAGGTAGACAAACATGCCCGCGAATATGAACCCAGCCGCGTACAAGTATTCAATTTGAGGTTTATCGATGATCGGCGCAACAATCAGGTACGCAGAAATTCCAAGTACAAGTATAGGTATTATCAGCGGACACTTATACGGTCGAGGATGGTTCGGTCTGGTTCTTCGCATCACCAATAGGGCTAACATTGCTCCGCCGTAAAAAATCCAAGCCGTGAATGAGAAAAAGTCGATCAGCGAATCTATGTTCCCGGATAGTACCATCGCCCCTAATCGATGAAAGGATATTTTATCGTGCGTTCGATACGATACGCGTATGCGTGGAGTTAGGTATAATTTAATAAGGATCGACGATACTTCTTACCTGCGACAAGAGAGTGAAAAATAAGTCCTGGTGCAGGAGTAAAGCGTCGCACGTGTACATAACTGAGACAGTCGAGTAAATGGCCTTCTCGGGATGCGGCGAAACAGAGTCTACCTGCTGCAAAGAGAGTACCATTTGCGGAACCGAATGTGCTGATCGCGACCGAGAGCGGCATAAGCCATGCCATAACGCCAAGAATCCGATTCCCGAAAGTCTGCAAAACGTTATTCGATGTCTCTTTATACGTTCCTTACACGAATGCTTAATACGAATTCGATTGAAATTATTGGAAAAACGAAGAAGATAAGGCGAGTTTTTGTTCTAATTCTTGGCTTCTCTCTAGTAGAGAGACGAATACGAAAGATTGTCTTACCACTGCGACGGCTTCACTTTCGATCATCTCCGAGGGCGACATCACGGCTAGATAAGAAACGTTTATCAATGCGTAGCACAGCGTGACGAGGGGTATACCAATCATAATGGAACGCGGCAGATTTTTCGAAGGATCTTTAATTTCTTCGGTGACGTAATTGAGATTGTTCCATCCATCGTATGCCCATAGACCGGTGTAAAAAGCTGTGGCTAATCTGCCTACGTTAACGGTACCACCATCCATCGTATCGAAGGCGCCTTTCAGATGTTGAGTATTACCCTGTATCAACTTGTAAGAGCCACCGGCAATCACGACGAGTATGGCGATTAACTTGGCTGCGGTAAATGCGTTTTGTACACTCGTGGCCAGGTTAACGCTGTAACAGTTCACTAACAATATAAGTATGATCGCCAGAAGCGCGACGATCTTGACGACTTCCTCGGGTGGATCGCAATCGGCCGCGAAGGCCTCGACCGCGTATTGCGCGAACGACAGGCATATTATCGCCATTTGAGATGGTTTCAAGACCAATGTGGAGACCCACGAAAAGAGGAAAGCAGGTGGTGCGCCGAATGCGTCCATAAAGTAAGCGTACTCGGCGCCACTGCTCGTATTCATCGTACCCAGCTCAGCGTATGCCAATGCACCGCACAGACTCAACATACCGCAGGCTGTCCATACGAGGAAGCTGACCCCGATACTGCCGGTTCGAACCAAAAGCCCTGACGGCGAAACGAATATCCCAGAACCTGCCGTTTCGTGATTCGACGGAGAAGAAGTTTCAGTTAACAACGTGTAAAATAACATTTTTCATGAAATCATATAGATCGCTACCTATCATGGTACCGACGATTAGAGCCACCCCACTGACGAGTCCCACCCGTCTCTTGAGGTGAACAGAGTTGTTCTCCTCTGGGTCCGTCCCCTCCAGCCCTCCACCCCCTCCACCCCCGTCTTCATCATCTGCCAGATCCCCAGATTTAACTTCATTCTGTTTCCGTTCGTGTAGCTGTTGTTGTTGCTCCTGTTGATGTTGAAACGGCGACGTAACCGGATTCCAGCCGTTGCTGCTTCCGTTGCTTCTGATCGATCGCGAGACCAGCGTCGTTTCAGGAATTCCATTCCATCCGCCGCCTTGCAATTGTTGCTGCGACTGATTCCCGTTACTTGTTTGTGGATCATATCCCACGGTAGCTGAAATCATTCGTTTCGTTTCATTTAATCTAAAGATTTCTATAGATTTATAAGAATCGTGTCTATCGCCGAAAGAAACGTTCGCGGAGAATGGACCTCTGCTACCTTTGTGCATAATTCATCGGACTTCGTTATCGACAGGTTCGACCAAGTCCGTGCTATACCGCGAATCTATACTTGCGAATCATGTGTCGCGTTACATTTACTTTCAAATTTAATGAAAAGATCGATCGAACGTTCGCGCACCGATACGATAATTCATTAATTGGACGCTGTTGCGTTCGAAGAAAGGCGATGTCGTTAGCAACTGATGGAAGATGTTAGCGTGTATTTCGGAGAACCGCGGACACACGACACGATCTGAAAAGCGGCAAATCGTCGAATCTCTGGTCATGTCGCCACGTGATGTGCATTATTATATTTATTATTATCACCGAGGCGTTGTTGCTACCGTAATAGCTCGACGTGGCCGGACGCCAAACATTTCTCGTGACTGAAATCGGTCTGCCTTCTTTACGCGTTCTTGCATACGCGCGCGTAATAGGCCGTAGAACGCAAACCTGTTTATCGATAACCGAACGCGATCATTCTTTCTTGACCGAGTGTTTTCTAAATAAATTTTTGCTTTTCTAATCCGCTTAGTCCTCGATAGCGATTTTATGTGCTGTGTCGGTTGAAAATAATTTTATCGGCTAATCATCGATAACGGTACCGTTATCGGACACAAATCAGCAGTAAATCATTTTCAAAATGAAAATGTCGAAAAGGATTAGCTTTAATCGAGCCACAAATTATAATATTCAAACCTCATATTCGCGTGGTACGCAACGCGTGAATGGTTTCGCTTTCAAGGTGACCTTTCGATAAAGGATTATCGATTTTCTCGACGCATCTACAATAACGATTTAGTACTGCATTATGTAGATTCATAAAAGTTACCTGTCTTAAAATACCTTCTCATTTTTACCCTAACTGCGAATTACGTCAACCGATCTATTGTTTGTTCTACGTATAACAATTCTAATTGTATACGTATAGTAATTTATTCGTTCAACACATTTCATTCAAGTTCTCAATAAGTAAGATAATTCTAAATTAAGATAATTACTCAACAGTTTCTCGTTGCTAGTCTCTTCAGCTTCCTCGATCGCTTGAAGGCATCGATAAAACTTGATAATTAAATTTCTCCGAATTTTCAAACGTACCGCGTATCGATTACTATTTCGCTTGCATTTCCTTTACCAATTAGTATTCGAAAGCTATTGGCGTAATACCGGAGTTGTTTGAGAAAAGTGCTGACTAATTTTGTTGCTATGTGACGAAGTGTCGTTTTAGCCGTTTCTTATCCACGTAATTCATTTCACGTATCACAAAATGCAGTCGCGCAATGTATCGATACATCAAGAATATCGAAATCAAAATATTATTACTATGTACGCGTTATGTAAATTTTTTTTTCATACCAACGAGAGCTGAATTTACTAATTGCACGATGTAACTAACGACCCAAGCTACTTTTAATATAATATTTCCGAGGTTATATTTAGATACATACGTTTATATAATTAACTAAATAAGAAGATAAGAAACGGAAAAGGAAGCGAAACGTAGCGGTTTCTTTCTTTAATTAAACGGAGATCGTTGCAAGTTACAAGTTAGAGGCGAAACATGTAATTTGAACTTGTTAGTTCGCGCAAAGCCAAGATAAATTTAATGGTTTTAAATGATTTGAACAATAAACGCGTTATCCGATAGAAGGTACTTATCACCAGACATCGTACTTGTTCGCTGACGAGCCACGAATTATGTACTTTGCAAAATTCGTCGAACCGGTAACACGATATGCTAACTCAAATGTTTGCAGCGTAGAATGGACAGTGTCTATCAATAGCCCCTCTATCGCTTAGCATAAAGTGACAATACGCAGTTCCAGCTGTCCATCTTTTCAAAGGGAATCTTTTTATTCATAAACCTTGGTAATTATCTATACTCGAGTCTTGCTTTTCGCTTTTCGTCGCTACGGTTTCAATCGAGATTTTTGTTACACGTGTCTATGAAAACCCCTTCTAAACCGTGTTAATTAAACCTATTACTATAAAGTGTCGTAATGATCCAATTGCGTTTAAGTGATCGTCCGTGCGAAAGAAACCGATCTCTGCCCGAGGTCTTGAATGGAAGAAGATTGTGTCCACGGCTGAAGGACGAATCGATTCTTGAAAAGAACATCGAAATACGATTTTAAGACGAAACAAGATCGATATCGTGGAAGACAGAACATAATTATCCTCGGTCACACAATGTTTAGTTTGTTTCGAATCGATCGCACAGAAATATATTCAATTTTATTTCAAATTACACACGTACGATGATTTATGTTATATAAATCGTGGTTATTCAATTTGTTCGCGTAAAGCCAGTTGATTTACAGTTTCGTTACATTCTATCGATCGTTGTATTTGCCATTGTCTATAATATCAAGGAGGAGAGACAGGTTCTGACTACAATAAAATTATACTTTACACGTGGAAATGTGAAACTTTGTTATCTTTAAAGAGCAATGCGTCACGTTTGTTTTAAAGAATTTCAATAACCTTATACGTATCCGCGTACATTGTATTCAGCAACAAGCCGAGAATTTTACGATAAACTTAAAACCACTTCGAAAACGTATCACCTAACCCAGATAGTAGTAACTGAACACCACGGAGAAGAATAAGGCGTATTGGTTTGCATAGAAAGAATAATTGGCTTAAACGGAATACATGGTACAGTACTTATGGCCGTCAGTTCGTTGAGCAGATCGTTCAAAAGTCGTTGTTCGTCTATTTGTGGCCACTTTGTAAGTATACGCACGACATATACTCGTTGTGTAATGTTAAAAATAAGTTCTGAAACTTGTACGTGGACGGGATATTGAGATCGATATCGAATGCTTCGTAATAAAAATCATATTTCTCATATTATCCATAATGCGCCAATTTTTCGAATCGAAACGATTAACTCGTAAAGGATAGCCGATACTTCAGTTCGATAAGTGTACAATTTTTTTCGCGAGAGAAACGAAGTCACTTGCGCTAAGCTGGTATCTAAAAAGAACTACCTATCGACTAGATTTAATATCGAAACGAACCATGGAAAGTAAATTATTTAATTCTTTAAAATGAAAATAATCAACGGTTGTTCGTTTTCGTCGAATTAAAAATTTGCCATTGTCGCTGGTGAGAAAGTTAAACGGCAAATGCAGATATTCTTGGAGTATTTTAAGGATTTCGTAGACTCTACTGCATACATTCAAGTTTCCCGTTTCACAGGATGACGCAATTCGTGGATTTCGAGTTAAGTTTTTCCGTTTCATAATGTAATAGTTGCCCCAGCGATCGTATTAGTTGCACGATTCATTTTTTTTCACTCAATTAACAAAACGTTTGATTCATTTTGATTGTTGACATTGTTATTTATACCAACATTTGTGACTGGTGTAAACAATAAATACCGCCAAGGTTGAAAATCGTCTATATACGATTGTGTGTACTGCTTTATGATGTGCTTTAAACGTTAAACAGATTTTTACGTTCCACCTACTTAGCCTGTTAGTCACGGTTTTATAGTGCTAATAAATATAAACTTAGACAGCCTCTTGCAAACTCTAAGTGGTACACTTTTCTAACAACTGGAACAATAACATTTATGTCGCTCTGCCAAAACCATAAAACAAAATACGTAGGTGTGCTGGGTAACGTTAAATTTTGTACTTTTAATAAACATTTACACGTTATATATGTGTCGTATACATATACAATAATTCTTAGAGATGAAAACGAAACTGTTTGCACTCTGAAACAAGAATCGCGACACATATTTTCTCACACAGAGAATCCACACACACACACATGTTTTCTTTTACAATTGAGACAAGTAAATGCATACTTACATACGTATTACCAAGTTTCATTTGATCAACGAATTACACCAATTTTTTAATAATCAGTCAATCTTTTTTCTGTTGGACTACTTATTTCATTGAGAAGGGAAGTGTACATGTTGTTTAACATTGAAT
The DNA here is from genome assembly GCA_963969225.1 of Xylocopa violacea. Taxonomy (NCBI): domain Eukaryota; kingdom Metazoa; phylum Arthropoda; class Insecta; order Hymenoptera; family Apidae; genus Xylocopa; species Xylocopa violacea. Next base: position 30,982,853 of record CAXAJV010000008.1, on the reverse strand, counting down.
TATTTTCATGTAACAATTCATTTGTCGGTATAAACTGTGCTAAAGTAGCGGGACAATTTTTGATAGAATTGATCGATTGCTCGGCTTAACGGGGTCGGAGAAAGTATTTGAAGAATGGATGTTACGTTTATGAATGAGCAACTCGGCGAGGGGGTAAAAAGCGCGCGAATTCTATCAATTACGAATAAGTGGCTGTTCTCCTTGTAAAATGACGAACGATACAAGCCACAGCGAACCGTTGAAACGTAATAGTGGTAAATGAGAAAAAATGTCACTCACCTCGTTTGAAGGGCGCGACATGCATGACTCTAAGAGGGACCGATAAGAAGGGCGGACTGTGAGACCGCCTCTCATGACACCACGCCGACTTTTCAGTGTAATCACTGTCTCTGCTGTCTACAGCTGTCTTCGAACCGCCGTCTGCTTATGTATATGTATATATATATATATGTATGTATATATATACTTTGCGCTAAATTGGCTCACAAATTTTTGGTTCGCGTTCTAACAGGCGACCCTGTTGTACGCCCTTGTTTCCGCTTCAAATTTCGAACAATAACACTGTTCGAACGCGACAACTTTCTCGCCTCCCCGAGTCGACTATTACTAATCTCGTATTCCTTCGATGGTATCAACGTGAATTTATATACGTCTTGTATCTGGCTAGAACATCGGAATACGACTCGTACTCATCCACCTTTGACGATGAACTGGGCGTTCGACAGAGGGAAACGTACCCGCCGAAGAGCGAACAGGATTGGGGTCGGGAAGGGGAAACCGAGAGTGCGACAGGGAAAGGAAGATAGTACCATGAGCGCCAGCGTCGGCGCTCAAACTCGCTCGATATCGTTTTTCCGTCTTTCGACTTCTATTGGATATCTACATATTTATTCTCTAATCCTTTAATTACTTTTTACATTCAGCATCTATCGTATTACAAAGTCTCGTTAATTTTAATTAATAATATGTGTTTACAGTTTTATCTTTCTGTACACATCGAATTACATAAATGAATATTTCATTTATAATTTGTTATAAATGAAAATGACAAGTTTAATTACATAAATAATTTTTCGTATTATTTCGTGACATTTGTTCGATACAATTATAATTATAAAAGGAATGTAGACGTACTTACATTTAAGGTATCTTTTTATGGTGATTACAAGGATAGAAAAATTTATGATTACAAATTTTTTACTATTATAAGATGATATAAATAAGTAAAACGATGCCATGAATAATAATAATAATAATAATAATAATGAAACAAATCCTGTAGGATCAAGTTTTTAAGGACAGTAATGTTCGAGAAGTAAAAGTGTTATGTAAACACGTCGTTAAATTCAAGATATTTTTTTTATGATTGTTGTATTAGTAATAAGTAGTATAAAAACAATATTAAAAACTGTCAGTATCGATATATTTTTTATTTTCGTTACTAAATTTAATGAATTCAAAAATCCTAAAAATTAGTGTTAATATAAATTGTAATGATATCGGGATGAAGTATTTCCATTTTACAACTGCCGGTCATATTTATATTTAAGAAAACTACTTTATCCTACTTTACCATGTTATTTGTACACTAAATTAAATTCATGCATATTTTTAAGTTGTGCATATTACAAAAACATAAAACGGTGCAGTTTACTTTTACACTACATGGATAGTTTTACAACAAAAATTCGAATAAAAGTGTAACAACGCAATAACTATAATGTGCTATAGAAATTAAAATCTTTTCCACTTTCAATCATACATAATTAACTAGTTCACTAGACATAAGAATACTTCTATGCGTATACTGAACTTAGAATGAAACCTTGTTTTTTTGTTCCACAAACTTAATGCAAATGTGTAAGTAATATTAATTTATTTTTGTACTTATGCAATTAATGTATTTGTATTATTACATATGTAACCATATATAGATTGTTTGTTTAAATATAACAAATGAATTATTGTTTTACAAATATTTTATGCTAGGCCAGCTTACGAGTGCAGTTTCATATTATAAAACAAGACTATAGTTAAGTGCAATATACATAATAATCTCCGGATAATTTTTTATATAACAATTACTTCAGTATAATACAAATTTAAACAAAAGTAGATATTGGGAATGATTCAAGGTGCCTTAATAAAGTAACGGTACACAAGAGTTGCCAGTACCCCAAGAGCAATAGGAATCAGCCACGATCTCCAAGAGCCACTGCAATTGCCAATCACATCATGATGCAGCATCTACTATTTATAGTTTATACATTTTGAATTTTGATAATACTATATGGAATTTTGGATAGCACAAAAATATCATTTATAAATAGTCATAATAGCGTGTATATATATATAAGTAGAAAAATATATTAATGTTGTAAGTAATTAGAAGTAAAACTTTTTAGTTGTGCGATCCAATGTTTATAGGTAACTAGACACTAACAGATACAAGGCCAAGAAGAAAAAATGTTAGTAGCAAAATGTTATACCTGTAATATTTTAGTTAGTAAGATCAATGCACACACATTTAACTGATATATAAAAAGACATTATACCTAGGACCATCTCCTTCAAGTACTTTATTTAATTTGAAAACGTTTTCTTCCGTTCTTTCTTCCTAAAATTGCAATTTGTTATCCCTTAATCGTTGTTATCGACCATAAGAGTAAGAATTATCGGTAAAAAGAGTTGTATTAAATGTTGTGCATACTTCGACTAATTCACCAATTTTAAATGTCTGCATCAATTCCCTGGCATCGCTTGAATGACCGATATCTTCGAAAGCTTCCGTACAATCTTGACCACCTTGTTCCAGAAGAACTTCTTCTCCACCCGGATGCTTAAATGTAAAATATAGAATGAACATTTTTTCACACAGTTTTATCAAGTGATACGTTAATTGTAAAAAAGATAGTATAAAGTATATAGTTACACTTGAAAAGGCAGACACATCATAAACTTTATTATTAATAATAAGCCACAAATCCTTATTATTGGCATGCTTAGCAACTTCTTTCCGCGTGTATAGTTTTGTAAGTGTGTCAACATTAGAATTTTCGCTCGCCATATTTTGCTTTTTGCAGTAGAGAAAATATTATAGAAAATGTGTGAATATTATATAGATACCACTAAAAGGAATGAATAGAAAACTATCGAGTGTACTTAATGATAGATCGTAGAAATTACTGTTATATTAGTCTTTGTTTAAAAAGTATAAATCACACACGAAAGTCTTGTCCGCCTACTTGTACGTTAGCTGCGATCGCAACTATAGCCTGAATTTAGTGAATCGGATAGTAGTGAAAATATGAACTTTATACTCTTTTGCAATAAAGCAATGTAGGCATTAAAGGTAAACAAAATTTGCGAACTTCTTCGTTATATTGATATTATCGATAACATTACTTTGCTACATAAAATTACTGATTTTTAATTAGTTTAATAATCGGATTAATAACTTTTTTTTCATAAACTCCAAATATTTCTCTATATACGTACAGCTTGACGTGTAAATTATAATAAATATTTAATAAATGCTAACATATTACATAATAATGTACATAAAACTGATTTAAGAAATTATATATAATATTCGTTGCCTGTTATATAACAAATAGCTGACATTTACAAATTAGTAATGTGTTCATCGATTGAATGATATACAAAAAATTATATTTAAGTGAAAATTAATAATAAATTAACGTAATTGCATTTATACACTAATGTCTAAATTTTCCACGTATCTATTTTATTGTTCAATCATAGATCATACACTTTATAGTAGAGTTAGAATATCTAAAGCGATGTATATATGCATGCGCATCTATATATTCTGAACAATTCTTGGAATAGTGGAATGTTATACTAAAACAATCATAAACTTTCACGCTGCCGGGCGCGAGTTGTGCGAAGTGATAAGAAATTGTGGCCGTTTCGTTGCACATTTCTGATCTTGCCGGTCATGACTCTAAGTTTACGTATAGTGTCATACTTCACGTTAAAACCAATGAGATCGATCTACATACACAGTACAAAATATTTCGAAGTTACTGTTTGTCAATGTTTACGAAAGATGCAGTTTTGATAAAATACAAACAGATGTTTTGTTTAAATTTGTACTGTGATAAATAGTTTATTTTTTTTTTTTATAATTTGTTTCTTAATTTTCAACACATACATAAGCAACCAAATTCTGACGCTATTGTAAAATGAATGTTGCCGACAATTTATTAGTGTCAATTATTATTAGTTTATTAGCAGTTTATGTAAAATGCGAATTTTCATTCACATCAATGTTATCATCTGGACTGAGTAAAATTCATACAATTATAGAATACGGGCAATGTAATTTTGTGGAATGTTGTAGCAATGAATACATATCTTCTGAACTCGACAGTATGTATATGTAATGCAATTATTGTATGTGTGTATATTAAAGAAAAAATTAAAATTTTCGAATTATTTATATTAGTATTTATGCTCATAAATAATTGATTAGATTAATTGATTACATGTCACCATTTTAGAGTTAGATTATACTCTTAGCGAAGAGCTTTATGGACAAGATATAGCTCACCATGTAGTAATAAATGCCTTACGTGGTCATTTAATTTCATCTAATCCGCCAAAAGCTTTGAGTTTGAGCTTTCATGGTCCACCAGGAACTGGCAAAACTTATATAAGTCAAATGATTGCTAAGTTTCTTTATAAAAAAGGTGATCAAAGTACATTTTATCATTTTTTTAATGGTCGTAATGATTTCCCTCTGCAAGAAAAAGTAAACGAATATAAGGTACACTTCTACTATATACAGTTGTTATAAAATTATTCTTAAACCTTAAGCAAAATATGTTCAAGATTTTATGACTCAACGTAGCTATCGATAACATGTTGTTTTATATTATATAGGGTGAATTGTACAAAATTATTATTAATAGTTTACAAAAATGCGAAAGATCAATGTTTGTATTCGATGAAGTGGATAAAATGCCAGAAGGTTTATTGAATGTTCTTGTACCATTTTTGGATTATAATATGTGGATCAAATCGTGGAGATCAGCAAGCAGTTCTATAAACACAAGGAAAGCTATTTACATATTTTTATCTAATACAGGTAGCTCACGAATTACGCAACGTTTGATAACGCTGTGGAGCGAAGGGAAACAGAGAAGCGAAGCTAGGCTTCAAGATTTTGAAAATTTAATAAGTATTGGGGCATTCAACGAAAAGGGTGGTTTTTATCGTAGCGATACAATAGACTCTAGTGTTATAGATCATTACGTGCCCTTTTTACCACTTGAAGAAGCACATGTAAAAAAGTGTTTAAAAAAAGCTTTTGCAAATAGAGGAATAAATCCATCTAACGATATGATAGAAGAAGGATTATCATATGTGACCTTTGGGCCACCTCCGCATAATCTTTATGCAACTGCCGGCTGTAAAAGATTAGAGCAAAAAGTAGCTGCTATTGTATATGCTAAAAACAAAGAGCGATTAGAATTTTAAATGTTATATATAAGCATTAGACGCTTTTTTTATGTTAACATTTCGATAAGATCTAAATTTTATTGATTATTCTTATTGGCACAATCAGAAAATGCATAACAGTTAAAAAAATAGTACAACTAATTTGTCACAGTAATACATGTAGCGATTATTTATATATTTATGTATGTGTACGTTTATATTTGAGAAATAGCTAAAATTTTTATTATTAACAGTACAGAATTACAGTATGTACAATTGAGGCCTGGCAATTGACTTTAAAATATAGTCATAAAGGATAAAGCTGTCTGGAAGTATAAACATTTGGCAATGTGTGTTTTCTCCGTGTTATATTCTAATATACAAGAATAGACAATTTTAATCTTTATGACTTTTTTAAAACTTTATTCGTACTGTTATATTGTACCGAAAAATAATTGTAATTCTTTTTGCCTATACAAGAAAGCTAAATATATTTATTTTTATGCGTTCGCTTCCCGTATACGAATACTTTCTATTTATATAATTGTGATACAATGCAACCTTGTATAAAGAGAATAACAATAAACTGTATTTTTGTAATGATAGCGATGCAGTGAAGATGGTCTTTCTATGTTTTATGCAATGTAAAAATGCGTTATATCATAGTTTATCATCTTCTCTTTTTGTTCTCCATTGAGGAGTGTTTTAGTAAAATATTATGATTGCACGATGATATAATTAACGTGTCAAATATTTTTGATCGTCGTGCTATCATATAAAGAAAGTATCTAAGTAACATAATTTATGGTTATTCTTCCTTGACATATTCCTTTGGAAAAAATCCTACTTGGTCTCCTATTTTTCCCTTCCACCATCCTTGGGCATCGCCCTCTTTACTCAATACAACAACCCTACAACCCCGTCGTAGGCTTAACTGATTGCGTTCTTCACCACGAAAATCAAATAATGCTGTAGCCAATACACGTTTGTACGGCCATAACAGACGTTGATCTAACTTTTCAAAATTTTCTGACAGCGACTCCCGTTCGTAATATTCAACAAGTTCAACTACACTTTTGAAGAAACGAGACTCACTGAGATAATATACATCAGCCCCATCGACATCGCGTTTAAATACTCTTATATGTTTAACAGCTCCGTCTGCCCTGTAATGTTAGTTGAAAATTTGTTAAAATGTTGATTCCTAAAACAATATTTTAACATCTCAGAGATACGTGTATGTACATAACATGCACTTACTTGATGCTAAGAGCGTAATTAGTTTCGTGTTTCAGACGTGATTGCCCTGCAGGCCGGAGTCGTAACATGTAGGTACCATCCTCGCGACATTCTAATCTATTCGATGCTGTATCACGTCCCATTTCTCCTACAAACCATAATTTTAGCGAGAGAGCACGTTCACACGGCAAAGGTGGTGGCGGAGGTGGTTCTGGCATACACCGACCTGAATGTGCAATACATTGTTTGTGTACAGCGATGCGGCAGACGTCGCATCGATATCCCTGTTTGAACAAATAATTTGGTTTTTCGTAAATTTGCGTTACAATATTCTTAATGATTTTTTTTACAAATAACCTGTTCTACCTGAAAAATTCGACCTTTTAAAAACTTGCCACATCGCTGACAGCTACGCGGAGTGTCAAACGTCGTAAGTTTAAACTTGTGATTTGTGTTGCGACACGCATCTGGATTAACATTATCCATTGCGTCCTGCAATGCTTTGATCCATATTTGTTTTTGTTCTTCTGTTCTTGTGTATAAAGTGTACGCCGTGTATTCCTTTTTATGAACTAGTAGCCATTGATAGCACCATCGTGAATCTCTGTTAAGCGTTCGTCTTGCTGTATGATCCTCCAACCGATAATCATCCAAGCGTAGAGTTTCACGGTAGCAATATTGTTCCCCTCTGCTTGCTTTGCAAATTAAAATTACTTGTTCGAAAACGAATGCGTAACGGGCTTTTATCCTTTGATCACCATGAGCTTTTACCTGAAATGTGTGATTGTAGTATATTGTTCATTTTCTCTAAATTTTCGTATATACTCATTAAGAAAGTAATACCCTGAGCTCTCCGTCTCTAAGTAGCCGTCCAAAATCTTTTAACTGTGTATCTTCTGGGACATTCCAATCAACTATCGACGCTTGAATATCTCTTATAATATCCAACGTGTCCGAGTCACGTTTTACTTCGTTAATGTATTGCGCAATATCGACCATTACTTCTCTAGCTTTTCCAAGCTGTCGCCTATCTTCCAACCAATCGCAAGGAGTTTCTTCTACTAATTTATCAAGTAACAAGTGGTATTTCAATACTCTTTGCATTGGAACAGACAGTATATCGCGCAATTTGAATTTTCCATTGTTCGCTTCTTGTTGACATCTCTGTAATTAACAGTTTCCTTTGGTTGAATAGTAACGGAGATTAGAAGTTGAGACATTCGTAACTGGCGATTATCGGGCAAAACGTTTAGCCGAATACCGCTTATAATTTTCCAACAACCGTAACCGAGTACCGCAAGGGGTTTACACGCTATTTGCGTGTATGCGAATACAAAGAATATTACCTCTCGATATGATACCTACAATCATTTGCTGTTTAGATTTTTTAGTTACGAGTAGCGCGAATTTTGAAATAACGTAGGACTACGTTGTCGGTATTCGGCGTACGTTGTCGGTCACGAATATATTAGTAGGTTAAATGTTCTATTGAAACGTACAATGACTTCTTGGTTAACTGATTCGTTACGCGTACATGCTTCTTGCAATGCATTTTGAGCAACAGTAAGATTAGCGCAGTAGTCGCCGTATATGAGGAACTTTTCTCGCCAATCGAGAAAAACTTGCGCTAAAGCAGTACCGGTCCTCGCTTTTCGAAGTTGACTATGAAATCCTGCGTGAATCTCTGCTAGTTCTTTTATACCAAAAAATATACGCGCAGAATCTTCAGGTCGTAGTAACGAGGATAGAGGTCTGGCGAAATGTTTAAGTAAACTGTTCAGGACGTCCGAATAATTTCGTTCCGTTTCAACGAGCTCTTGAATCACATAGTCTCTTTTTTCACCTCCGGAGATTGCGCCGCCCTATTTTGTAACACGGCTGATTAAAAATTTTGGTTACAGAATACATAATATGTATGATATGCAGCACAAAAGACTATGAAGCAAAACAAAAGTAATTATTAGCGCTGTAATCCACAAATTTTTGAATACTATAGAGATATATTTTTAGCAATGGAACAATAACATATAAAGAGCACAAATATTTAACGACCTGTGCAACAGATGGAGGAGGTGGCAAGTGCAGACTACAAAGGTCCTGGTAGATCTCTTCGCTTTGAGCATGGCTGCAGTATGCTCCGTATCCATCTTCCTCACCAACTGGATCTTCGTTGTCTCCTCCTCCACCTGCCTCATCTCCTTCACGCCTTCTAAATCTTCTGCGACGACCTTCATCCTCACGGCTTTAGCATAAAAATATGAACAGCCATGCACTATTCATGCATGAAAAAAATAAAATTTCTTGCGAACTTAAACTATTTGTAGCAACAATAGAGATCTCGTTACTGACGATAAATATAATTTAGCACGCAAAATTTTAGGGCAAGTACAGAATAAACTTTAAAATAGTGCCAGTATCACTGTATAGAATTAATTTCGTAATACATCTTTATAAATAACTTTCATCTATACATGGTAAAGTTTGATTATATTCTTCGATATCAATATACAGTGATGTATGGTACTTATGTGGCAAAATCTTTAAAGTTAATTGCAAACGACAGATACCTTCTCTGTGGAAGGCCAGTCGTGTTGAGAATTACTCGAGAAGCAGAGTAATTCGTGATATACTTGGGACTCATCTACATCCATACCCTTAGATTTCATGGTAAATGTCCCCACTCCTGTTGTGGGACTAGACCCATTGATAGAAGTTATTATAAAGTTACATTGTTTATCGAGAAATATATCTTCTTTACATAGTAATTTTTATGATAATTTTATAAACCTCTTTTATCTTTAAGGGGAAAACAGACTATCTGTATATTACAATAAATGTTTTTGCTGCAGATATATTTAAAAGTGAAATTTTGAGAGTATTTTTATACTTACCCTGCGCCAGCGCTTTGTAAATCTTTATAAATATCTTTCTGCGATCTACTGTGACCTACAGAAAAACCACTGTAACAAATATATTTGGTCAGAGATTAAAATAGTATTTATAATAATAGCGATAATGGTAAATTACTTACGGGATGCCTTTACGCCTTAAACGGGGACAATTTGATAAAACTGATAAAGTACATAAAACTCGATGAAAATCTGATAGATCGAACAGCACAGAAGGTTCGAAGAGGTCAGAATCCGATAAGCCAAAAGTTGTAGAACATGCTGATAGAAATACTTTTATATTTCTTAAACATAAAAATTGTGCCATTTGCGGTTTTTGGTTTACATCTTTCATATCTATACAGCCAGGTTTCACCGTATTTAAAAGGTTACATAGCAATACTCCATCTCTTAATGTGTATGCTAAGTCGACCGCTCTTGCTTCTGGCCAATTTGCCTTATGATCTGCCCTCAAAGCTCCGCATCTTGTTAACCATTTGGCACAATGGTGCCAGCCATTTTCATCATCCGAACCGCTTTCTATTCTGCTCATTTTTGTTTGTTTCTTTTAATACAAAATATTAAAAGTTCAGGATAAGAATTTTTGTTTCACGTATAACTCATTAGGCCATAAAAGTTCCATAGATTTACTTCTTTATAGTAAGAAACTGTGAAAAACCATATGGAAGTTTGATTAATGATAACAGTTACATTCTAATAGATAAAGGGAGAATAAAATGAAACCATATTTAAAAATGTAATTTTAATGAACCAATCAAAATATTATTGGGATAAAAAACATTGCGGTACACTTTTATTACTAAAGTATAAATAATATTTATCAGGATATTCACCTCCATTCAGCGAAGAATTTGTAAACGGTTTCTTCGTTCTTCCGTGTCAGAGTGTTAAGAATATTCTGTAATAAGTTCTACAAAAGAACTCATTATTGTGTTCCGTGTCGATTCTTAAAGATATCTCAACGGAATTTATAGTGCCGCTTAAAATTGTTTGTTAGCAGTGTCATTGTTAAAAAAGCATTTTGCCAATTTACAAATTTAATAGACGGTTATCACTTCGCACGATATCTCTTGTTTTTTCATTGTAATATTATGACGTTCGTCCCGCTGCAACTTAGGATCGCCATATTGCTGTTTCACTGCAGTCGATCATATCATAAATCTCGATGAAACTTTTGTTTCAAGTGTTTATTCGTAGATGGAGTTAAATGTTTATGTAACCGATTGTTTTATTAAAATTTCCGAAAATTGAAATATTTAAATAAATTGGTAGACTTGTGTGAAAGGTAGCTAGATGGTTATTAAAATGTACCACTCTTGCGTTCGTTTTCAACTATTAATAATTTGTTCGGTACGTTTAGAACCGATTAAGAATACGGTAAATGTAAAATATACAAAATTTTAATGAATGTTTAAAAAGGATTAGAAGAATTATAATGCGCTGTTGTAAAATAACAGCATTTATTGTTTAAATCATTAATGATACATAAGCAATTCATTGCACTCATTGTATAACTGTGCATATGACATATAATTTTATTGAATATTAATATGTGACAGAAATAAATATAAAAACTATACATTTTAATAAAATTATTCAGTACTACAGATACGATAAACGTGGTGTTTGAAAGATAATACACTAGCTTCCAGTGAGCCAATGAGATGAATGAATTCTGGTGACGTAAGATAATGTTTTGTATACATATATATGTGTACATTGGATATATTCTATGCAGTACGTTCTGATTGAAGTGACAGTAGTGCTACAGCTTAGAAAGACGTCGAACCGTGTTTATGTACTTTACACATATATCACGATAAATTACGGTACGTATAAGAGTACTCGTATACAAATCATTCATTTCATTCATTGCCACACAGTCTTGTTAGTTAAGTTCTTTGTACAATGCTGCATGAATTATACTTATTCTCATGGAAACAATTAGAACAAGTCTATAAAGAGCACGTATACTTTATGTATGTACATATACTTTAGGATAAATGATGTTGGTCAACGTAAATAAAACTGTATTCAAAGGTAAACAATTTTAAATCTGTACTTGAAAATGCATAACGTATAATGAAGCAAATAAGCTTATATTATAGCCGATTATAATTAAGAAGAAACGTAGAAAAGTAAAGTAAATGGAGCAGGTGAAACGTTACAAAATAATTGTTAAAGAAAAGCGTTAAAAATCTTTTCTTGGTTTTTGTATGGAATACTTTTCTTGCATTTTTTAATAACTCGATTGCGTCAATTAACATTCCAGGGAGAAAGTCTCCAAAATTGTTTATAAATATTGTTTTTCCGATTTCATTTCAGTAAACCGCCATGCGAATTCTATTTTGCGTAATTACATTATTAATTGCGTGTAACGTTACATATAGTAATCCTAGCAACAAATTACAATGTAAAGATGAAAATAATGTACCGGTCGATTGGTAAGTATTTACATAATTACTTTTTAAGTGACGATTTCATTTTACTCTTAAATCAGTTCGAGCAAGTTTAATCGATTTTGTAGAGATTACAATTTTGTCTGTAATAATTTCAAGAGCCACGGAAAATCATATTTGCTCTATGAAAATAATTGTTAGAAAATTGATTAATAATCGTGAATTTAAAATAATACTACTTTAGGTACGTGCTTTATAAGTTGCCGAAAATTCAGACAAGCAGTAATCCCTTGATCAGAGAAGGTCTTGCTTATTTATACGTAACAAATGCAACTATTGGAACCGGTTGGCGATTGTCCACTAGGTCGATCGGTTCGAACCTTGCCATCCCTGGAATTACATTAGCGCCTCTTTACAATCGCGTAAGCATTTAGCGAACGCTAATTATCTACTAATTACATTTCCTTGGTAACGTTAAATCATTAATATAGACTAATTATCGATGTAGCCAGAGTTCTATAGCAATTAGGATTTTTATCTCCTCATATAAAACGATTGAAAAATATTAATTATCGCATTTTATTATATAGGACGACGAAAACGAAAGTTTGTGGTCTTTGTACAACGATAGTCCACCTAACGCATCTTATGTTTGGAATTACGGTCACACGAAGGGTGTAGTGATGGTAGATCGCGATCAGGGCTTTTGGTTAATTCATAGCGTTCCACAATTTCCTCCGGTTCCCAAAGTTGGTATTCAAACTCGACCATTAAAGAAAGATGATTTTACTATCGCAGGCACGTACAGTTATCCACAAAGTGGAACATATTACGGACAAAGTTTTCTGTGCATTTCGTTTGGTAGCGATCAGTCCAATGTTGTCGGAGAGCAATTAATGTATAACGAAATAGCAGTGTATGCAAAAAATATTCCTGAAGTACTTGGTAGGCAGTATCCGCTATTAAGAAACGCGACGAATCAGAAGCACATTAAGGGACCTCCTTTTACTCATAAAGCTAAAATAAGGTCCCTTGGATCGGTTGAATTCATTTCGTTCGCTAAGAGCGGAAAATGGGGAAAAGGTAATTAAATCATAATATTTCTACAAGGCTAGGCACTAATTTAGAATATTGTCATTTGTGTAACTACCATTTAGTTGATAGTGTGATTGGTAAGGGTATTTTGTGGCAACGCGCACACGTGCAACCACAAATATGCATGAAAGTAAGTACGAATGTCGCGCAATTAATAATAACAAGTCTGCGCCTAGATTAAAATTTCATTCTGTCATTTTAGAGCATGTACGTTTATGTTATGCAATGACAAATTTCAGATTTATATGGTGATTTCGTTGCGCCACAATTGCAATCGAATTTATACGTTCAGTCCTGGTTAAATGGTCGAGGAAAACTACCATCAACTTGTCATCGTAGAAAGTAATATTGGGTCAGGAACTTTCTGTTTCTTTGTTCCCAGGCTTTTCGTTTCATAAATTCGTTAATTTTTCAGAATCTATAATGTTGAAACTCTGAAATTTGACGCAGCCAATGTCGATTATAGCAGTAGCCATGATCATTCCAAATGGGCTATTACAGACAGTACAAATAAACGTTGGGTTTGCATCGGTGATATTAACAGAGCCGTAAATATATTTATTATCATTAAAAATGTCTTTGTATGCGTGTGTTAATATATTTACGATTATAAAGTAAAAATATTGTTGTGCTTAGGATACACAGTATTCTCGAGGCGGTGGAACCGTATGTTTTGAGGATAATCGCTTGTGGAATGATTATCGAGACGCTGTAAATGATGTACAGCCTTGTACTAAGTAGGTGTAAAGAATTTAGCGGAAGTTGCAATACTTTTAATATGCAATCTTTTGTAATAATATTAATAGCAAAATAAATTAAGTTATCACTGGCGTGTTTTCTAGTAATTAATTAATTACGTGTGCGAATAAGAGAGAAAAGGTGTGACGCCTTGAAGTAACGAGTAAGTTTTGGTGGATTTTGTATTGTCCATATAATCGATGCTTTCATTGATATGCATCGTAAATTTCCGCAACACCAACACGAGTACACAAAGTAATAAACGTCGTATTAACTGCAGTTTACTTGCAAGTGTATAAAGAAGAGGTCTCGGTGGCTCTTTATTACTGTGGAATAAGGACGAACGACGAGGATCAGAAGCAGTTCTTAAATTGGATTTTATGAAAGGCAGTAGCGGCTCCTCTTGCACAGAGTCTCGTTTCGTCTTCCTTTTTCTCAACTGTGCTTATTGTCTACCTAAGGAAATTGCAGAGTAGCTCGACGTGCCGTTAATGAAAGAAAAAAGAAGGTAGCCGAGGTTTAGTAAGCGGAAGATGAGAGGAACGATTTGCTCTTTAATGAAAATTTCAAGAAATCGACTGAACTTCGGTTCGCTCTTTATCGCCAGTTTTAAGCTCCTCAATCTTTGTGATAGACTTTGCTTTAGACACTTTTTTCACCGATGAAAATAAAAGTTACCTAAATACTTCGTCCGCGAAAGTTTTTCCCGATCATGAACCGTAATTATTTGCCCTTAATATTAGTTTAAATGTATGGCAATCGAGCAAAGGAAATATTTACATAAGATATGGAAGTTGTACTATGTACTGTACACTTGTGTATACGATATACTATTATACAAACAATTTGAACATGGTCGAGACGCTTGGATACGAGCTCGTCAATTGCTGCAGGAATGTTAGGATAACGAACGAGCGAAACAAAAGAAAGATATATAAGCTGGTAAAAGGTCGATAGACAGAGGGTGAGGGGGAGGGGTGTGGATAGGGTTAAAATTCGCGGGTGTTCATCCAGGTATGAATCAACCGGCGTACGCTGCCAGGAGACAAAACAACTCTGTGGAAACAAGAAGCTAGGGGGTTCGGTAAACATTTGAAGACAGATATTTGGAAAAACAGACTGGTTGCTGGCGAAAGGGGATCAAGAATAGAGACGATGGGATTCTTGCAATACGAACAACTACTGGCAACTGACAATATTCGATTGATTGCTTAAATTCGACGTAGCCAAATCTTTTCACTTTTTGATAATGTGACGTAACTGGTGAAATATTACCGACAATATATTTCGTATACGTATTACGAATCACTTGGAGTTGGCGTGCTCGATGGGGCGCAGATTTCGGTTGAAACACATAGCGGTGTCGTAAAAGGCCATGAAATTTCGGCGGCTGGAAAGATGAGAAGACGACGCTGCGGTGTTCGCAGCGATATTTCAGCATTAAAGGCACCCTGTTCTGCATACTAAAATCCTGTGCACCGTCCAAATATACGCGCAACGTTATATGCATGAAACCATCGTGTGTCGTGCTTCGCGTGTGTACTTAAGCACAGTGGAGGAGCGCATGCGCGAGCTTCCGTCATCCTTTTTCCTCCAGGTACCAACATCCTGCGGCCTTTACCACCTAGCTTCGTATCTACAGTTTATGTACAGGTATGTATCGTGCCGGGTAGCCCTACGTGAACTTTAATATTGCCTTATACCTATTCATATCACGTGTGTGAGAGAGAAATCATAGCGGTTCCTTTTAGTTGGAAATGAGGTCCTGTTGCCTTTTATGGACGTAACGAGATATCAACCCTGAAACTTTCCCACTACTCCTGCTCGTCGCATTTCGGTAAGTAAATAATGTCGGATAATTGTGGCTGCTCGACGTAATTACAAAAATTAGGTTACTTTTTACGAGGATATTTATATTGAAATCGGAAGAAATATGAAAGAATGGTTAGGTTTGTTGCTTTTTATCGATATACTTAATCATTTTATTAATGATGTTAATATCGTTGTTTACAGTTGGGAGAGGAGGGGAGATTATGTTCCAATTAAAACGTTTATTTGATAGATACTTTTATCGCTCAAGAGTTTCGATTGCTGTGAAAATTATACATAAAATGTGGCGAACAAATGGGTTAAAACGATACGGAATGTAGGTTAAGGTTGCGATCCCTGTTATCTGTACACGTTTACGGATTCGAGTCAGAAGCTATGCATATGTAACAGAAATATCTGTAGATAAAGTTTAATATTCATGGTGTAGATTTCAGAGCAGTTTTCTCTTAATGTAAACGAATTGTGTTCAACTAAAAGTCAACATTTTCGTCGATGTTACGCTTGTACGACGAACAATGATTTGACTCACGCGCGAGAACAATTCTTTCTTCAAAGTGCGTCACTGCAAAGACTTAGAAATTACGAAACGTTTGAGAATGCTTACGTGTTCACTTATAAATGCTCATTGTACTCTGAGTCATTGGTCTCTTGATCAATTGTCTCGTGTAAGATCTTATGCGTCGTGCCGAGAATGTTTGTACTACTTTGCGTTATCTAGATGGAGATTAGTCAAGATGTTTGACTTAATCTGCATTAATATACTAGAGGAAGATTGGGCTACTGTATGTATAAGCTCCCGAAATTTCACACGTACAGCACTGGGTGAATAAGAATTTTAACGAACGCCAGTTGCCATATCGTGTTTTATCCATATTCTACACGCGGTATCTTGATCATACTCTGGTCGAAAGGAAAAGAGAGGCACCTAATAGGAGCTAATAAAGAGAAATATGCACGTAGGTATAAGCGCGATGAATAAATGTGGGATGGTCGAAGATAGGGGGTTTATTGTTGTTGTCCGACTCTCTCTGCGTCGCTACTGTACCGGGAACTGCATTAAGGCGGTAGGAACTATCAGGGATGTTCTCTGTAGTTGCAACATCGCCGGGAAACTAGCCCGAACAACTGTCTCGGCGTAACCGAACTCGAATGCATCACCGTCGTAGTTTCAACCCGGAGCTTCCGGTACTTACCGAGAACTTATCAGACGACGGAAGTGTCGTTGACTCATAACCGTCGAATTACTAACTTGAGCAGAGTATTCTCGCGACTTTCGGGCAAAGAGCGAAAAGAATAAAGAAAGAGAGAGGGAGAGTGCCGATAACGGACCAGGGAATTAAACAGTAATGAGTAGAAAATCGCAAACCCAATGCTCAGGACGTAACGTAGCGAGGTGGTCGGTCCTGGTACAGACGCAGCAGAGAATAATTCAAGTAGGTAGAAACTGGAAGGATAAGGGCGAGGGTTGCGTGGCGGTGGAAATTGCGGATGGCAGGGGTAAAGCTGCAGCACTCCGCTTAGACAAAGCCTAACGAAGCTTCTATTCAGCAACAGTAGGCACCACGAGGCCCAACTTCACTTCTATTATACTTACTCGTCGGCACGAAGTGAATTCCATCCATCAACGGAATTCCAGGCTAAGCAGCTCTCGGCAGCTTGGCATTTCCATCTCTGGCACGAGAAGCATTCTCTTCTTTTTTTGCAGTTGCATCTTCTTTGTCTTTATCTCGCCGCTTAAAATACTTGGTGCTTTCTTCTTGTTGTGTGTGTGTGTGTGTGTTTGTTTTTTTTTATTTTCCTTTTTTATTTCTCTCGCTCCCAAAGATTCAACGTACACGTATATGGTGTCTTGTGCGGCTCATTGCTCGCGTGTCAGCGAGCCGATCTTTTAAGCTTTTGCAGCATCTCAACTTTCGAACGCGACATTTATTTACGGAACGATTGTTCCCATTCAATTTTTCAAATACGAGGAAATATAAAATCAAATGTCCAAATGTTAAGTAATCTCGAAATTCGTTCTTGCCACACTTTCCAGTTATTTCTACTTATTTTTTCTTACCGTGACCCTTTTTTCTCGTACGACCGTAGACTTATCGACAGCCGAGGATATGTTGGCGCGAATCTGTGGCTGGGATAAGCGCGTCTTCGGCGTAATAAAACTCCCGGAGGGAAGCCCGGAGGCACCGTTAGTCGGAACTTTTCTCTCGCGGAGAAGAAGATGAAGAAGAAGAAGAGGATAAGGAGGAGGCAGAAGAAGAAGCAGAAGAGGAGGGCAAGGAGGAGGAAGAAGAAGAATCAATCCCGTAACGCCGACTGGAGCTAGGTGCAGTTCCGTTCTCTAGACTGTAACTAACTTTAGTTCTCATTATAAAAATGTCTTCTTCTTTTGCTTTTTTATGTTACACAGCTTTCAGGTTAGACTCTCTTTTTCTCTCTCTCTCTCTCTCTCTCTTCCCTTGTTTGTCTAACAAAACTTGTGCGTTTACAGGTTCGCGTTCGTTAATTAACTTGGTTAATGGCATTAAAATAACATTCGATGAATAGAAAATAAGGTTTTCTCCGCTTGTTTGAGCTGAACTGTGATACGAAACAGATTGTTGGCGATACGGTTTATGTATGCGTTACACGGTTCTAGTAAACTGTGGAGAAGAAAAGGGCTAGGAAGGTATCGAGATACAAGGCAAGTAAGAAAGCTTAAGGAAACTCTTTTGGTTTCATCGAACTCGGTGTGCCGTAGGATGTTGGATTGTGACCAGAATCGTAATATTTCGAAACGTCGCTTCGACATTTACCGCAAGGGTAGCCTTAATGTCTCCCCTCTTTCTCCGAGAACAGATCGTTATCGAGTATCGTTATTTTATATAGACCACTGTTCCATCGGTTTCTTGTTGTTTCCTTCGGGTCGAATACCGGATTCCCTAGTCTCTATTTTTTGTCCATTTGTAGTATTTGGAAAGCTCGCAACGGATAAATCGGTGAAAATGGAAGATAAGTTAATCAACAAGTAGCGAACGTTCGTTAGCAATTGGTTGTTCGATTTGAAAAAGATCGGCACTTGAGGAAATCGTTGGCGACGCGATCTCGAAAAGAGGCAAATGGAAAGAGGGGAAACGCGGAGGTGACAAATGCAAGGGAATGGCTGTCTCTGAGTGTCTGGCAAGCTCCAGCCGAGTAATCGAGCGCGTGATCAATGGGCTTAACTTCTCGGTGGAACGAGTCTAGACGAAAGGCAGAGGGAAGTAGAAAATAAGAGGAGAACGAGGAAGGAATGTTTCCCACCGGCAATCGCCGTCTATCGTCAACAAGATTGTCCTCGGTATGGATTTATTATGATCGAAGTATTTGCAAATACATACACTATACTTATCGCACTGCGTCTAAGATTTACGTAAACGAGAGTTTAAATAGTTTTTCGCGTTTCTCTCCGACTCCGATTACCTGGGTGGATAACGCGAAACAGAATTTAAAGATCTAGTCGACAAGAGTCTCGAGAGAAATGGACCAATTACCTGCTGCAAATAAATCTGCAAGGCTTTTCAAGCCAACGTATGACTAGCGTGGAGTAAAGAGTAAAGGAAGAGATGAAACCGTAGGATAAGGCTAGGTGCAAGGATGAAAGAGAGAAACAGACTAAGTAGGAAAGGCGTTAGATAGAATGGTCTCCATTGTGTTCCCTGGCAAATTTCGTTGGACAATGGAAAGGGTTGATTTGGCGCTCATGAATGTATATTACATTAGCGCCCATGCTACTTTGGGATTTGAGGTAACAAGTTTCCGTGTTCTTCGTTACTATGCTCGCCTTTCACAGTTTGTTCTATTCTCTCGTGTTATTTCGTCTCTCCATTTCCCCCCTCCCCCCGGTTGGTTCCGGGGGTGGTAAATGGTAACGAGGGTGCATCATCGAATTCATCGTATTTTGATGCAGGAATGAACCGATCGAGTAACGTTCGCTTTCATCGCTGCGCATTCAGATTCTATCAATTTTCCGGACTTTTCAAAGGATCTGAACGCATCGAGGATTCTAGCCTTAAATCAGTGTCTTCGATAAACCATCGGAGGAAAGAGATTCTGGCGTCGGCAAACCGTGGAAGTAGAAACAGACGTTGAACGTTAGACAGGCCGGCTGGAGATCCGACCGGTATTTATAGAAGCAATCTAGAACAGGCAAACCAGAATCGCTCCGGTCTTATTCTCTCCCTTTCTCTTCTTCCCTTCCGACGAAGATAGAGGTACTTACTTGAAGAGCATTTGTGTGCCGTTTGCAGGGTAGGTGGTGAGGCATCGAGGGATGCATTAGCGGTCTGAAAATGCGCCAATGAGGGGCTAAGGTTTGTCTGGTAGGTAGGGAAATGCGGGAGTTCAAGAAACAACGTCGACGGAGGTTGTCAGAAACGAAAACGTTTTGCGCAACTGGATGAAACGGGAATGGCGCGATAAAAGGGGCGGAAGAGAAAAGGAAATGTTTTCGAACGATAATCAAAAGTAAAGTTAGAAAAAGTGAGGCGAACGTAGCGCGCAACAAAGGAGCAGGGAAAACAAGAGAAATGTACAGAACAGATAAAGCGAGAAATGATTCAGACTTCGCGTTGGTTTACCCATATCAGGAGTTCGGACTTAAGACAATCGGCAACGAACGGTACAAACCACTTACTGGTTTTAAGTGGCGATTCCACCTTGCTTGCTTTCGCCGTTTATCCAAGAACTGAAAAGGAGGTTGCTACTTGGATACTGCTCACCCGTTGTAGAGTCCTTTCGAATAGAAGTGTAATAAAAACAATCGCAGCCCGGAGAACCGAGCAACAATGGACGACCCTTCGTAGTCGAGGACCTTCCCCTTCCTCGTCTTGAATAGGACAGTCGATTAAGATCCGAAGAATATCGATTCACTATACGTCTATTCTATATTGTATAATATTACGAGCAATATCAGATTTAGAATTTAAGTTAATCATCTATGCGACGCATGGATTGCTTTTTTCATAGGTTGATATATTTTACTGATTGTCGTTTCAATATTTAATTCCTATATGAACTTTGTCCGCAAAGGGAGCATAGTATGTCATTAAAAGTAGGAAAAAGCGTTAGGCATTAGAAACAGTATAGTAGTCAGTACCAGTATCAGTAGAATTTAGTTGGATCAGGGAAATTGGAACGTTTTTTTTCAGCTATATTTTCGCAAGTACAGAGAAATTTTTTGCTAATTGCCCAGTGTTTTCTCTATTCCCTTGCCGCGTGTGTCTCTTGAAATTCGGCCACGTGGATGATCGCGTGTCGTGTTTCTTTGCTAACAAATGCTGTCGAGCCCGTCTGGCCAAGCCAGAAGAGACAGACGCGGAAGACCTCGTACGTGCTGTCTGGAGCATCCTCCAATTCAAGTGGGCCTCTCTCGAGCGTTTCAACTAGCAGCAACCTTGCCAACCGTGTCGACTACCCCAACCTTCTCGCGGAACGGGTGACGGAATAACCCACCTCGTTTCCGAAGTTTCCACCATACGTACCAGTTCCAACGTCACAACTGCTTCTTACGCTGCTATCGGCTTCTCAAACTTGATTTCAAGTTTGATTTGGAATCTGCCGATAAGCTGCATCTGCACGTACACGAATATTTGTTAGTCCGCGCCGGTAGCGCATAGTTTCGTCATTCGGTTGTTGTTTGAATCCTTTTGGGAAGGATCGACTAAATTTAATATCCAGCGAATTTCGAGGTTTCATATGCCCAGACGAGAAGTAAAAGTGTCGTGCTTTATGAGAGCTATAGTGCGGCTTTATTTTGTGCATGCGATACGTGAGCGTCGCACAGAGGATGGGGATTACGTTAATTTCTATAAGAGAATTCAGCGCTCGATCAACGTGTTCTACGTGAACGCTAAACTTTTATACGGGGAATTAGCAACGGTCGACTTGGATGTCGAATTATATTATACTTAAACTGTGTCTCTTTTACTAATTTTTGCTAAAACCACATTCTTCCGTGAGATCGCATCAACCAAAAGCAACATCCTTCGAGTGTACATCATTCGATGAACGACGAAAACATGAAGGAAATCGGTGGTAGAAAGTGGTTGGCACAATTGGTTAGCTGGAGGCTTGTAATAAAAAACGAGGTCGATGAGGGAAGACGATGAAGACGAGAGATCGACAACGTTTACTTTTCTCTTTTGTAGAAGGGACTCTTGACAAGATTTGTCTTTGTATAAGGTTCTGAAGGAGACGAACACCGACGTAGAGTAGGTTCTTCGTTGCGTGGGTAAGCAAGACCAACGAGAAGAAGTAGGAGAAGAGAAAAGAATGAAAGGTCAAGTGGGAAAAACAACTGTTTCTATCCCAATGTATTCTTTTTTATTACTTCCTTGTGATTTAGATGAAATCGACTTCATTGATTCCGTGTTCTCCCTTTATTCTTAGCTTTTCGCTGGTCATGCTCGTAAACAGACATCGAGTCATTGAAAGATTCGTAGGGTATGCTCTCGCGAATCGCCTTACTTATTTTATTTATTTAGTTTGGCTCTTCAATGCACGATTATCGAAGAATTTTAGAACCGAGAACATCGAAGTCGATTTAATAATTACAAAACGAATTACGCGTGCAGAGTGATTCCCATTTACTTGAAATTTGATTGTACGGAGATCTTTCTCCGATGATGTCCCGTTTGTTCAAGATAATTGGTGTTCCTTTGTTTCATTCTTTGCAACGAGTATGCACGGGTATTGACATTACTCCGAATAGA
The DNA here is from genome assembly GCA_963969225.1 of Xylocopa violacea. NCBI lineage: Eukaryota > Metazoa > Arthropoda > Insecta > Hymenoptera > Apidae > Xylocopa > Xylocopa violacea. The sequence goes on along the minus strand of CAXAJV010000008.1, from coordinate 30,960,449 downwards.
ACTCGCACGTATACGACATACACACAGTCGTAAATGGAGTCGACGTGTAGGAGTTCAAAGGGTTTGCCAGAGTTCGATCTGTTTCCCGCATTTCTGTTTACCTCTTGTAGTTTTATTACCGATACGGTAAAGTTTAAAGATACGCGAAAGTTGCCTTGCATCGCAATTACAGGCGGTATAATTTATTCTTTAAGTGCAATTTTGTCGTGTATAAAGCAGGTGTACGAGTAGTATTTTAAAAATATGTTTTCCTCGAAACGCATTATAGTTAATAGGACGTAGTAGACGAGTGACATCATTTTCATCGATTCACTCGTTTTACTTCGCAAATCGTTGGTAGTTAGATGTAACGAGGAGAACGGTGACGAGGAGGAATCGATCAAAAGTATACGTTCGAATGTGCGATAGATGCAGCATGTATAAAACGTTAGGAATTGCTACGGCAGGTTCAAAGGTTTCGTCAAGCTGCAGTTCGTCGTGCACTTCGAATGTTCTCACTGATTGTAATGCTTCGCTTCGCAAAAGAGGCGTCTCGCGGTAACGTAGTCTCGTTCCGGAAGAGCTTACGCGAACTCCGCATTACTTAGTATTTGAGCTTTGAGCGACAAAGTTCCTCCAACTGTAATTACGAATCGATAAGTAGAATTGCTTAAATGTAACTTCGCTTCTCCAGTTTTAAGATGCATTCCTTTATATATTTTCTTTTTCAATCGTTTTCTCGCTTCCTGATTTAAGGCGATTCGGTACTAAGAAACATCGTGGTACGGAATTCTACTTGTGTGCGATTTTTAAGACTCAGCGACGTAAGGTTCGGTTAGAAATGAAGATTTCACGCGGACAAACCTACTGGGACCTACGTAGGTTCGATGGAGGAAGGTTAACAAACGACAGACCGAGAAAACTAAAGACAGGGCGAGTTTCTTTCTCGTGAGATCTCAGATCAGGCTTTCTCTACAAATTGTGGTTATTGTTTCCAGATAATTGATTCAGTTGACTGGTCAGTTCTATAGAGATCGTGCATGCTGGGAATTCAGTTGTCACACTTTGTACGTGTGTTTTTTGTACAATTCGTTCCTTCTCGGAAAGGACTGTGCCCTCGACAAACTAGGGCTGGTATAGCGTCAGACGGAGAGGTGGAGAGGATAGAAAGTTCGTGTTCTTTCCATCTGGAGTGCATTCAGAAAGGTTTTTCGGGGAGAATAAGTAAGGGTGTAGCGTGACAAAACAATGAACTTCAAATGCAAACTGCAAACCAACAGTTCCTTCCGCGTCGCCTGCTTTCGTAAAGGCTTAAATGATTTTTCGATCTTTTTTGTCTCGTAAACTTTTCTCTTCGCGCAACAGATTCGTTAAATGAATATGTAAAAATATCGCTGGTAATAGTATTCAAATTACTTACTGCTCTCCGACGGGTTTTACGTTCCGTTGAGTTACATGCGAGGAATACTAGAAATTTGATCCAAGTTCAGCTTGTTTGCAACTGTATGACAAACAAAGCGTCGCACGGAATATTTAAAATCGTATAGGATCGCGTTGAAGTAATAACGAGAACAAGGATGGTAACGCGACGCTTGAATCCTTTGAAGTTAAAATGCTTACTTTGAGTCTCGACTCCCTCGTCCTGGTTCCTGGTATAATTTAAACATTTTTTTTAAGTCATATATTCTTCTCTGGTACCTTTTCCTTTCTTTGTTACTTTTGTCATATTTCAAGCGTTGTCTCTTCTTTATTCTTTCATTTCATATTTTGCCGCTTATTTGATGTAAATACGAGACGTTTTCATCACGACGCCTTAGACAGCTCCTTTCTCGCTGAAACATCGTGCTCTTCCCGGTTACATTCTCCTCGATATCAGATAAAATCATAGATAAAGATAAAGATCACGGATAAAATTATGAATCATTTCGCTGTTATCGCGAACAGAGAGATCACGGGGGAAATTTGGCTGGCGTGGAAGCTCTCCGTATGCGCGTCGAAATCGCGTTGGCGCGCCGCTTAATTATCAAATAAAACGATGCTTATCGGCGCTACCTTACGTCTGAAACGCGTCCTTTGTTTTCGCTGGCAATCTAAATTCACCCCACGGTATTTAGTAGACTATAGCGTAATGGGAATTTAAGGATACGATGGCGAGTACGCGGAGCTTAAATTCACCAAACGGTCGTTGCGGGTTGGGATCGTCGTTTCACTCCTTTAATTCGAATTATACCGATTGAAAGCGAGAAAAATGATTTACGTTTAACACTTTTGAATATCAAGCGTTTCGCCAATTCCATCGCTCCTCTTCCCAAAGAAGGAGTCGTGGAATGCGAACGCGGTTCCGCAAATGGGACGAAAATCGAATCTGTCGTTCGCACGCAAGCTCATTTCAGGCTGCAGCCAGGTTCGAGATACCTAGCCAGATTGTCGTTGGTGTGTGTGACCGATTTCGAAAATCTCATCGCGTGCTCGATTAAACGATGGCGCGGCGTGCTCGAAGGTGACGGGAAACGACGCAGCGGGCATGAAAGCGCCATTAGAAGGGACAATGAGCGATTCACGGGAAGAATCGGCGTGAACGAGAAGAAAAAGTAGGTGAAACGGAAGGACGAGATGCCACCGACGAGGAGAAAAGCACAATAGGGTAAAATAAGAATGTCGCGCTTGAATGCGGCGCGCTTCAATGTAGCGTGCTTTTCGCGAATTCTCTTCGTCCACGAATTGCCTTCGTGCTTCAATTTTCAATTTTTAATCCGTTCCAAGACGCGACGCTCACTTTCGACGTATACCTATAGTTTGTCCGCCCCGAGAAATCGTGTTACAGGGTCGTTGAAAAATTCTTTTGTTCGCGGCATTGTTGTTTCGCGACGCAACTTGACAGTCGAAAACGAGAAGAAACATCGGTGTACTTCGCGCAGCGTCGACCGACCGACTACTCCCGTGAAGTGTCCCTTGATCGCGCGCCACTCGAAGTACTTACCTCGGGAAAAGTCTCCAGCGAGACTAGACGGCCAAGTATCCGCAGAATTAAGTGGAAAAAGTAAAGGACTATTCGATCCAGCTGCACCGGGGCAAAAGTAGCGGGAAAGCAGCAGTTCCTTCGCGAAACTTACTTATCGTAAGTTGAACAGCCGCTCTGATATGAACAAATGGACACGAGCTGGTTATTCCCTTCCCTGAAACGTCTATCGTCGGTCCCGTTCTTCTCTCGTTATCGCAACGGAATGCTTTTTTCCCTCGATATCTCGACGATGTAGTCCCACCGACTGCACCAACTCTCTGAAACGTTAAGTATCGCTTTAAATCGCTTCATTCGTATCGCATGTTGCTACCTTTTCGTCTATACCGCCCCTTCGTCTTCTATTCGGATTAATTTCTCGCGAACTCGCTCGACCCTCGGTGCTCGTCGAGAAATCTTTCGTCCTCCGAGGATTTCCTCCTCCGTCGCGCATCAAAAATTTCGCTTCGCTTCCGTTCGTTCGAGAATTGAAAACGAGAAGCGAAAAAAAAAACAAAAAAAACAAAGGGAAACATTTCAATTACGTTTTGGTGAAACAAGAATTAATGAGTTTCGGGAGGCAGATGAGGCAAATTTTTCGGGTTGATTTCAGTGTGGTCGGATAGTTGGATTCGGCGTTGGGATGGTGGTGGGGTGTGGGTGGTAGGTGGTGGCGTGGAAGACGGGGACTCGAAACGCGTAATTTAAATAGGCAGACAGCCGAGGAACGCGGTGGCGGATTCCATTAAAACTTTTCGCTTGGCTCGTACGAGAAGTGACACGTACTCTCGCATACTCGAGCAAAGTAATACATTTTAAAGAATTTCAGACAAGAAATTTACATTAGAAAAGTTTACCACGGGAATTAAATAAAGAGAATTTCGGAACGCGCTGCGTTATTCGACGAATAAATGTGGCGGCGAGGCGTTAATTAATTCGCGATAAGCTTGGCCAAGTATAAGGAGCCTAGTTTTCGCGTTTTCGCGTAAACAGAGAACTCTCCGCGTCGATCGACCACCCGCGAGAGATTCCGAATGACTTTCGAACTCCGTTATTCAGGATTCATTGCGATTACATCGTTCCTCCCGGATCGTACATTTGCGGCGATATAATTCAAGCGGATTAACTGCACGCTATATGAATTAACGAGGTTACGTATCGTCTTAACGTATGGATATTGCGAGATTCGTTTGGGAAACGTTGCCAGGCTTATCGTTAGACAGCAGCTACGCGTTGTTTGTTGAAACAGAAAATCTGTTAGGGGACGGCAAATCGTTTTATAATAACTCGGTAACACGCGATCTCCTGCTTCGGTATCGTTCCTCCAAGACTTGCATTCTTTCGCGTACGCGCGCCGCAGAGAACAGAGTCCGCGGATTCAAATTTCGACGTAATGCGAACGGATTCTTGAATAAAAAACGACAGGGTGGCGAGTTCTCACGGGACGAGGCGTTTCACCATTCGGCTGTCGCGCACAAATATCGCGATCCACCCGGCGGAATCTGCTCGCTTGAAAAAATTCAACCCGTCCCGCCTACTTTTCACTTTGTTTTTCTCCTACACCTGCCCCCCCCCCCTCGTTTTCCGTCCTGGCCATTCTCCCTTGGCTGTTCCGCAGTTCCCATCCCACCCTCTTCCTTTCGCCAGCACGGCACGTTCAGCGTGGATTTTGACGGGCTCTCGCTACCACCGTGCTTCGTCCTGTTATCGCGATATTTCAACGGGCCTTCGAGCCCGTGTTCCTCCTCGATACCTGCGAAATGTAGAACAAATAGACCAGGATCCACTGTGAAAACGATCAATCTCATCGTGACGTCGACAATTTGTCGAATCTCGAGGCGGGAGGAACCGGCCGGCGAAACCCCTTGAAAACTAGAAAAAGTATCGCGTCTTGTTTCCCTCGAACCCTTTTGTCACTGTCCGCCGATCGTCACGCGATACGAATAATGAATCGCGTTCTCGAATAATGACCCGGCTACTTTCTGATCGATGTCTACATAAAGAACCAGGACGCGGCTTTTGTCTTTCCGTGTTTCCTATCGCTGTCATAGATGCTTCGACGCCGCGATTTTCTGTTTTTTCGTTTACTCTTTCACGCCCACCATTCTGCTATTGCATCGTATTTCTATCCCCGCAACGAGTTTTTCCGCGTACAGAGTAAAGATTTACGTTTCGCGGTGCTTTCGTTCTTTTATTCCCGCGCCTCTTTTCATTCGGCGATATTCGTCTTTCTTTCCTGCGAGCCGAAACGCGTTGGCTATTTTCGTTGCTCGCAATCGCCGCGTTTATCATTAGATGATCATTTCTGTGTCTAATTCCGCGACGAAATCGTCGGAAACGGAAACACAAGTGGCACTTATAAATATTGATACCGCGTAAGTTCGCAACGCGGCATTTACGCGCTCGCTATGCGATTTCAAAGCGATCGAGTTGGATAAGAAGCGCATAAATAAATCTATCGCGATTAATCGTGTCGAGTTCGTAGCGTACGGTTATTCGTGTCGTCTGATTCCTTAGGTTGAACGTTACTCGGCTCGCATAAGTAGAGGTTTATCGGTAACGAATCGCTTTTTGTATCGAAACGCAACTCGGAAAATTGTCACGCAACGAAACGATACGAGCACGATTAGTTTCTTAGAATCGAAGGCAGACCACGTAGTACCTGGTAGATGCTTTGGTAAATTTAGTTGAGCGCGGTGGGGAATAAAATTTACGTAACGAACGCTATTTTCGCAGTTGCGGTTCCACGTATCCCGAGGATAGATCGGAGGAAAGAGGAAAAAAGGATCGCTAATGTCCTTAGCGATGGTTTCATGGCGATCATTTACCGAAATTACGAGAGTCTGGGGGGGTGAGCGCATAGATAGAACAGGGGATACTTTCTTTTACCTCGGGTCTGGGTTAACCGACTTAGGAAGCTGTGCACGTGTGCAGTCGTGTGCAATTCTCGTGACACGCCAACCACGTACGACGGACCCACGCCGCCGTTACAGTGCAGGCTAAACGAATAACTTATGCGTTCTGAATAAGAGGCCAGAGACGCTCTGCATTACGGCTTCGAGGAACGCGCCGCTCTATACTTATCTCTGTACAGGTATACGTACATACGTATAACGCGAAAACGTATTGCAGCCTGCCAAATGAATGCCTCGAATTGCAATTACTTTTCCACGAACCCTAACAACGATCGGATAACGTCGTTTACCCTTTTGGGTCGGAAATTCCTCCTCTATGATCTTCTGAACGCAGAATTTATCGGAGCAAGACGCTAATCGGAAGAGTACTGTTTCGAGTAATTTTTTATTCGACTCAACGATTATCCATGGATTAATCAAATTAGCACGATCGATGCTAAGAAGGTACATATAATCCGTATATCCCAGCTTTGATGGTATTGCCTTAATACCTACTCCTAATAGTACCTAGTCCGTTTATCTGACGCTACATCGATCATATGTAAAGCCTCGAGCTGTGTGTAGAACCTCTGGTTACCGAATACATGCATTTGCAGTTCGAACGCTATTGCTGGTACTGCTGGTAATACGCGTGACAGCTTCTTTGGTGACCATTGTCGATCTGATTTCGTTACTACCGAAATCGAATTTCGCAAATTACCTCGAACGCGCGAACCATCGGCGTTTACCGCGACGTTATCGCGACCGTGAATACGCCATTAATTTTTACCCGCCTTCCTCTATTCGTACAAACAGGCACATACGAAAGGTCGTACCGAAATGTCGCGTACGCGTACGCTCCAAGAGTTATCGAATCGTTGCGAAACGATCGCGGCCGAGAAATTACAAGCGGAGCAACGATTGGACGTTCTTTGCATAAATAAGTGCAGCGCGAGAAAGAGGCTCCGTCGAGCCGTAGCACTTCCACGAACACTTACAATATATATGGGTTTACCTCGAATCGCGAGTTTATCGACCTTCGACACGTTGACCTACGCTACGCTGTTTCCAAGCTAGCGTAGATGTATCGATGGAACGATTCGATTCGGTTGCACCTTCGAACCGCATCCTTCGACCTCCGCGTATGTTCCTGTCGACTCTGATTTTCGACAGTACACGATACTTGTATATTTGTCCCGTCCAATGCTCGTTTTCTTCCTCCCAGCCGCTCGAGTACCGAACCTAGAGAAGATGACGACGAGCGAAGTAATTAGACTGCAGTTGACTATAATCCGGAAAGAATCGGTTGGCCGTGAAACTGAATTGCGTGGGATCACCGCTAATTGCAACGTTACTCACGCTACATTAAGAACGAAAGAACTTGAGAAATCGAGGAAGAGGATGCCGCAGCGATAAAAATTTCCAATTATCCATGGTAAATTTTCCAGTCGATTTCCCGATGGTTAAAATTGATTCCGACCTCGTCAAAGTTCGCTTCTCGACGGCGGATGTTTGTTTTTTACGCGACGAAACAACCAGAGGAATAGGGGATGCGTTTATCGAATTAAGTCGTTCAAGGTACTTTCGTACACTTTCACACACTTTCGAACGTTTACATTTCGTACTCCTCGGGTCAAGAAAATAACGATCTTTGCATAACTAAGCGTCGGTTAGAACGAGTGGTCGCTTCGGGTCCAGCGGGTTGGTCGGATAAGAAAAGGTAAAGCTTTCTTAAAAATGGTTGTGAACTCGCTCTTTGCACACGCGCATTAACATATAAAAAGGTCTGATTTCGTTGGTACAGCAGGAACAGTGCGGAAGAAACCGACGAAGGCTACTGTACGAGGGATACGAGTCTGGGAATCGAGTTCCCGATTGGCGAGCCGTTAACGAGGAATCGTTCGTGGAGCGGACAAGTGTCACGCGCAGCGTGAATTGTTTTTATTTTCGACTCGTCTTAGCCGAAAGTTTTCGTCGCACGGTGAGCTACAAAGAGGCGTGGAATCTCGTTAAAACTCCGTCGAAACTGAAATTAAAATTAAACCAATCATCGTTCTTGCCTGGACGTTAAACGGGGTTTAAAGTTCCGGTCGAGTTTCAGTCGGGACGCAAAAGCAGGGCTAAGAATGCGAAATTTCTGTCGGTCCGGATGCCGAAGAAATTTCGAGGTTAGAGAAAGGGCGGGGGGGAGGAGGAAGAAGAAAGGATGAGACGGTAGAACGGGCAGCGTGCCAATGGAGCGCCAAATCCCTCATTGATCGCATGCCACCTCTGCTCTCATCTTTCCCTCTGTTTCCGTTCTCCGCCGCTTTCCGTTCTCTTCCGAGGAACCACCACCCTCGTGCTTCCGCATGGTACACCATGTATGTACGTACGTAGACCGGAACCGTTGGGCAACGTGCCAGCACACACTGATGTAATTAACACCCCAGCCTGACTCCGACTACTCTCTCTTCTCCTACCGCCGTGTCTCCTCTCCTACCTGGAGCTTTCTCCGCTCGTTTGCCCCTCGAGAGGAGGAGGAGGGAACCTAACCACCTACCCTAGAGTGGGTTAGAAGCGGTTTCCGTCTCTTTTGTCTTCCCACCGTCCCCTTACTCGCCGCGGTATTTACAACGGAGCAAATCAACCGATCTTTGGGAACCTGATTCTCGCGCGGTGGTATCGAACCTCTTTCTCTTGACGATTTTGGACGATTTCAACGATCTCCGCGAGTTGATAGAAGCGAGGGAAAAAATGGAGATTCCCTCCTTTGTTTCCAAGTAACACCGTAGAAAATGTCCAGAGGAACGAGCACGCAACATTGTACGCGGGATCGAAAGTTCCGACAAGAAAGAAGTCATCTTAAAAGTCGGCGAATGAACGTAGAGGAGCTTATTACAATGCGAGCGTGAATAGAGACGAGACACGGCCGACAATGAGCGAGTAGCCGGTAGCAGTGTCGAGTCTTTCGATTCCCGGAGGCGTCCCTCGTTTCTCAAGAGAGGCGGGATAATGTCGGAATCAGAGGTTGAACGGAGAGGTAGAGACGTTGGCGCGGAGACGGTAGGGACCAACCTGGGGCCAGTAACCACTAAACTAGGCGTCTAATAGTTCCTCTCGTCCAGCCACGAACAATAGCCGGTGGTGAACGCCATCAGCTTCGTACGACCCCTTCAGGAATAATACCGTTCTCCGCGGTCACCGTGTACAGCCCCGATCATAAATTTTCTTTCACCGATATTTGCGGGGCGCGGTTACGCGCGACTCTTGTTCTTCGACTCTTTTAATTTATTTTTTCCTTTATTCATAAAGTCGTCGCGTATGACGGAGGAGAAGCCGTCAGGAAAGGAGACGGACGAATCCTCTCGCGGTCAGCTCTATCCGAGTGCACAGGAGATACGAAACGGCGCGTCTATAGCTGTGCGCCGCAGGTAAGACCAGTCTATTCCGGTTAGACGTACGTATACGTACGTATCTCGATCTGCGGATAGTAAATACCAACTATCTAACTAACTGCGCCACCCTGGCCGAGCTCCTGAGGAATCTCTCTTGTTCCGACGACTTATCCCTTTCTCTATGTGTCCTCTCCGTTTCGTAACGGGGGTTCACCGTGAAATATTGAAATGGCCGATTCCTGGTACGTGTTTCTCTTTGGCGCGTTAGAACCGGCTAGAATTTGTCGAACGGCTCCGCTCGTGGTTCCAGCGAATTTCCCCACCGATTTATCGCCGCCAGACGCGCGATACCGAAACGATCATTGTCCGTCGATTATCGCCGACCTTCCCCTTTAATTTCCTCCGATCGCTTTTCGCGCGGTAATGCCTGGTGATAATTAACGTTGACCGACAGGGTTTCCCAGTCGCTTTTCCCAGTCGAGCGACCCGCGATCGTTGTTCGACGAGTTTCAGAATTGTTGTTCCGCGTGAAAAGCTCCGCTTAAATTCGAGCTAGACTTTTTGTCAACCGGGATTTAATTAAATTAAATCGCGCGTTCTATTCAACCGCCCCGCGCCGGTGGTAACGAAAGCGACGAGAGGGCCAGACGAGAGCCCGATGGAGGAGGAAAACGCATCCTCGGGCCTCCGGGGGACGTGTGCAACGCGGGTTTTTCCTTTTTAGCTCCGCCCGTTAGGTTCATTACTTTCTGACCTTTTCTGTAGCCAGTAGGCAAACAATCAGGGAACTACTTCCATTTATTTCAGTTTGGATAAAACGCCCTTTGCCTCGCGAGCCACCCGAAGCTTACCGCTAATTCATCGTTGGCTACGGAAAACACACCCGGAACATTTAATTATTCGCGATCCAATTTCGCTTCGTTACTTTTTAAACGAATGTACAGTTTTAGAAATTAAATTCCCCCGTCCTCGCGTGCATCGAATATTCTATTATAATTTGTTATATGCCTCTCGTTTACACGAAGGAGTCGAATCGATCGATAGAATTTAACGGAACGGATTATTTACGATCGATGGGGGACATTCGTCATCGCTAATACGAGCAATGAATTCTACGATCGCAAAAATCTCGACGTTCACCGGGTTATTATACACGGCTTTGACAGAACTGTCAGCCAATATCGTCGCATGTCGGACGCGAAACTTATAGCCACGCGCATAAGCGCGTCGCACTCGAGAATAATTAGAAGGTATTTGTCAACCGGAAATTAAAGGATCGAAGAAACTGGATCGCGTTGCGTTTGGCACGTTTATTTAAAATTTTGTTTCACCCAGCGTGCAATTTTTTAACGCAAATTTTTTAATAACAACAACGCTGTTTCGCGTTTTTAAAATTGGATCGGAACTCTCTCCCGGGAATTGTGTATTGATTTTTAACAGACAACCGCGCAAACTTTGTATTTTTGCAGCGAGGAGACGAACAGTGCGAATAATAAGTAAACGGGATTGGAAACGATCGAGGAAGTTATGTCAGATGGTTTATAACTTTCGATACTTTGTACGATCGCGACGTTATACCTCGAATTTCTAATGAAAACGCACCGGTTCGTCGCGTTACGATCGAATCGATGGAGAGCTTTCCTAATCAGGAATTCAAACCTGAGGTTTCCAAGCAATTAATTCAGAGAGCGCGTTCGTTCCGCGCTCTGGCGACTTAGAAGAACCATTCTTATCATTCCGGACGCGAGGATGGAAGCCTCGGGAAAAAGTCGAGGCGAAAATAAAAATAGTTGCAGGAGAGCACTTTGCGCCGTCGAGGTGTCTCGATTTCACGAAGGTAAGAAACCATCGGTCTTTCGCGTACGATCGGTGTACAGATGGAACCCACTAGTCTCGAAGCGGGGATGGAAGTCGAGGAACTTAATGAAAAAAGCGGGTCGGCTTGGTAAATGTTTAAGAACCTCGAAAAGGGTTTTAGTAGGAAAATTCGAAGAAGCGCTGGCAAATAAATTCGGTGGAATTCGAAAACACACCCCATTAACTTTGTTCGTTCGTACGAAGACGGCTCGATCGAGTCGATCCGAATCGGTTCTTCGTCGAACGGAATCATTTAGAGAAGACGGATCGATGCGTTTGTTCTTGGCGTGAGTCATGTTTGGCGAGCTTTTAGTACAGCTTCCTCGGCGAGTCGGTCTAAAAGTTGGAAGAAAGTCGAGAGGGAAACGGAAAAGTATATTGCGATTCCGAGATGCACCGCGGGAGGGACGATAGCGCCGGAGATTAAACCCTTTAATGACGTTATTTGCGTATTTCAGTTTCTTCGAGGACGATATAGACGCGCCTTCAGATGTTGTTTGGCCGTAGTTCCACTCTCCGACACGAATTTAGAATCTACGAAACTCGGGACGAAAACTGGTTTCATAACGGTTGCACGTTCGATGGATCTCAATTGTATTACGAAGCTCTTCGAAGTCTCGGAAGCTGGTGAAGGAAGAGCGGAAGAAAGGTGCAAAAATCAATTGTCTTTGGTTGTTGGTAGAGCAAGAAAGGCGGGAAAAGAGTTCGCGGAAAGTTCGGAGGTAAAGTTAGATACGGTTAGACGCGGAGGGGTTGGAAAAACTTAATTGTACAACTTCGGTTGAAAATGAATTATCTGTCAGGAAGAAATAGGGGACCGTTCGGTCCGTTCGATAAAAAGGCGAATTGTTATAATATTTCTATGCGCGTGCACGGCGTTCGATTCGTTCTTTCGTTTGGTTGAGTAATTAGTCGGGAATAGGGTGGACTCGGGCGTAATGGGAACGAAACGGAACGGAACGAAACGAGGCTGATGAGATTCTTTGGAGACAATGGCGCGGGTCGGGGATGCATCAGAGGAGTTAGACTCGCAAAAAAATTCTCCTTTTCACGGATTTAAGCGGTTTCGTAACTCGTCACGCTGTTTCGAACAACGCGAATCTAGCCAGCTGCGCTTTTCCCAACGCCGGGCTGACTCGATCTTTCTTTTAGTCCGGTCGACTGCTTTTACACGCAAGTCGGGCTACAAAATTTGCCGGTAGACGGTTCCCGAGGAATATCCTCTTTTGTCTCTTGCCTGGCGGAACGACGTTGAATTTCCGGCAGGAAACGACTTTTTGCTTCGTTACCAGTACACATCGACGTGGAATTTATATTTTTCACGACCAAATCATTTTCAGACGAAACCGTCCGTCGACGCGAGAAACGTTGCTCTGGCCGTTCACTCGCGTCCGTTAACGCGATCGGCAACGTTTACGTAATTCTCTGGGTGCGAGAGCGAGCATAGATTTCTTCCGTTCGACGAGCGGAAGGGAATATTCTTGTTCCACAATGGATGATACTCGCGTGTGTTCTCGAACGAACGTCTAGCCGTTCTTGAGAACCTCTCGGGGAATCTCGAAGATCGTTTTGCTGACTACGGTCTGCTCCGTTTTTCACGGTGATCCGCTCGTAAACTCGGCCTGTTTCCTTTGCTCCTGTACTCCCTCTCTCTCTCTCTCTCTCTCTTCTATTCGATTTTCAAACGCTCGGTTGATTCCCTTCGACGGACACCGCGCGTCACCCTTCGACCCATCAAATTGACACTTGTACGCGTTACGGTAGCGTTTGCTCTCCTTTTCACCTTTTATCCGTGTTGGTTTGCGCGATCAGATCGCTGGAAAACGTTTGGATTATTCGCGACGATGCGACGGAGGTGTCGAAACGACGGATGAACCGAACGAAGGGAGTTTGCCAGAGGAGGTTCCGCGGAGAAGCGGGCTTCTTAGCTGGCCGAGGTGAGCGAAAAGTTAGCGGGCACCTGAACTTTGGTATCGGAAGCCTGTAATGCCCGTGCGCGACCTAACGAACCGTTTCGACGCTTATCGCCGTCGAATCAACTTTTCGAACGAGTCGAACGAATCGAATAAAAGAACGAAAGCCAGGGACCAGGTAAAACGAACCGGATCGCCGGAGGGACGAGCTTCTCGAGTTTTTGCTTTCAGCCGGGTGATCGAAAATATTTCGAAATCCGGATGAAAAATGATTCGTTAGATAGAACTTGTTTCAGCCCCTCGAGAAGGTGCGAGGGTTGTGAAAAACCTCGAGGCGGCCGCCGCGAATGATTTTCGTCCGTTTCGTTCGTCGATTGCACCAAGCGGCCAAGCGAACCTCTATATACCTTTACCTAATTACTACCATTTCTACGCGTACTTCCCGCGAAAATTAGTTTATCGTCGCTCGGTAACGCGCTCTGGATTTCACGCGGTCAATTCCCCGAACAATGAGCGGTAATAGTCATTTAAGACCGTGGGAATCGAATTTTAGTTCTCTCGCCGTGGAATCCTCAATTCCCATAGTGGTCAGGACTGTGGACCGAATTTCGCAGCGAGGTATCGACGTTTTTCAAGATCGCGTTGGGAAAGCTGCGTTTTTTACCCTCATCCGATCCGTAAATAATCGATCGATGCTTTTATCCGAACGGCCGTCGAGCGGCTTGAAAAATCGAATCGCGCCAAATTGAAATTAGTTTCTCGTGTCCAGCGGAATCGACGCAAGGATCGAAGCGATTCGCTGCGAAGATCGTTGCGAGGAAAATTTTCAGCGGCAAAATTGCCTCGCCGATTTCAATCGATGGCTGAGCGCAACGCGCGCACTTTGTTCGCGACTGTTGTCCGAAACAAAATGCCAGCACCGTCTCGTGCGATTTATCGCTACGACGCGGGTACTTTATTCCCGCGTGGGATATAAAAATGTAGGAAAATTATATTTCGCCCGGATTGCGTGCTTAAAATATACGCAACGTTTACTTTACTACGGTGGTAATTCAATCGCGAGTAATCGGCACGTCATTCGCCGTGGCACGCGAATATATTCCGTGAACTTTATATCGAAACCATTGGGTTCAGGCGCAGGAGTAGTAGTAAACAAACTGCGAAACCGTCGGGGTGGCGTTATTTTCAAAAAGCGTTTCGCTCCGCTCCGCTGAACCGTTTCACCACGGCCAATTTCATTGACCGCCGGAAAGTTTCAAAGTTCAATTAGATCGCTTCGACTTATATAGTAGTCGGCGCGGAGTAAAAAGTCAACACTGTTTTCTGAATCGACTTGCCCGTATTTTTTTTTTTTTTTCAATCTCCGCCCTCTAGTTTTTTTCCCGAGATTTCCGAATAACGAAAGAGGAGGCAAAAATAATGTGGGTCAGAGGAAAGTTGCGTACACAATTTGTAGCCGAGAGACGGGATAGAGCAGGCCAAAGCGTATACGATTCCGTTATTTTTTGCCAGACAGATCTGAAGCGAACCGATGCGAAAATAGAGAAAATAGAGAAAATATCCATACTTGTCGGCAGGGTCGCTGACAATAAGGGTTCTCGGTGTTTCCTCGGCTCCTATAATTCGTCGAATCGGAGGTTTTTCCGTGAGCACATAAAATTACAGTTGATGGAAAAAAAAAAAAGACGCGAATAAATAAAATATCGTCGACTGGTCGGTGGTTCGATTAGACGGTGCGATTAATTTTAATCGAGAAGACTGTGCTACGTTCGCGTCAATTTGGTACAACAGCGGACGATAAAACTGTAACGCGTAATGCTTTTACCGCAACAAACGAGCCAACACGGTTACGCCTTGGTTCTCGACGTTGAGCAAATTATTTCAAAGTAAATCATTCGTCTCGCTGCGGATCGAATTATTCATATATAAATTTAACGCGTATCGTCGCGCGGGACGTCGCACTGTGGGAGGGTTAATAACGGTGTCAACGAGTGCGTAGAAAACGAAGAACTTTTTTTTTTTTTATTACATTCGTTGTGTCGCGAGACTCGATGGTGTCGCAGTGTTTGCATTTACAAATCGTGTCACACGTCAGCCGCTCGATTCGCACACGCACACGCACACGCGCAGCCACACAATTTTTCATTTTCGATGCGCTGTACACTGTACAATCGGCTCGAAGGGGACGCGACATTTTTTGCATCGAAGTCTCATGTAAGTTCGTGTCGGTTTGGATTGCTCGCGAAACAGCCCGCGGGAAAGAAGATCGAGGGGGTTTCCGTTTCGGAGGTATAAAATTTACAAAAGACGATATCGAGCTGTGTCGCGCGTGAATTTCGATACAAACCTAGTCGGCTCGACCTAGTCGAGATCGACGTTAAATCAATTATTACCCTCGCTAGATTCTTCAAACGGCAGCGTGTACGCATCGATTTTCAGCGTTTCCTTGTTTCGCCGACGAAATGTCTTCGATCTTCCTTTCGGGGTGATTTCTCGATTTCGAAGCATTTCCCTTGTTTATTTCTACCGGTTGTAAGTGCGATATGTACCAACGGATAGTTATATCTTTTATAATACGTTATTTATAATGTATTATGTATATATATATATATATAATATATATCTCTATATTTATAGTACTTTTCCCGGTTCAATGTTATCGTACTATTCGGAATCGCGTAGACGCGCATACGCGCATATACGCATCCGTTGCACGAGCGCGTACGCGATTAATACATGTATATAACAATACGTTCGTATCAGTTCCGTCGATCTTTCTTGTTTCTATGAATTGCCGAGTATAATTATCCTAGATAAATCCGAGAGACAAAAGGTCCGGGCAAATGGATCGAACGAGTGGCCGTGTCGGTCTCTCGTCTGACGATTATACACTTTCACGGTATACTTTTCGAGGACTGTCGATAGAGACGTTTAAAAAATCGAGTCTGCTGGTGGCGGCAGATCGGCGGACTCGCGCGTTTGACAATTACTTCCGTCGTTGCTCGACGAGGGGACGGGAAATCCGGAAACGCGATGGAGGAGCTCCGCGCGATATCGTAACACAGCGGAGCAGCAGCGTTATTTAATCAGAGGCGCGACGGTTTCGCGCGAGTCCGCCGATTAATTTCTTCTGGAAGCGAATTCGAAAAATGCAATTTTCCGGCCGGGCTAAGCCGTAATAAAAAATCGCCCATTTCGGAATATGCATTTCCCCGCTGAAGCATCCAGCCAGCGTCGCACCTGCGGATGCATCTTATAGGAGCAATTTAATCAGATCCTTCTGATCCTTAACCCAGCTGCGCCTCGTCGGTTGCCTCGCCGATTCCGGGCGGAAAAAGTACGGACACCAGCCGGGGAGAACCGCGCAGAACCAGAGCAGCTGGGTTCCATGAGCAAAACTTATCTCTTAACCGTCGCTCCCTACGTTAACTTCTATTTAATCGCTCTTAACCGTAAGAATAATTATCGATCGTAGAGCTTTAGTGATTAGTATGCGGTGTAATTAATAGGGTCGACTAGTTTGCGAACTCTTTGGGAAACGAGACCCACGGCGGCTCGTTTTTCCACGTCGTTTCTTCGTTACGAAGGAACGATCGACTACTAGCTTGAACGCAGAGAGATAGAGAGAGAGAGAGAGAGAGAGAGAGAAAGAGAAACGCGTTCACGCAATCTTGTCGCTTCCACGTAACATGTGTGCGTACGATTAACTGCGTTGCTTACACACGATCCGCGCGAGCTTTGCACACCTGCGCCTCCGTGTTTGCGTATACCTGTTCAAATGATGCATGCACTCGAGCTGCTCTATCCGCTGGACCCGGTGCGATCTCGGTCCCGTTCTAATAAATAATTCTCGAGTGTACCCGCGTTACGCGGACTGCTGCCGTTAACGAAACGAATAACGCGAGGCTGGGAGTTTCGCGTTTGACGAGCGCGAGAAATCAGGATGGAAGTTGAAGCGTCTTTAGCGAATTTCGCGAAGCTGTGCGATCGATAACGAAGGGGAAAACAGGGGCAGGGTTGAGGAAAAAGTGTGATTAAAGGAAAAGAGTGAAACGAGAGTTTGGCGCTCGGCCCACGCGCCGCTGGGAAAGAACGTTCATTTGTCTTCCGCCAAGTATGGCCACCGTGTTTCGTCTCGATCCAAGATTCGAGCACGCTCCCGTTTCGTTTCGAAACAATACACTCGAGTCCACGAAAATCTTGGAACCCGTAACGATAGCTGGACAGCTATTTTCGTTGTTTCGCTTCCCGCTTCCGTTCAGTTTTATTTCAGTTACGTCGATGCATTAATTATTCCCATCTTTCCTTTTGTTTCCTCGAGCTCCGCGCAAATCGAATATTCGAACGCGTCGGTAGCATTCGGGTCTCGCGCGTATTAAGTACGCAGCATTTGGCTGTAAAATGTTGCAGTTCGATAAACCACGAAATATCGGAAAACGTTGGTAAGCGGAATAAAGAGCTGTTTGGTAAAGTATAATTAATTGGTAGAATTAAACGCTGTATACGCGTTAATTTTCCGCTCCCTTATCGCCGGGACTCTTTTAAAGGACAGCCGTCGCGTGAAACGCACAACCAATAAAACGATTAATCGCGACGGGTCTTCGTTTTAATGGATCTCCGCGTTCCGATTCGCGCCGTGTGATTCTTTGAGCGAAATATGTCCCGTTTAGCGTTCGAAACTTTCATTTCCGGCTGGGTAGCAAAGTTATGCGGTGCAACCGACTTTCCGAGCGTTCGAAAATTCGACGATTTCAAGTTGGTTCATCGCCGCCGCCTAAGCTACGTAGCTTGTCGCAGTTTCCCTTGGACTTTTTTCTTCCGTCCAGTTCTGTTCCCATTGCTCTCTTTTGGTCCGCGAGTGCGACAGTTTTTCGAGCTTATCTACGTGCCACTCATTTGTTCGAGCTCTTTGGAAACTTCACGGCTGCCCCGTAGCCACCGAGATCGCTACCGTTTTATCCGTCTAGCGTCGTTCTTTCAAACTCTCCCTCTCTCTTCTTCGCTTGTTGTTTCGATCGTTTTTCTCCTCTGTCGAGCGGTGAGTGGTACATTCTCGGAGGCTCTCGCGAGAGAGCAAAATGTGCGCGGTTTCGCTGTTGTCCGTGGTATAATTTCAAGGAAATTGCATTCTTCTCGGAAAAGAGAAGGGGACAGGTTTCGTTCGCGGCATCGACCGACAGATATTTTTCCTTGGCGCGGAGGCACGGAAACGCGAACGCGAACGCGTTTCCCGCGGATTTAAAGCCCGATGAAAGATGAAAAACGGGGGGTCGGTGAAAAGTTGTCCGCGCTCTACGAGTTAGAACACTCGAAATATAATTACACCGCGAGAAGGTAACAAACGCTTTTTAACGAGTCCGTAGCCCCGCCGACATCAGCAGCGGGTCCACGGTTAGACCGCTTTTGTTTCGCCCGCCCTACTCGGCATTGATTTTTCGCGGCGAGATAATTAAGGGACTGAAAGAAGAACAGTGCTCTCGCGCCTCAAAGAGCGCCACGAAACTTTTTCGCAACAGCTGCGACGACGCGTTCAACGTTTTCCACGCGGGAAATGCGTCGATCGCGATTAATTTTGCGATCTCTTCAGCCTTCCCATCGGTTTCTTCGCTTTTAAGCTGAAAGTAGAACAGCTTTGGAGGAGTCTCTGCGAGGACTAGCAGTCGTCTTGAGAGCTGGAGGAGGAGTGTAAAAGGGCCGCCACACGCTCCGAAATGTCGCCTGACGCTGCGCCGGAGCACTGAAACAGAATGTCACGGGAAATGTTTGAAAAATTCAATCCTCGGAACGAAGAATACGCGGAAATTAATAAACTCGGCCGGGGACGGGAGTTTTCCGCGTCGATAGACCGATCGTCTGAAGTGTACGAACGTGAAAAAAAGTTAAATGAATCCCCGGGGAGCGAAGGTCGGTGGTTTCGGACGGAGGGATGGATCGGGTATTGTTTAAACGATCCGTTGGCTCGGAAAAATCCCTGACACCATAAAGCAACGAGCTCGACGGAGGAAGCCCTTCGGGCCGGCAATGAAAACTTGAAAAGTTCGTGCTTTTTCATTTTCAGCAACGGCCCGGCATCGTTGAAAGCGCAGACGATGCTGATTTCCCAGCGGGTATCGTCCATCTATAAATCTATACCCCGAGGTTGTTTAGTCGGAGCGCCGGCTCGGTTATACGCGATACGTGTGTGTAGCCGCGCACACGCGTACCCGGCAACTGCGCCACCCTCTATTTTTCATCCCTCTCACCCTCCCCGACCCGTTCTTTAACCCACCTCTGATCCACGAAAGGAAACTTTTATCCTGGCAAACTTTATTTCTTCCGCCGCGGCTCGATCGGCAGACCGAGAAAACAAAGATTATACCACCCAAACGACCACCCATCGATTCCTTTCGCAATTTATTCCTCTCGGAACCGAGGAACGCGAAACGACTCGTAATCGTTCTACGTTCTTTTATCAATATTTCGCGTCGCCAGTTTTCAACTATCCGCGTAACAGCCGGTGAAAAGGAACCGCTTTGAATCGATTCTCGTTTCGCTGGTTAATAATCTGCGATTCTACGCGCGATCGTAGGTGTACAGGTTTAATCGAACTTCCACCGGACAATGGGAAGACCTTCCGTGTTTGCGTTCGCATTATCGCTCGCAGCAAACGCGCATCCGCTTAATTCTACTTTCCATCGCGCTCTTTTGTCCGTCGATCGCGGTAATATCTCATTTAGCCGTTGCGATGACATCGCGCGCGGCTACTACGGTAATTAATAGGCTACGTTTCGCAGGGAGACCAGGCAGAAAGGAGCAGGGTATTCTTGCGCGTTGTAAAGTGCGACATTACGAAGTTCGACGATGATTTAGCAACGAGCAACGAGGATGGGAAGCATACTTCTATGCGGCTCCTCGAAATATCGGTCGAGATTTTCGAGGGTAACGAAGAGAAAAGATTTCAGAGGGGGCGAAAATGGAGGGAAAAGTGGCGCGCGAAAGAACGAAGTGGCGGTGAAGGGTGAGGAAGCGGTGCCGCGAAAGTTGGACGCTTTTCGGTTGTCAGGGTTACCGCGGCTTCCTCGGCTATTTCTTTTTAAGCGTTTCCTCCAATGCACGCGCGATCTTTCTTCGAGCGTGCGATTGCATTTTTAACGCGACGAGGTTGGACGAGAGCCGGTAAACCGGGACAGAAGGGACGGTGATATAAATTGGCTAATGTTTGCGGACGTAATTTTTCAGAATTACTTCTGCCCGTATTCTGAGGTATTATTCGGGCGATGGATGATCCTGAAACGCGCGAGGCAAGCAACGATTCCGCGTCCCTGTTTGCCCCCGTCCTCGGGGGTACAATTAACTATCGCAGCTAACGCGAGCGTATTAATGCGGCGGAGAGAAATGATCCTCGGGAAATTGCGTTGCACGGGGATCCGCGTCGGATATCGCGTTAAAAAATGTTTAGGGTTGAAATTTTCGGCCGGCCGGATTTTACGCGCGTTCGCTTCCAACGAGCGAACTTCGTTCAGCGCGTACGATTTACGGCTCGTCGAGGACCGGGAGAACAGCTAGCTAGGGGGGGGGGGGGGAAAGAGTCGAACCAATTTCCCTCGGTCGTGGGTAATATTTGCGAGATTAAATTAAACAGCCAAGCTGTTTCTCATCCGGTTTTCAACGGAGAGTTGGTCAAATATTTGTACAACCTGGTTTGCATAGTTGCGAGCGGTAAAAAACTTAACCGCTGATAAAATCGCGCGTGGAAGATAAAACCGGATTGAATCTTCCCGCTGGGGAAGAGATCGGGCGAAATAAACTAAACCTTGAGCGGTCGCTGGGAACATCGTGGCGATGGAAATGTGGGAAGAGAACCGAAAGTCCTGGTTGCTCGCTTTCCATTTTCCTCGCGTCGTCCCTTATTCTTCTTCTTCTTCTTCTTCTTCTTTTACAATTACACTAATGCTTTCGCCATTTTCATCTTTCAGAGCCGGAACTTTGCCCGGTGGAGGCAGCGATGGTAATTCGGAGCCGAAACAAATGCAAATGTCACCGAACGAACGCGAAACGAACGGAGTAACTGGAAATGCGACGAATGAAATCTTCGATAGCGTATCGACGCGTGAAACGATGAAACTTGCGTGCACCTCGCCGTGTTCCGTTTCTCGACGAGGCGGAATGAAAATCCGAACGTTGTCCAAGCTTTCGAACCGATGAATCGATTCGTTGCGACGCGATTCCAGGTTTACGCGAACGAAAGCCTCGCAGAAAGGAAGGCGTAACCGTTTAACCGGGCTCGGTTAGTTCCATTCGCGCTTGTCGGTTTCGATTCGACTGTAGGTATTGCTCGCGTACATGGAGTAACCGTTTCGTTAAGCAATGATTCCGGATAGTAAACGCGGTTACGAGACAAGCAAACGATAGTTAAACAGCATCGACATCGGTTCATATTCGTACGGTTGTTATGCACACCGCGCCCAAGTTCTATTACAGAACAAATACACGTTCAACAATTAATGCGTACGCGCGCGATGTAAACGTTCGCGTTCTCCTCTCCTCTGTTTATTCGACCGATTTCCCTTCTCTTTTACAACGAAAGTGTTTTAATGCGATATTATACAATTTCTATTCGTTTTTTTTTGCTTCTATTGCTCGTTCGCCTCAAAAGAAAAATGGTGGAAATTTCGCGTCCATCCGTGAAACGAACAGTTCGCTCGAACTACTGTCTCGAAGAGAGAGGAGCTGGAAAGAAGGCTGTTAATGTTTTCGAATCGTGGATAACGCATCGGCTAGAGTTATTGTCGCGATCGAACGCGGATGCCGCGATTGTCTCTGCCCCGTTATCCAGCTATCGCGACCGAATTGAATGCCAACGCTCTCGACGAGATCAATGGGACACTTTAACAACAATTACCTGTCGTAGATATCGCAGTTGCGCGTTATTTGTTGCGACGTTGCGCTCCGAAATCTGCATCAACGGATTTTATTCCCGGCAAACAAGGTGATCAATCTGATTTATCGATCAAAACTCGAAGCAATCCTATCGATATCCTAGATAACGATTAACCAGGTTGCGAGCATCCTTTGTCATTCTCAAGTGGGACGTTTCCCAGTAAATAGACCGAGAGAGAGCGAAAAAGAAGACTGGCCATCTGCGGTCCCGCTCGGTTTCCACCCTCCATCGAGTCTTAAGCCCTCCACCGCCTCGCGATGGCCCTGTCTCGATTTACCCTCGGTTCTCCGCATCGATCGATGCCATCGTCAATCCTCCCACCGCTGCGATATCCTCGCGAGCGTTGTAGCAGCTAGCAAAGAAACATTTCGAGGCGTTAACGCGATATTCGTCATCGAAAGGGTATCGCGTTTGGCCGTCGCAAGATTCTTAATCCTCTTACAGCATGGGCGAACAGATCGTGAAACATGGAGATTACACGGTTAGCCGGCTAGCTCGAAGAACACTATTTTCGGATAGCATCTTCCTCGAATCCCCTTTGGGTTCTCCGCGACGGGCTTACGCGTGCATCGATGCGGATGCTTCTAGGCAAATCCCGTCACCGCTACACCGGATAATCCAAAACAGTGGCCCCATATTACTTTCGGAATACGCCATATACCCAAATCCCTTCGATGTTCTTTGAATCGTGTCATCGATTCGATCTTCGAGAGTTCGATATTAAAAGCGTGGAACGATAGAAACGGAGGATCAGAGTCGAGACGATGCTTCGAAACAAGCAGCAATGGACCAGGCTTGGAGAGTTGCGAGGAGAAACTAGAATTCGACGGTAAGAAGAACCGTAAGAAGAGAGAGAGAGAGAGAGAGAGAGAGGTAGTAACGAAAAAAATGGTCAATTAAAGATACGCAACACGGTTCTTCGGGATAGTATTTCTCTGCGAACTGTTTCCGGGGCCTGGTAACGGGGACAATGAAAGCGGCATTCGGATCCGCTGCGAGTAGCCGTCCGCGAATGAAGCAGCGCGTTCGTTCAAGCACCGTCGAACGTTTGCCGTAAACAACCGCGCACAAAAGAAGTAGACGCGATTGTTCCGAAGCGAGCGTTTAACGAAATTTCATCGTGCCAAAGGATACGTCTCGCTCGAACATCCCGACGAAGCGACGACTTATTTAGGACGAGAAGAAGCCTGGAGCGCAGGAAGATGGGGGCAATTAAAAGCGTTCAATTTTCCCGCTTCCAATCGATCGACCGCGAACTTTTCCGATTTGATAGTTTCCCTCGTGACCCGTGACGTCGTATATTTCCCACGGAACGGTAATCTCGCTCCGAAGGGTAATATTCCTGCGAGCGGGGCGAGGCGCTCTCCTGGATGGCCCGGAGGAGAGAAGAGTGAAGTTGTTACCATCGATCTTGAAGATTCATTATTCACCCGGTTGGCGGCAACCAGGAGTCGGAAGGGAAAAAAATGTTGGACGAGAGTCTCGAAGGCTCCTCGCATCCACGATACCGTTGGCGAATAATTACCGCGGCGGATGGACGAGCAATGGAGGGTGACGTAAGCGGAGAACGACCCCTCCGTTTCGATCAACGTCCTCGCGTTTCGGCGATTTCGAGCTACGCGGAAGACGCGAGGGTGTCGCGACGAGTTACGCGACGCCACTAACTCGCGGACAACTTCGACTGGATCCGAAGCGAAGACTATCGACGTCGGACGTTGATTCGGACGGTGATGGAAACGACGTCCGCGCGAGACGTTACGAGAATCCACGAGGAAGAAAGCGGGGGGTCGTCCGTCGGTGTTCTCGAAGGAAAACGCGGAACGGATGCTGGCTGTCTCTCGGTCGATCGATCCTTTCCGGTTAACGACCAGGCTGGGATCGTCTGTTTCGCATCGCGAGCGGACCGAAGGAATTCACGCTCGGCGAGGTGAGAAGAACCGGCTGGCCGCGAAACGGAGCGAACGAACGAACGATGAAGAGGAAGAGGGAGAGGGCGAACACGTTTCCATGACTTTTGCCAAATGAGATTTATGCTTGACGCCGGCGAATGAAAGCCGACGATAAAGGGGAACCGATTGAAAGAAAGTTGGGAATTGGCTGGTTGCCGAATGTTTGCCCGGCCGTGATCCGACGTTCTACGCCGTTGGAGAATCGGATCGAATCGCCAAGATAACAGAAAGAAACGATGCAACGTGTTATTTTAATTGGCGTTGTTGGATTGCTTCGACGGTGATCCAACTGAACGACGAAAGAAACCTATCGGTTCGAACGAAAAACGCGCGCAGACGTCGCGTCGTCGTTCTCTTTTAAGCGAGAGGACCCACGAGGATTCTCTGTCGCGCGTGCTTACATTTGTTTCGCGCATCCGTTTCCAACAGATGTTAATTAACTCGATTCTTGGAGGCGCGAGAAAGTTTGGAAAATGGATGCAGGAGCGAGTCGGAACGAGGAGAAGCGGCGAGAGGGAAGGTGGATCGCGAGCCGTCCTCAAAGGCAATTAATTCGAATGTCTAATGAGCACGTAGGAAGTGGAACGTACGCCGGTATCCGCAACATGGTTAAGGCGTAACTGATACCAATTAAATCCTGAACGAGCACGAGGTTGGCCCGGTGTGTACCTTATGTGCCTGGGAGGATCGGCTAGAGTGTATCCCGTGCTTGTAACACTAGACGGACGAGCCTCAAGCATATCCGCGACAAGTACAACAAGAACAACAACCTGGGTATCAGCGTCAACAACGACGGGCCGAAAGCCCAAACTGGTTCGCTGGAAACATGCTCCGATCCGGGTCTCGTCTCTAAAAAGGCCTACTACCTCCGCCCTCGAATTGTTTGGTCGTTGCCGCGAATAGAATACGTCCAGCGTCGGGATAAAACGTTGATCGACGAACGGAGGCGATAAGCCGGGTTATATAATCCGAAAAGCTTCCGGTCGAGGTCTTAATTATTCAGAGGAAGCTGCGAAAAAGGCAAGCGGCCTCCATCGGATCGCAATCGGAAAAGGAAACTCTATTCCGGGTGGCGGAGCGTCGACTAATACACCGGGGAATCCACTCCATTTCCACCTCCAATTATTTATGGAAAGCAGAAGGGAGGATTTAAGTGTCCCCGGTGTGCCTTGCCCATTATCATTTAAACTAGACTCTCTGAAAGGGTCTCGGTTGTCCTCGCTCGAGCAGCCCCGGTCTTCCACGAGCGTGTCGCGCGAGCGCAACCAGGAGCTTTTTTTTTTTTACCAAGGGGGCAGAACAAGAATATAATCGTTATTATTCCTTTAATTATCGATCGTCCAGAGACGACGAGCGACGAAAAGTGGAGAAGCGCGTACGATTGATTCGGAATCTAATCGCGGTCCACGCCAGGGAGCGGAGAAACGAGACGAAGAAGAATCCTGTGGAATCAATATGCGGCACGAATCGGTACGATGGACTTCCCTCCGGTCTATTCGACAAAGTAGTCGGGACTGCGAGATGATCGTGAAAGCGACGCGGTGCCGGCTGATGGGCTTTTCAAGGGATCCACTCCTCGCCTCGACGGTAGAAACGGAGATGTCGCGTTCGAGGGTCGACCACCTAACCAGAATTCGATTCCTCGATCGAGACGCGGACTGGCGCGGACGGGCGCGGACAGAATGCAGAAGCGAGAGCTGCCCGCACGGGCCAACTCGAACTCCGTCGTCTCCTACGACCGATGCCACTTTTTCCCCCGTTTCTTTTGCCCCCCGGAATTTTCAATGCCACCTCGCGGTACCTTTATCGACTCGTTTCCCACGAATCGCTGCAAGCCGGTTCCTCGCGACAGATTCAACGGATAATAAAGGGATACCTGTCGCTCGATTCGCGCGAGAAACGAATTTCGACGACGGAAAATGGACGGCCTCGATTCGCTGGCTAGTCGGAAATTATTCGTTCGACAAACTGCAACGACGAATTACTAAATTGCGCGGCGTGAAAAAAAAAAAAAACGCACAGCCGGCTAACTAACTACTCTTACGCTCCGGAAGTGAATACGACAAAAAGTAAATTGGTTTCTCTGTAAAACGTTTCCCCTTTTACCTCAATTTCCCAGCCTGTTTCGCGAACGACGAGAACGAATTTGGAAAACCCGTAGCGGCTCTTTCGCGAAATTTAATTCCATTATGGATCGCGCGGCGATCCTTCGATCGTTGCCAGGCAAAGAATTATTAACTCGTACCGATCGGCCGGGCGCAATGCGACCGATTTAATTACCGCGGGCAAAATTGATTCGCGTCCGTCGATCTTCGCCAAAGGATACCATCTGCGACGCGTAATTGGAATTCGAGCGTACCAAAAATGGTTGCCGGTTCAATTAGACGGTGAAATGTCTTTATTCCGCGGCGCGGACTCGTCGATGATTCGCGAACGAGGGATCTCTGCGAAATCTCTCGTCGACCGGACGTTTTTTTCCACTTTGAACGGTGAATGGAATTTTTCTGCGAAATAGCGGAAACGGCGATTTGGCACGCTGCGAGCAGCGGTGTTTACACCTACGATGCAAAGATAAGCCCCGTTGTTCGAATCGCTCGAAAATCCGCTGATACCGCGATCAATGCCTCGGTCAATTGAATTAATTCCGGCAACAAGAAGGCTGCTAACGATTATTACGAGCCTCCCTTCCCATTCCCCTGTCATTTTATCCGCCCGTCGAGCTTGATTGCTTTCTCGATACAGACGCCTGATCGAAGGCTCGCGCGGGTGCGACGAATAAATAGCCTGGAGCGTGAATACGCACTCTTCGACACCGCGTAATTAACGGAAACACGCGAGATTGGATAAATCTGTGTCTTTCCATCGGTCGCGAGAGCGAGAGCTTCCAGGCTTCCTTGAAAAACGCAGCGACGAGTGCTTTCGTTCCTCGATTTGGAGCGGTAGCGGAGAGTAGTAAGGATAACGATTATTTTCCGCATCCTTTCGTTTGGTCATCGTTAGACCGCGACGCAAAAGTTCGAATTAAGGAAATGGACTTCCAGCGGAACACCTCGATGCTCGAACGCGAACGTCGCGTGAAGCGGACTCTTCGAGTCCGGAGAAACCAATTCGAACGTTGAACGTGTCTCGAGCATCCTCGCTAAGCTATACGAAACGTAAAAAGTAAAGATTGTGAAACGCTTTCCCGTAATTTTTCCTAATTAAAGGAAACGGTCGTCGGTTAAGAACGGGTTTGTTTTTGCGCCTCGGATGAAATTGCCGCGAGAAACGCGAGGACAACTCGCGGTTTCTTAGGCATCATCCGTGGGAAACGCACGAGAGGCGATTCCTTTGGCGCTAACGACAACGATAAATCGTTTCGCTTCCCTGTTCTCTTTTCGTGAGCGCGCCATGTATGTTTCATCGATGAATTAAGGGAACGGACAGTCCGTTGTCGAAACGAGAGAATTCAATCGACGTTCATCGCGTTCCCGAGCATCTTCGCGGAGAATCGTTGCGTCGCCTCTACTTTTTCCATCCTCTCGAGCGAGGGTCTTAAATTTTAGCGACGGGAGCGCATCGAGTTGCATTAAAATCGAATAAGGTCAGCGCGAAAGGTCGCACGGCGTCGAGGCGACTGGCGACTTACCGACACGGCTCGACGTTTCCTTCCTGCGGGATAATAGTTTCGGTTCGCGTTCGTCGGGGCGAGGGTCAGGGAAAAATGGAGTCGCGCGACGAGGAGAACAGCGGGGAGCGGAAGGAAGACAATGGAAGACGATCAAAAGTGTCCCCGGGAAGGTAAACGAAAATTACGAGGCCACCCGTGGCTGCTTACCACCCGGAAGCCGCCTCTTCCCGCTTGCCTCCGCTTATGGCGCGTAAAGATGGAACCGTGGTTCACGAGAAACAGGCGACAACGAGGAATCGTACCCACGGGATCAACTTTGATAAGGGATCGCGCTCGAACGGGTGAACCAAAGAAGCCATCGCAATAAAATGCCAATAGAATATCGCGCACGCTGGATACACGTCGCGCGAATTAAAGTACCCGCGGATCTACCGATTCTCCATCCCTTCCCACGGATATGCATAGTCGCGCGTCTCGGAAATCGAGTATCGAGATCAAATATCGCGAAATCGACGCGGTAGCTTTCCTCTGGAGCATTCAGGAGTTTAGATACCAACGGCTCCCGCAGTGGGAATAAAACAGTGGCCATATTTTACATCCGACTTGCATCGAAGTAAGTTATTATTCGACCAACTGTTTTTCAGTGGCTCTTAAAAAACGGCGAACATTTTTCTTCGTTATCGCGACGCGTCTTCCCGCCGTTACCGTCTACGGCAAATATTATCTTCGAAAGAAGCTCGAACTCGACGTTAATTCGCGGAAATGGTTGTTGCGCGGTCCCTCCACTTGGCGGGAAATCAAGCTATCTCGTCTTTTCTCTGCTCCCCGATCTTGTCCGCCCTATTGTTCCCGCGGTCTCTCTGTCAACTGTCAAAGGACCTACTGAATTATGTATGGCTGACGAGAAAAGTTTCACTTGCCGCCGAGGTTATCGGGATTTTCCTTCGAAGGGGATTGCTTTCGTTTCGAAGCTATGGAAAAATGGTAAAGTAAGAAACGTTCGATAGATGTTCCGTGCTGCTCTATATTTGACGATTCCCTGATCGTAACTGCTTGCGAATTATCGTTGTCGATTATTTCTTTCTCCCGAAAACGATAGAAAGTTTCTTACGATCGCGTCTACGATGTCGAAGACAAAGGGTTACGTTCGCGCTGTCGTTGGAAATCGATCCCGTCACAAGCCACTGTTTCTAGTTATTTTCTAATTAACTCTTGAAAAGTTTACGGAGCGACGATGCAGCGCGACATGAAGAATTCGTTGAATTTTTAACGGCCAGGACGCGGGGATGGGAGCTGGCTTAGTTTCTCGGGGACAAGGCAATCTATTTTCGCGGGAACTTGTTTAATAAAAAAGTTTCGCGGAGAAGTACGCCGCGGTGGTTCGCGGCTGGAGAAGTCCGCGAAGATTCGTCGTAATCGGTGACATCGGAGCTTGATTATGCAAATTCCCGATTTCTCTATGAAATTAAAAAGTCAGAAATCACGAAATCCCCGTCGAAATCATTTACACCGAATGGGAAGCAAGGGGTGATGAAGTTTCTGGATGTGCATCGAGAACATCGAACGCCACTTGTTCTCTCCCTCTCTCGTTCTCGCTCTCCGAAGGCGCCTTGTCACCCAGGACAATGCAATACTTCTCCTTTCAGGGCAGCTCCGTGGCTGTACAATCGTTGTCCGCGACACAATGCCCCCATTCAGCCGCATCGCTTTACCACCACGAAGAGCCAGCGGTCGAGGAATGGCTGGCATCGTTCGGCTATCGAATCGCGCTGATCGAAACGGATTCGGTAACAAAACTTTCCACGCTGAATCTCCATTTTACGCTGACGAAAGCCGTTTTTAATTCTCGACGGACATCGAGTGCAAAGTTGTAGCGGAAACGATTCCGGAGCGTAGCAGTCTCGAGGAACCGTGAGAGAGGGGGTGCGATTTTTCGATCCACACAGGAATTCCTTTGAGCGTACGTAGATATTCGCCGGTGTCTGTCCATCGCGATCTCCGTGTTTGCTCGCGCGTGTACTTTTCTTCTCGTTCTCGTCGAATCGCACGCGCGCTCCGCATATTTTCGACATGCCTCCAAACGAGAGTACGACATCTTATTTTTGGCCTGTCGAGACGACGGTTAAACTTCGACATTTTTCCATTTAGCGTACGCGATTATTTAACGCGTCTGATATCGAAACGCGATACTTTCTATTCTCATTATTCGTTCATTCGACCCTCTCGGCTCGATATGGATGTTATAATATTCGTCGAGAATAAGATATGCGAGAACAAGAATAGAGTACCCATTGGAATCGATCGACGAATCGGGTATCGTTAAGCGAGCGTTTCTTTTCTCCGACCGACGTTCTCTTGGGTTTATCGTTGCTCGTCGAGGTGTGCCGTTCGAGAGAGCAACTTTTAAGGACAGCTCGGTCCGCGGTTTCCGCGGTCGCGGTTAACCACGGTATAAGATATTCCGTGTTTCGCAAATTACCGTTTACCTTCTTTGCAAGTTAGTTTCGGACAAGTTTGCAGTATTTCCAGATAAAACGGATACAATGCACGCGGGGGAACCGCGGCTATTGTCCGAATTTTCTCTGATTACGGCGGTCTGGTTTGTAATTAAAGTTTACCGTGATTTCGATCCCTCGACGCGCTATCGAGCAAGCGAAATCTGTTCTTCGAAGGCGGGATTGGTGGTCAGCGCAACAAAAGTGGGCAAACTCGCGACAATTCCGGCGTGAAATCCCGGAGGACAACGGTAAACGCGAAATCCCTTTTACGGCTGCCAGCCGAAGAAAGAGGAGGAAAATTCTTGCCGCTTGGCTAGGAAGTCGCTCGATGCTTTTCAGCTCCTTCCCGCCGGCGCAGGAATCGGCAAAGTTCTTGGGTCGGGATCATTTCCAGATATCTTTTCATCGATTCGTCGGATACCTTCGTCGCGCCTCTTCTCCAGAGACGCTTGTACGCGACCGAGTAGACGAGCTACGAACAAATTGTCGCCAAGAATAAACGGAGGGAATCAAAAGTTGAGTTGTTTCTCCCTTGCTCGTGGCGTCGTGTGTTCGTCCAAGATTTATCTAACGGGGGCCCTGAAACGTTGCGCGGCGGTCCGATCGTTCCTTGTCTCGCGAGAGCGGTCATTTCCTCGGCGCTTAAGAATTAAAGCACAAAGAACGCGGTGGTTTCGCACGACTTAAATTACCGCGCACGGGAAAACCGTGGTCGCCGTAAAGAAACGACACCAGACACCGTACCACGGCGCACCCGTATATTTATCTCTCGCGTGTACCACGACATATTGTTCTCGCTAACAAACCGGCTTCCTTCTCCTTTTTTACGGATAACAGGGACCTTCCGCGGATTCCATCCTCCTTCTCTCTCTCTCTCTCTCTCCGCGAATCGAACGCGTTCTCAAAGTAAGTAACAGAATCGCTGGTAGCGCTTAACGCGACATCGACTTATGCTCGAGGACACCGGATTGCGCGATACCTGGAGAAATTTCGAGATAGCTAGGCTTGTTCGTTGGGCCACCCGTAGGGCGGAGTAGCGTAATAGAAGAGCTAATAATCGAAGGCAGAGAGACGGCTCCTTAAGGAGCGGACGAAATTAACGATAAGGGAGATACCTAGAGTATAAGCGGTAAGCCACGAGAACCTTGGAAAGGATCGGGTGGGGTCGAAGGGCTGTAAGTGGTCTAAACTTCGAAACCGCCTCTATTAGCACTCGTGGCGTCCCGGGAGCAGAGTCGTCCGCGAAGGAGCTGAAGGCTACGACGATCGGTCCGTTTCGTTGTTATCGTAGCAGGAATTAACGCCGCGCGTACAATTTTGCATACGATTATGCGTATCAGGGGGGGGGGAAAGTGTATCGCGAGGGGAGCGACGTCTTCGCCGGTAACTCGTATCTCGTAAAACAAGAAGGAGCTTCAACTCCGCGACCGTCTCCCACGTCCAGATCTGAAATTCAAGGCCTCCCCTCGGTTCTATTAAATATTCAGATGAATTCCGCTACGACTGCTCGAGAAATACATACATATATAATGGAGGAGCGCAGTAAATACGGGAAGCGTGGGACGACGAGGGGGTTAGACGAGAAGGCGAATAAACGCGGGTGTTCGCTAGCCCCCGCGGGAATTGTTGTAACGAAGGGGTAAATTCTGTGGGTAGCCAAATAGTTTCTCGCTCGTTCACCGATATCCAGCAGTCTCGAGCAGAAGGAAATAGCCGATAATTGACCGATCTACGCGAAAGGTTCGACCACTCCGGGTGACTTTCTCCCCGCGGAACCCGTTAAAGCGAACCGAGAACGCGGCGGAACTAATGCGTCGCGAATTAGCGCATCGCCGATACGGCAAGTTCTCGACTGGCTGTGTCCGGTGATTCGTTCTGATTAAAATCTAATTATGAATCAGTGACGCGGCCCGCCGCCGCTATTTATCACCGTCTTCGCCGCGTTATTGTTTCCTCTGGTAGCGCGCGCGTTTGCTCGTAACTCGGCGAAACGGAACCCGCGATCTAATTAGGACGTCTGGTTCCGTTAATTGCAAGAACCGTATCTAACGCGCGCAACGTCTTCGCGTCCAGGTAAACCAAACGACGTACCCGTAGTTTATCGGCGACGAGAAGGCGTGTCGCGCAAGAAATGCATAAACGAGCATAGCCTGGTGCACGCGTAAAAAGTTTCGAACGTGTAAAAGTCGAGGCGTTCCTCGCGGCGGAAAGAAACGTCGATTTATCTTGCTCGCGGGACAAAGGGGACGTAGGGGGGAGAAGGACGATGACGATGGTTCAGAATTTTTTATCGAAACAAATTATTCCGATGGCGAGGAACGGCGGGGGACGTCGGTTAGCTGCTTATTGGTTTCATAAATTCGATAATGCGCTCGAGTCTGCCGGCGACAGGTTCTGTGTACGCGGCTTAATGGAATCTTAAAGTTTAAGAGGATTTTCCGCGGGTCGTCGCGGCGTCAACCGTATCTGAACCAGACAAGCGAATAGTCAGCTGATATACGAGCGAGCGTTTCCGCGGAAGAGCCTGAAAGGAAGGAAGGAAGGGAGGCCGCCGATGGGGGCGGCTGCGAGGCCCGCGGAAAGGAAGCGGCAAGAGGAATCACGCATTTATTTTCGCGGCACGCCGGAGAAAGGGTAAATCTTTCCAGGATCCTGAATAGAACTCGCGGGACAGAAACAGAGGTGGAGCGAGGGGAGATCGGTAGCTTCCCGAGGAAATATATACGACCGCCAGATATAGGCTGGATTCTGTTAAATCTACTGGAATTAAACGTTGAAGGGCACTTAAGGAGAGGAGGGAAACAGGGGAAACAGGGGAGACAGGACGGCCGTCGCGACTCGAGCCACCATTTATTTCAACGTTCCTTCGCAAACTTTGCCACGATCCTCGAAATACCGATACAACCGTTTATCCTTCTCTAACCCTTTTCAAATGCCTGTCCGTTTCTCATCTCTTCCAGTCAACGTATTTTCGCTGGTATTTGTCGCGTAGCAACGACGACGTATCCCGACGAATTCGACCGCGCTCGGTTGAATCGCAGCAACGCTGTATGGACTCGCGTCGGCATTACGCGTGTGTATTCGCGAATTAACGAGCCGGAAAACTATTCGCTCTATAAATCGCTCATCTTTATCGTCTCGCTCAATTCGGGACAAAACTTTGTTGCTACGTGTACGAAACGTTCGAGGAAAGATCGCGAAGTAAGTTCGAACGAGAGTTTCGAGGGCTCCTTGCGCACACGTTTGATTACGGTCAGCTCTGACACAATGAGGTTGATTAAGGCTCGGCGTGTCCAGCGTTTTAGACAAATCGCTAACTGGATTTCAGCTTACGCGTACGCGCGTCCGCAACTCGAGGAAGTCCCACGGGTGAACTTCGTTTGCACGTTTATTCCAACTCTCGGAAATATACTGTTTGCATGCAAACAGAGGAACGCGCGCGCGCCTTGACAGTGCCGCGATTCTGACGAGTCCGCGCTATCGAACTCTCTCTATCGTTTTCAAACTTTTCACCACACCCTCGACTACTCGTCCGGGCAAATACAATGCAAATTCCCTTCATTTTAAATGGCGACTCCTCGTTTTACGCCGTGTTCGGCAAAAATACCGATATTCCGTGTGCTACAAAAAAAAAAAAAAGAGACAAAACAAGCTGCATTTCAACGCTTGTTTACTTTGGAATAAAGATACACGGAACAGATCGTCGTCATAGCTACGCGATCCGAAAAAACGAGGTGTGCGAAGACGATCGATTTTCATTTAGAAAACAATTCGTTCCCCTCTTTGCCTTTTGTTTCTCGACCTCGTTTTGCTTGTACGAACTCTTCTCTTGGTTTCCGATATTCAGATGCAAATAAAAAAAAAAAAAACGAACGCTGAACGTGGAATTTGAAATACAACTGGTCTGGAAGAAATCTTCCGTTTTAGATAGACTTTGCGAATCAAATTTCCAATTCGATGCTTTTTTCTGTAGGATACCGGACTCGTGTATGCTCGAGTGCTTCTTTTGTTTTGTTTTTTTTTTTTTTTTTTTTGAATTCCGAACGATCTTCTGCCTCTCTCTACTCTTTTAAAACGCGTATCAGCGATCTCGAGGATTTTGCTTCCACATAAGCGAGCAACGTTAAGTTTGCCTCTCGTTACTCGCTTGTTCTTTGACCTCGGTTTTTTCCCGAAGGAGCTGCCGTATCGAGTGGTTCGTTCGCGCAAAACCATGTCATGCATAATTTACAAAGTTATCGGGAGCGTCGTCGAAAGAATATCTCGGAGCGGAATCATGGTCGAGCGAAGAGCCAAGTTTTCGAAAAAAAAAAAAAGGCCTGCTTTCGACATAAAATCTCGTCGTTTCGAAGCATCGTGCCGCGATTTCGTTCCTAGGTGCAACACGCGAATTTAATTGTTCGCGAAGCTCGTTACCCTATCTATATTATTACAGCACGCGACAGTTTGTGGAAAGGAATATCGCGTAGTTGGAGACGCGACAAATTAGCCCGATCGATGAACCGTTTAACCGGTTTCTAGACGGCAACGTTCTGGAAAGAGACATCTCTGCGGAGTTTAATTAAACTGGCGTCTATCTTGCGCCGTGAAAATTTGATTTAACGGAAAAACGAGGCGTTGAGCCAGCTGTCTGCACGTACGGTAAAACTGCGCGCGATTAATGATACTCCCTGCACGTAGAGGATGCCAAGCTAACGCGTACGCGCAATAACTTTGTTGATGAAACGTTTAACCAAAAATTCTAACCCAGCCGTAATTTAACGAACGATGATTAAGCAGAGTACTGTTTATGTACACGAGCTACGCGTTATGCAACCTAATTTAACCCACGCTACGTAGCGAGCTTCCAGCGAATAAGCGATAGAGACCGGACTCTCGTCGAGCAAGAGCGAGCATCGAACGTTGATCGCAGATTGTCGAGTAAACTGGGCGGTAGATAAGATCGAGGCTGTCGATCTTTCGTTGGATCGCGCAACCGCCGCCGCCGCCGTTTTATGTTCCGGTCGTAAATCTTTCGCCTACGTACATCGTAGCCGACGAAAGGTCATCGTTTAAGATTATTGCGATTTTAACGGACGGCCATCAAACCGCGGGCAATTCGTCGAGATAACGGCTTCGCGGATGCGTTACCAAGAGCCATTCGCGCGATGAAATCCCATGGAAATTGAATGTCTCGCGGCTCCACGAATTCGTATCGCCTTCGCGACGCTCCGAGACCGTTCGTCTAACGGACGTTAACTGAAAAGCGTCCGCGGATCTCGATTAACCAGCCTTCGATTTAAGCAGCAGTCGGTCAGGCTCCTCTACCCGTTCCAAGTTTTACGACAGTTTCGCGCAGGCAACTTGCGCAATTTCCGCTCGACGTCGGTTCGACGCGACGGCGCTCAGACGCGAGACGAAAGTAAGAAACGGCCATTAAAGGTGTTAAGTGCTTTGTAACAGGATTAAAATGTTCGCTCCTCCCTACGGTGACCATCGTCCGGCGAACGCGCGCGCTCGTCTTCTCGGCCAGTCGAACGTACGAGCGAACGGATGAGCTTCCCGGCCTGTTAAGTGCTTCGTAACTCGATTTAAATTTGTGGTATTCACGGCGATCCCGCCTCTCCGTGTCGTCCGTCCGCGTTTTACCGATTTTCCGGATTCGTTGCTCGACATCCGCGCGACCAGCCAACACCCTTCGCACTCGGATGTCCCCTCTCCGCAGGGGACGTTCGCATCGATTAGCGATTTTTCATCGCTGGGAGACGTTAGCGAAAAGATTGCTATTTTAGCAACAGTTCGCGTTGCTAACCTCCGAGAAGGAGTCGAGTGCAAAGGATTAATACTCTCGATCGCGTTACACGGGCTGGGTTTACACGATCGGCTTATTCGGAAGCGGTGCGGCGCGTAACCTTCTTTGGAGAGACGTTCCAATTACGAAGGATGCACCCCTTTCTTTGGACCGAGAGCACGGAGTGCCCTAATCGGTGGAAGCATTAACGCTCCGACAAAAGGGTATCCGGTGTTGGAACGCAAACCCAGAGGGCTGGATAGAAAGATCTCGAAAGATCCCGCGAGTTTCTACCTCATTGTCGGGGAACAAAGTCTTTCGACGACCTACCACTACCATCGGATGGAACAATGGTTCCGCGTATCGTTCGTTACCGATAAGTTCGCGCTGTAAAGGAGCTCGTTCAACAAACAAGAATCACGGCGAAGTTATGGAAAAGCGTTAGCTCGCGAAATTACGAGAGTAACGGAAACTCGTGCGGAAAGTTCGCTGGCCAGCCACGCGATTCGTCGATGCGTTAACCCTTGCTCGGTCGCTGGTTCGTTAACAACGATTTCCGTCGCGCTCGAGGAACTACAAAAAGGTGTCGTTCGACCGAGTTAACTCACAGAGTCCGAGCAAAGCCGTTCCTAATCGAGTCGAGAAACCAACGGAATAGAAATTTCCTGATCTCCATAATGCTGCTCGCGTGTCACCAACAAACTCGTCGACTCCGCCAACTGTTGCTCACTCGTTCTGGTCTAATTCGGTAGTTGGCCTAATTCCGCGCGCATCACTCGTTCGATCCATGAATAATAAGGAAAGCGGGATAGCTTTGTTCGTCGCGAAGCTGAAAAGTCCATTTTCTTGTCTTCGCGTGCCCGATGTCCCCGAGGAATCGTTCCGCGCAAGTCCTCGGAAGCGGCCACGGCCGCTAATTTAGCATAGATTTAAATTGTAAAACATCGAGATGGGCCTGCATTTATAACGCGACGTCCGAACTTTTCGGATAACCGATGGATCTCAGGTGTTTCCCGCGTTCCTTTCTTCGGTGGTTCCAGAGGAGAAAGCCGTGCTCGCGGATACTTCTAAGAGGAGATATATCAGCTGGTGTCAAATGGCTGCGATATTAAAGGTAACGGGATGAAAGCGCGAGGGGATTACGCGTATTATGTATGACGTCAGAGATAAATGACAACGAATGTTCGCGGCGCGTTGAAAATTCTAATGGATCCGCGTTTCGCGTCCATACGCGTACACGAGGCTGTAGATCGTATGGACGTTTAAGATACGAGACGGTAAAATGAAAAATCGATAACAATACGGACGATAAAATGAAAAATCTTGGGGGAATTAGGCGAACGGGAGTTAATTAAAGTCTGGCTGGCAATTTCAATGATAAATTCGTGTTTTCCGGATCGTATGCCCGAAAGAGGATATAAATTTTGATTTAAGGGTCCGTGCCGGGGCCGCGTTTAATAACGGCCGAGTCGTGGCTGCAACTTTCGTAATTACTCGAACCGGACCGGGGCTCTTCTTGGCCTCTTCCTTACGCAAAGAACGAACACACCCTTCCAGCAGCATTCTGTCTCTCAACTTTCGGATCTCTCTATCCTTTATCAGAGAAGACAGAAAGAATCCCTCTCGCTGCTCGCGTTCGCTGAAATCAAAACCCAACCGCGAGCTCCGGGTTAACCGAATTCGACGCGCGACAGCTCGAAGCCCTCCATTTCCCGGCGACCGATGCAATCGTGTTTCTCTGTTCGCTAAAACGTAGAAACGAAAGATCACGCGCGATATCGGGCGAAATTCGGCGAAATTCGACGAAATTCGGCGAAATTAGATAGAAACTCGACTTAAGCGCGTCACGGTTTTGCCCGTATTTATATTATACTCCGGGAATATAAATGGGGAGTGACGCGTACGTTACGCGCTTCATCCCTAAAAAGATTACCCGGAGAAGCTCGCGTGACGGCGTCAGTTTCCTTTTAAATTCGCTTTCAGGAGGAACGTGAAATATGGAAGACGTCGGGGAGGATTTTCAGCGCGCGAGAATTGTCTAGGTGTGCGCACGGGGCCGGTGACGAGTCTCGAAAGTCAAATGCAACCCCCGTTTATAAATGCAAACGCGTAGGTTCCGACTCGTGAAGAGCGTCGTAAACCATTCGCGATGGCGGTTCGCTCCTCGGCATCGAACTCGTGGCACGATGGCGCGGAATAAAGTGGTCAAAGAGTGATCGATCGAGACGGAAGAGGATCGCGACGCGTTTCAGAACGGAGGCAAAGACGAATTAAGCGCGTACCTAATTAACGCGGCATTTTCAATGGCCATAGTCGAGGGAGGTCGAGAGCGTGCATAACGCGACGGTGGTGGTGGTCGTTTGGTAGGCTCGGGCGTCATGCGAAATTGCAATGAACGGGGTGGTGAACGCGCGTCGCATTACCGCGATGGGGATCGAGGCGAAAACGGAAATGCGTTTATTGACGCGCCGGCAGGCCACTCGAGGAAAATGATTGTTCGACCAAGGGAAGAGGGGGGGTGGGGTGGGGGGACAATGATAATTCCGCTCGGCCACCGGTGACTGGCAGCGAATAAAACGAAAGCTTGACAGAATCGCCTCCAATCTGCCTTCCCAGCCGGCCGTTATGCTCGTGTCGATCGAGTGGAAATTAATGGCAACGACGATAATTGCCCCGATAAACGTACCAGGCGCGCAATAAAATTCTCGTTACGACTCGCCGACGACTATTCTCCGCGAGGAGAAAAGAGCATTCCGTTCGCAACGAAATTTTACGCCCGATCGATTTCGATCGATGCTTGCCGTTTCTCTCTCGAGTCTTCAATGTGGAAACACCGCAATTAGCGGCTCCTTTGCTGGCCGGTGGTAAATAAAATACATTACAACGTTGGAATTGGCGGGGGACGGGGTCCATATTGGCAGAGGCGGAGAACGCGATTCAACGCAAAGGGAACTAATTTTTGCATTTCGGTCACGTAACGACGCGCCATTATTAACGAGAGCCGTTCGAACGCGTGTAATAATCCTGGCATCGATCGACGCCGCGAATTTGTTATTTTATTAATGCGTATTTATTCCGGCCAGTCGAGAATATTAATTACCACCTCGCGTATCCGTCGCGCTTTGCCTGGTTATTCGAATTTCCCGGACGCACGACGAGCGGCGTTGGACAGAAAAAGATTCGTTAAACACTGCCACGAAACGAGACCAACGCGAACATTTGCCAATAAAAATAGACCAGTCCCGATAGCGAATAATGCGCCATCGAGTCGGAACCGCGTCGTACACTCTTGGAAATTACGCGCTCGGTTTACGTCCTCCTCCTCGAGTACGCGTCCCGCCCCGCTGAGTAACGCGATTCGTGGCGACGTTTTGCTTTCGAAAACGCAGAAGAATCGCTTTGAACCGGCAGCCAGAGGATCAACCGGAAATTCCGAGATCGTGTTGAAAGTTCGATCGGCGGGGACCGGCACAGCAGCGCTGAGCAGTCCCGCATTTCTCCCCTTTCGGTCGTTTAACCGAATTCCCATAAGCTTTGTGTTTACACGGGAATGTTTAACGAAGGTCGGGTTCGCTTCAAAGCACGTCGCACCGTCACCACCCGCGGCTGTCTCCTCCGCGACCCGTCCCCGCCCTCTGCAAATCCGAATTTCTCAGCCGGCAAACAGCTCGGCGAGCATGATTTTCACCGCTCAGCCATCGTCGATATAGGCGTCGAACGCGATTTCGACTCGCGAATTTTTTCGCCACCGTGGACCCATCCGCGTTTCCTCGTTGCACGCGCAGTCAACCGTGGAACAAGTTTTCCCACGAGCTCTCAGGTCGCGCGTTCAGATCGATAAGTGCCAACCGATGTAGGCGCATCTGACGTATGCACCCAAGTGTAACGCGAGACCCGTTTCTCGGCTCTGCCCCTTTTTCTCCTTTTTTTTTTTTCCCCCCGCGATTCCCTCCGATTTTGCCTCCTCGATATTTCACCAGGATTTTCTAACCACCTTCTATTTGCTCTTCGAGCTATTACGAAACGCGATCGAGTCCGCGACGAGGATCGTCTGACGCGGAAGGGACTCGAGAGAAGAGAGCAAGCGCGAAAGTACATCCGCGAGAGACACTTGGCGGAGATGCGCGCATTGTATCCGCGTATATGCATACGTAGGTACGTCTTCTATTCCCGTCCGGCTCTGACCCAATTCCTTTCCGGTTGCTTCTTTCGTCCCCCGTTCACGTCAGAATGTTAAGCGTCTCTAACGCAGCTCGTTCATCGAAATTTCATCTTGACCTTTCGCCCTTGTCTAAGGTTGGTCCTCGCGTAGCAGAAACGTCGTGCGGATTTCCAGAAATACGTCGAGAGGAATTTCCCGTCTTTAGCTGAATTCTGATATTAACCACCGACCGGAAGGAAGGTTCGATAGGCAAGAAGTTGGTACAGTTTCGACTTTGGAGTGGAGAGTTCGGAAGGGCGAGATGGTTCGCTCGCAGCGATTCGAGCAAGTTCCGCGACGCACGACGAATTCATTAGGGAAAGTGGCGCGCACCGATTAATTAATTAAGCAAACCCATTCGCATTGACCCGTGCGCGCCTGGACGCCGCAACGTTGCGTTAATCAATATTTTAATGCAGCTACGAGGAAACAGTCACCGCAAATATGCATCCGTTTTAATGCATCGCCAGCCGAAGAGAATTATGTCGTAACCGAACCCGATTTGCGTTATAAATTTCTCGTTGATTGCCGCGCGCGCACCCTCTCTTTCTCTTTCCCTGCCGCTAGAAATTGCACGCTAATGCTCTCGTAAAACGACAAAACGGCTACGTCGATCGTGTTCGCGTTCGTTCTCGCCAAGTCGCTTCGATCGACAATTTCATGTGTCTAAATTATTTTCCGTTT
Organism: Xylocopa violacea; assembly: GCA_963969225.1. Classification (NCBI taxonomy): domain Eukaryota; kingdom Metazoa; phylum Arthropoda; class Insecta; order Hymenoptera; family Apidae; genus Xylocopa; species Xylocopa violacea. Next base: position 30,919,799 of record CAXAJV010000008.1, on the reverse strand, counting down.
ACCAGACGAAGAACGTAAAGTAGCGAATTTGCGCTATAAATCGTCCCGTTTACTGCTCGACGTTCATTTTTGATCGGCACTTTATTACCGACGCGAGGAAAGTCGCGCGACAGAAGACCACCGTCGTCTTTCGAAAATTCTGTCGTTTCGCCGACCGATTGGTAGAGAGGACGAATGTTTTTCGAAACTATATATCCACTACGCCTCTTTTCCCTCGTGTTTCCGCCAGGTGCTCTTCGTTCGAATAAACTTTTAAAATACTTTCTCCGTTCGTTGCTGCGGAGAGGATCGTGTGACCGAAGCACGGGTATCGAGAATTCTCTTGTAAAAAAAATCAACCAGCCGGGGCTGAAAGAGCTCGATTCGAAATTGTTTTCCGCGTAAATTGATCGACTTGGGCTGTTTCCTACGATCAACATTTTTCAAAGTTTCCAGCATTTTATTTAGAGGCACGCAAACGTTTATTAAACGCGTCGACGATTCGGAAATACCACGCTCGAGTGGTTGCGTCGTTTTTATTATCCATTTCAAAATACAAAATTTATTATAAAACCAAAGTAATGGGAATAAATTATTCGTCAGCGTTTCGGGGGAGCTCGAAATAATTTTTTAATTGTATCGTTTACGCGATTCGATTACTCGGATGCGATCTGTATCTGCAAACAGGCGATCAATCCGGTACAATCGGCAGCTGACGCGGACGATGAGCGCGCGTATTCGACGATCGCTCGTTGAATAAATAAAAATTCAAGGCGAGTAATAAATGTTTCGCGATAGGCATGTCCCAACCGGTTCATCGTCGTCTCTCAAACGAACGGCCAGAACGAGAAACGTAATAATCGTTACGTAACAATTATCCTGGAGATGTCTGGTTGACGATCGGTCCGTCGCAGCTGTTCTCCGTCTCCTCGAAGGGGTAGAAAAGAGGCGAACCGAGAGCTGGCTCTGTCCGGCAAGGATCGACTTCCGCGAACGGATATTGTTCGCGGCGGTTCGTAAAACTCGACGAGACGGGTTTAGAAGGGCCTGGCCATCCCTGAAACTGCTCGTCCGTTCGATCGAATCGACCGACGACCAATCCGGGAGCTCGAGTCACCGCGATAAGATGGAAGTTTAGATTAAACCGTGAATATTTAAAGGCAAACAAGAGAACTGGAGAACGGTGCGCGCGCGTGTGTATAGATAGAGAAGCGCATACGTACATCTACGCAGGGTCTCGTAGGCCAAGCCGAACCAAGGCGACTGCTCCGTTCAGCTCGACGCGAGCTCGGATTAGGCGGGTTTGTTTTACGGATTAACAGGCTCGCGTTTGCACGTACGTTCCTATGGAACGTACGTCGCGGAACTCCTCGCGGCGCAGTTGAATTACATATGTAGCCGAAACGAAAGCACCGATTATGCAGCGTCGATGAGATTTAAAAGGGCGTCGAGCGACGCGCGCGATGGGTATTACCCGTTAAAAATTAGATATTACCAGGCGCGTGCGAGCCGCGACGAGCACGTACGCGGTTGCACGCGCGCGTGCATTATTGGCCGCTCGTGCGTGTTATTGGGCTTTGTTATCAGATACGGGAACGTCACATCTGACATTTCAATTTCATGCGACATAAAATAGCTCGCGACCGCGTTTACCGGTTACAACCCTTGACGGATCGGCTAACGCGCGTTTCGTTATCGTCGTCCTCTTCCGTTGATAATCGATGATATATATGCGGGACGAATCGAGGAACCATTTCTTCGAAACCCTCGACCTCGGTATTCAACGTGTTTTCGTGGTGTAGTGGTTATCACATCCGCCTAACACGCGGAAGGTCCCCGGTTCGATCCCGGGCGAAAACATATCTTTTTTTTTTCTTTTCTCGACAATTATTTCTTAACAACTGCGCTCGTCGCACCATCCGTAACTATCTCGAGCGACACACTCTCGCTCTTGCGTAATTCTCGTATTTATCATTTTTTTTGTTCTCTCCCTTCGGCGGACAATTTGCGTTGGATAACGAGCGAGGAGAATCTCGTAAGCGAGGCGTATTATATAGTCGATTAAGTGTAAACTAGCGATCGCGGTGCGCGAAATGCGTTGCATGCATTATGCAGCAGCCCTCCGTAACGATCGCGCGTACCGCGGATCGGATTGGCGCGCTCTGGATGGAAGGCTATCGGATCCGTGGCGAAACTTCGATCCAGCTTCCCCGAGAAAGGCGTCGGACCGCGCGCGCTACAACTCGATCGGTCGAGAGAATCTCGCGACGGGTTACGTACGGCGCTGGTTCCGTTTCGCGATCGTTCGTTCTACTTTTGGATTCGAGATAGCGGGCGAAGTTCGCGGGGCTGATAAACCGACGATAGCGGAGAAGAGAACGACGGAAGGTGCCGAAGACACGAGGGCGAAGCGAGGGAAAGTTGGAGAACCCGAGACGTCGCGGTCCGCTGCCGAACCGTGAACAGAGGGAGCTTTCGTGCTTCGAGCTTCTAATACACCTGCCGGGAATAGAAGAACGCCGCCTGGCCTCGCAGCGTCTCTCGCCTTCCGTGACTTCTCCTATTTTATTTCGCGACACTGCCGCGAGTTTTACGACCGTCTCTCCGCTATAGTCCTTTCCCCACCGGGACGCGCCTTTCTTATTCTCCCCGGTAGCGGAGTACCATTTTTCTCGCTCATAGAACGAGGGACGGACTGATCTCGAGTTATTGGACAACAGTCCGGTCCGCTTCTCTCTTCTTATCCTCTGATTGCGTTTTCGCGCAACGCAATTGCGACGCGGCACATTTCGATATCGCCCGGGTTTGCGCTCGACTCGTTCCGCTAATTGCTCGCTTCGAATGCTCTGTTGCTCCGATTATCGCGTGTCCTACCGATCGTGTTCTCTTTATCGCCAATTCCGCTGTTGTTCCCGAAACGGGACCAGGACGCGTAGTTCCCCCTCGCAAAGGGTCCACGTCGAAAGGTGTCGAACGGAACGCGACGTTTTTCTTCCCTACCAACGAACCCAGTGTGAATCGCATCGCACTGGATCATAAATTCTCGCTTTATTCAACGGATCAAAGGATCTCCGGTTAAGAACACTTTTGGACCGTAGTCTAAATTGGAGAACGCGGAGTGCCTGGTATAGTCCTAATAACGAATCTCGTATTTTTATCCGGCACTCGGTTACGTCGTCCCAAAGTTATCGTTGATAATGGCTTCTTCTTGAGAGAAGACGGGCCAATCTACTTCCCGGGTAAACGAATGTAATTGGCTCCTGTTACGGAATGGGGCATCGGACGGCAAGCAAAGTACGCAGGGTCCGTAAACGGTTCGGTTGTAAACGATTACGGGAACAGGGGGAGAAAAGTGTAACGCTTCGACAAAGAAGGAGAAAGGAAAGCAAATGAAATTAAGTGCGAATAACCGAGGACGCAAATAGTTACTTTTGAATTTAAATTAACTCGTCGTCTTCTCTGGAGAGTTCGTCGAGGTCGTCCTCGAGAGCGTGTTTGTCTTCCGGCTCGTCAAGGGGAGCCAAAGCGTCGAGAACTCGCCGAGAGACCTTCCTTTTTCTGCTTTTCGAGCACGTTACGCGTTTCCACCGCTGGTACCGTCATCGGGGCTCGAGGAGTTTTCGCGCGCCCGGGGCCCGTCGCGCATCGCGTTTCTGAATGAAATGCAAATGTCACGGGGGTGCCGAGAATTCTCCGACGCCTTCTTTAATTGCCTCTTACTTGCCTTTACTCCTCCCTCCTTTACCTCGATATTTTCCAGCGACTCTGTTCGTTGCCATTCATTTTCACGCCCGTAACCCAGCGAAAGCTACCCAACAGTAGACGAAGGATGCGTCGAAACGCGAGCGAACGGATGCATTTTGGGACGAAATATATCACGGCTGACCGGTCGATACCGTCCGCTTTCAGCGTACCTAAATAGAAACTGTATTTCCCGCGACACCCGTGGGATATCGCCGTGTAAGAAAAAAAAAAAAAAAAATCACCACAGGTTTATCGACGAAGGGAAACGGTTTCGAGTTAAGAAAGTGCGCGCAAAGAGAATCGCGTAACATATTTTCTAAAGTAGCAACGCGAGAGAGAAAAATGGCTCGCCGGTTCGTTCGACAGGACTTTGCGTCGCGTCGCGACATAACGCTGATCGATCGCGACCCAAGCGTCGCTTATCGAGGTTCGAAACGCGATACCGGCTACGCGAATGGAAGAAACACGGGGTACGAGGAAGATAATTTCGCCTATTTATCCTCGCGCTTTGCACGCCTCCCGATGAGGTCAAGACGCGTAGAGGGAGGTGCTGGTAAATCCGTGCTATCGCAAACTTCCACTCCGCTGGAAGCCGCTGTTCGTCTTTTTGGCACGGTAGGCCGGGGAAAGATATAATGCCGTGAAACGACGCCTCTGCTCGTTAAAAGAAGACCTCGCCTTTTTCCATTCTCGCGTACGTTGATAATCCTTTGCGAACCACGATATAATTTGCACCGGTTCGATCGAGATTTCCCATTCGCGCAGGTTGGAATCGTAAAAGCAGATTTCGCGCATTACGTCGAGAATATATCCGAATACGAGAGAGATGGTTCGAAGGGGCGGCGTCGGGCAAAGGGCGGCGGGTAGAAGGATGAAATGGAAAAGAGGCGGCCGAGAGCCGGGAACCACCGCGGAAAAAGTACCGTAAAGCGTACTTAACACGCCGTTATCGTATTATGTTTCGAAAGTGGTACCGCGAATGCTAAAGGTGGCTGGAAACACGGGGATGCACCCGGGAAAGGTTGGGGAAGCCGAGATAACGTTACGCCGTGAATAACAGCGGGGGCGAGGGAAGGAAATCGATCGATAAAAAGATTCTACCTCGGTTCTCTCGTCGTCCCGAACGCGTCCCCCTTTCTCTGCTTCGCAATACGCGCGACGCTCGGTCGGTCCGCCGCAGAAATTAAACTTTTCCACGGCCCGTTTTCGTCGAAGGAAACACCGCTGCGAGGGGACGCGAAGTATTTTGGCCGCAAAAAATTTCGTCCACCCTCGACGCGAATTTGCACCCCGTCTAATCGCGTCAGCCGGTTTTTTCGCTGGCAGGAAACGAGGACGAAAGGGGAGAGAAAAAAAAGCGCGGAGACCGTGGTCAGGCGAGCTGCGAAATTTGAACCAGAGGACAGCTCCTCCCTCGCTCGAGCCGCGGAAGTGGGAAAAAAGAAACCGCGCGAGAAGTAGAGGGTAGGGCGTTCGAGTATTTCGGCAGCACTTTTTGAATCGCGATCACCCTCTCGTCTATCAACGTCAAGCGGGTCATATCGGTAGCTGAGATAAATGTGACTTTCTCCGGGGACGGCCATGGTGCCGGGCTAGTTTTCAAAAAGTCGAAACTTGACGTTAACCTCGCCGAGCAGAGTGACCGCCACTCGAGGCGGTTACACCGAATGATTTATTTGCTCGACATTCGAGGCTCGCTATTTTCGAAACTCGCCAAGCGCGATGGCTGCCACCAGAAACGAATCGAGAACCGTTATTAGGTTCGTTTTAACGACCCCAGAGAGAGGTAAAAGAGCCTCGCCAAATGCCCAAAATTTCTTGCCCTTTGAATACGCGGAAAAGCTAGTTACCCTCGGAGCTCTCGAAGGAAGTCATTAGCGCTGTCCTCTCGTCGTCGCTTCCAGATACCTGCAAAACTGGGACGCACGTTTTTGTTCCGTTAGCGAGAACTTCTCTCGCGATAAATCTAATGCATCGTTGACAATCGTTGATGCGACGCGACGCGAGCAGGGCTTCGAGGGTAGCCGGTTAAAGTGCAGCGTTTACGTAATTACCGCGTAATCGCGTGGCTATCGCCGTGTATCGTCGAGAGGTCCGCGCGTTGGGGAAAGGCAAGTTTTAAGAAACAGCCCTTAAGGGTAGGAAAGTTTACGGTGTCCCTGAGTCGAGAAACGTAGACGGTTACGAACGAGAGTTCTTCCAAGTTAACAGTCGGAATGTGTTAGGTCGAAAGTCGCGAAATACGGACGTCGTTTTAATACCTGGGCCGCGAAGGTGTTCGGTGAATAAAAGAACGATCACGGTTTTTCCGTGCGTCGTATCGGGCGAGCGCGATTCCAAGCAGAATCCAAGTTGCGCGATGGCGGAGGAGGGAAAAAGTAGCGTTCCTAACGATGACAAGCCTTGGATTCATGGGGCTCGATTGGTTGGCACGCCGGACGGGGAGCATACTCCCACGGCGAACAAGATAAATGGTAGATAAAAAGAAAAATTACCGGGGTAGATCCTCTCGGATAGAATGGAAGCCGATCAGCCAACCTCCTCGTTCATCTTCCAGAGTCACCCTCTCGCTCTGGCTACTTCGCTCAGCTTTTACGCCCGTCTCTAAACACCGATCTCACCCTCCTCTCGGTTAAAGCGTTCCGCTGCAACGACGTTCGAACCGTTTACCCCCCCCCCCCCCCCCTCGGCGACGCTCCTCGTCCGCGCATTTTTCCACCGTTGCGTTCGAAATGTCCGCTGTCGGGGATGTTTCGGACTCGCGCACGTCCGACCGCTCGTAGACGTGGACGTTCGCCGAATCGAGGCGAGCGTAAGGTAGGTCGTAAAGGCGATAAAAACGTTCGGAGAAATCGATGGAACGGGCACGGGGAGAGGACGGGGTGGTGGGAGATTTAGTTGGTCTGACCATTGCGTGACCGCGATCACTTCTAGCAGGCTAGCGGCGCAATAGCGTCAAAGCCCGACACGAGCGCTCGGCCATTTCGTGCCGTGTCGGTTAGATTGGCTACGAATCGCGCGACGATTTGCACGAGAATGCTCTGCAATTTGTATACGTATACCTGCCGTCGACCTATCCGCGTACTCGTGGGATCCCCGTAAACCGCGAAATATCTAATCCGCTAATCTGCTAATCGAGAGTTCATCGGCCGCGACGTCGCTCTCAAACTAGACACCAGTCGCGTCGTTTCAACGAAGCTTCGACACACTTTCGAGGTAAGTAGGAACATCTACGGAAGGGCGAAGGATTTAAGCGTCGAGTTGCCGCCTCTGCTGGAAACTATCCCCGTCAAATTTCAGACAAAAGCCTGGTTGGTAGCCGTTGGGATGGAAAAAAATGATTTCCCGTCGACGATCGATCATTCCCGGCGAGATTGTCGGTCGTTTCGGTTGAACGAGAATGATCGGGCGGTGTGCGAACAGGTGTGATCGCGAAATAGGCACGCGTGTTCGACTGTTGCGTGCTCGCGACCACTTCGCCTCCCTCTGATAATTGGTTTCATAATTCGATGCAGATTTTCGTTCGTTTTAATCCGCGATAATTGCGACAAAACGTTCGCACGCGTTATCGAGCGGCGGTATAGAAACGCGCGAGGCGTTGAAAAAATCGGGCGACGGCCTCAAAAAGAAGCGCAAAAGCTCCGCGCGGCGAACGTTGGCTTGTATAAATGTCGCGACAGCGAAACACGGTACGGAACGATTTGCTCGTTTAGCCGGGCGAAATCGAATCAACGTCAGTACGCATCCATATATCGCGATGGTAACCGAGGGAGCTCGGTTTGTCTCGTTGCACGGGCTGCATAAATGCGCAGCGATGCACGCGAGAGAAACTCGCACGCCTCGCGTATCGACACACCGACGCGCCGCCTCCAGAGCTAAATGAATTTCGGATTTCGCGTGCGTCACGCGTGCTCGACCGTGTCGCATCGCTTCGAGCTTCACCCGGAATCGGGTGAAGTAAGAGAGAGAGAGAGAGAGAGAGAGAGAGCCCCTCCCGTTTAAAGTGAAAAACCGAATTGACCGGAGAGATCAATTATTTACCGAGGCTCGTTCGACGAGGACGGCGACGAGTTCCCTTCTTCTGGGAGAAAATAACGCGACAGGAAACGGTGTGACGGTTGCTCGGACGTATCCATCTCGTCCGTCCGTATAAATCCCTCCGCGTCCCATAAAGGACTATCTCGTCGTTTATCATGCGCGTTTCTGTCCACCGTTCTCGCCTTCCCCGGAGAGAAATGGTGAGCCGAAGGAATGCGAGCGGGACGGAAAAACGAAATTGATCGGTTTGTTTCGTGCCCGTTGTCGAGAGTTTAATAGAGTCCGCGAGGGTAAACGGTCGGTTCGATTACCGGTGCCGGCGCGAACAAACTAATTACCAGCGAATAAGCTGCTCGTAAGCTTCATATTATCGCGACTTTAAATTACCCGACGTCCTTTATCGCGGCGAAGTAATTTGTCCTCTCGGCGGCGAGCACGTCGGGCGGGGGCAGCGAGGGGGCCGAAAGAATGCCGAGCGTTACGGTTATGGAAGTGGGTAGAAGAGAGAGAGAAGCACCGCTCCGGTAGCCAAACTCGATTATTTAGGAGCCACGAAAAAGGGGGGAAAAAAGAAGAGGAGAGCTACGTGTCAGACTCGTTCTTGCAGGAAACGCGATATATATACGGAGCCGTGGTGCGCGACCATAAATCGCGGAACACCCGTAAATGCCATCCCACTTCATTTTTCATGCTCTCCGTTGTCTCCGGAGGGACGCGCTCTGAAAATGGACGAGAGCGCTGTTCATTCGTTCGCTCGTTCGCTCCCGGTAAATTTCTTCGCGGCATCGCGCGAAGGATGCGTCCGTCTCTCCGGTTCGTCCGTGATCGTTGCGCGCCTCGCGTCCAATTAGCTCGACACTCGCGACACACTTTTTCGTTTCCCAGCTAATTGCTAGAATAGCTACCGTTCGCCTAGCTAATTACCGAAGCGGAAGTCGCGGAAGTCGCGGAACAAGTATGCCGAGATCTCGGACGAGATACGTCTGGATTTCGAATCAAAATTGCGAGGCGACGGGGAACAGCGCCTCGGATGTCGGCTGTTTATCACTTTGCCGTCTTTATCGCGGATTCCTTTCATAGTTGCGCGCCGTGCAAGAATCTTGGCGCAATTAAGACGGACGCGGAGGAATGCGCCGGGATCGAGAGGAGCGAGCCGGTATGCGTGTCGAAATTACGTGTATTCGCGCACGCAATTGATCGCTCTTCGCCGTTACTTACGGCGGGGATAGCCGCGCGAGTTCCTTCCAGAGTTTCGCGACGGAGCTTTCGATTTAAACTCGGCAGAAGCGGAGAAGCAGGGGCGCTGCGTAGCGCGGCAGTCAAAGGCAGAGCAGTCTCTGATAATTAATGGGAGTTAAGTTCGCTAGTGGACCGCCGGTGCGAAGTAGAGCGTGATACGCGCCGTTACGAGATCGTTCGACGTCCGAACAATACGGCCAGAGTTTTTTAGCTGTTTCACGGCTGGCCCGGATTTCGCGCGAGAGATTTTACGGTGCGACGAGCGGCAAAGAAAAAGGGAACGAATAGAGGGGTTGAACGCGAAATTTTCGCTACTGAAAAACCCGAGATACAAGGGGCGAGAGTTAACCGACTGGAAAAAGTCGCGCGTCCCTTGACGAAACCTTTATTCCGTCGCCTCTTCGAAGCTATTCGACGTTATTGAACGTTATTAAACAAAAAAAAAAAAAAAAAAAAAAACCAGTTTCCGCTTGGAAACTGAACAGAAGTAATCGACGGGACATGGGATGCGGCGCGTCGCGCAATTTCACTTCGCCCTCTCTTCGAACGACGCGAGGCGACGCGAGGCGACGCGAGGCGATGCGACGATTCGGTTTGCAAAACTGGCGAGCAAACAGCTCGGAATGATTGCCACCGACGCGGTAACCAGGGTTATCCGAATGTTTCACCGCAAACCGAAAACAAACGAACGGAACGAGTTGGCTCGGCAAACAGCGAGCGTTTCGTCGACCGATGATACGATGCGCCGATTTTTGCGGACTCGCGTCGGCCCTTGCGGTCGGTGCCCCGCGCGTTACATCGTTACCGGTTAAGTTTATCAATTCCTTTCGCTTCTTCCGCTGCGCGAGTTCCAATCGATGCACCGCACTGCGTCGAAACCGTTACTTTATAAGCCGCATCGATATTCGGTAACTTTGAAACGTGGACTCGAACAACTTGGGCGTTCCGGTGATTAATTCGAGGTCGCGTTTCCAAGCTTTGACGCCTCGACGCTTTTCGAGACCGTTCGTCCGACTCTGGTAATCGTTGTATCTCGCCGCGTCCAAAGCGTTCGCGTTCGCGATATCGGTATCTCTGGTTTAAAATTCGTGCGAAACAGAAAAAAAGAAAGATTTCTCTATCGTTTTCCGTTTGAAACGCGAACGCGTCAGGTTTATCGGGACGGAAAAGTTGTGTCTAGAGCGGGGCTGTTTAAACGACAATCCGGAAAAGTTTCGGAAAAGATCGATGGTAGGGTAAAATTCGGAATACACCGGCGGGACGAGGTTATCCTAATTAAAATCTCGGGGCGGCTGGGTGTTCCCCTTAATCAGTTGTATTCGTTCCCCCAGGTTGGCCCTATCTCCGGCTCCGGTAACCTACTTAAATCGCGACGGCGTCTCGGAACGCGGAGATACGCGGCGAGTTGTTTCTTCTTTGGGACGCAGTTTTAACGGTAGGAAGCGTAATCGAGTAAGAAGCTAGTCCGGAGAACGTGGCGCGCATTAATTCGGCGAAGTGGCGAAATTGCAGATGTAAATTTACAAGTTCTACCCCGAAGCGGGCAATTATTCACACCGCGATGCATATTTTCGCGGGGCACGTAGCCCACGTTTTCTGTTCGGACGCGAAGAGGGCGCGCCGCTGTGTCTTATTTAAATGCAAAGAGAACTTCCTAACGAGAAAATTAGCCAAACAGCGCGGCGGTACCGAAATTTCGCGGAGGCGAGACGCGGGATATGAAAATGAAATTGAGCTTGTTCCCGCCACGATTCTGTTGCTTGTCGGTTACGCTCGCGCTTTACGAGCCGGCGGTCGATCGAAACACCGGCCAGAAGAAATTGCGTTCTTCGCGGCCGTAAATGGCACGCCGCTAAATTCCCGCGGAACCTTGCGAGGAATTCGAGTAGTAGAACGTTAATATTCTCGCGCGTTGCTCGATTTTCGTTGCCGCTCGCCAACTCGAGCGCTTTTGATAAAGATAAAATCATGAATCAAGCCGGTGGTGGTCAGCTGCTGGCCTATTGGCGATCAACGGGAACACGCGACATAAATAATCGCAGACGCTGCGAATAACTGCGATCGCTGGGAGGCGAGTGGAGGCGCCCTGCGCGTCGCTCCGAGGGAAAACCTAATTTCCCGTTCCGCGTTTCGCGGCAATGTTCCGCAACGGGCCAGCCCGGTTCCCTTTGCCGTTTAATTGAAACGTAACGCGAGAACTCGGCAAAAACTGAACCGTGAATTGAATTCGTGATCAGAGAATCAACTAAATTGCTCGACTCTCTTCCTTCTTCCACCTTTCTTACTTACCGCGGTTCTTCCCTCCGACTAGCGCGTTGCCCTTGCAATTTAGTTTCACCGTCCCGCCATATTTTTACCACCCAACGTTTCTCTCTCTCTCTCTCTCTCTCTCTCCTCGGCAATTGGTTGGTTACCTTTTGCTAAAAGCAACGGAACGCTTTTGTTATCGAAACTTTCTCCACCCAATATTTTCCATGAAAGTCGATCGTGGCCCCGGGGCTGACCTATATGCATTAAAAATAGTTCTCGAACGTCTCGAGGGCCCGGAGAAAGCGAACAACCGTGGAAGAAGAATATTCTCGAGCGTTGCGTAACATTTACACCTTCCGCGTGCCGTTGCACGGCAGATAAAATCCCTTGGCGGGGCCGTTGTTGCCCGGAGTCGACGACAGCTCTGATTTATTACTACGTAACGGTAACAATTACTCGGAACACGCGAGGAACAAAAGGATTCCATCTTACGGTGGGAAAAATTCGTGAAAAACGGGCAATCTCGCTATGAAAATGTTTCCTCGGCTGCTGTCGGCGCGAGTTTCGGTAGGCGGATGAACTATAAAATAAAAGGAGAGATGGATGAAAAAAAAAAAAAAAAAAAAAAAAAAGAAAATACGTCGGGTTCGCGCGCTCGTGCGTTGGTCAAAGTTCGAAACGGCTTTGCGAAATTCACGAATTGACAAAGCGTTTTGAAAACCGTTCCACTCGCAGCTACACGCAATAGCCGGACAATCGCAGAGGGAAATAATTCCGCGCGTTCGTCATTTTTCGTGCGATCAACGACTCCTTGGTAAATGGTAAACAATCGGTTGCGCTTTTTTCAAAAATATGGAATTTCGCGCCAGAGAGGATCTCGTGTTTCAAATGTCGAATTCCAAGAGGAAAAAGAGCCGCTCCGTCTGGTGATTTCCGGTTGGATAAATGTTTCCTCGGCGTAAAGATTATCTCCGACGGTAAGCCGCTTCAAGAGGACATTTACGAGCCAACGTTCGCCGTCGTAAGACCCGTTCGTGACCTTACGCAATGGCACGACCATCGTTGTCTCTCCCGTGATTTTCCACGCGTCGTCGTTGCCTCGAATAAATCGAATCAAGGCATCGCGAGGTTATTCCGAGGCATCGTGTGTGTCGCGTCCTCTTTTTCTCTACTCGCGCGAGGGTAATGAATCACCACGAGTTACCTAGCGGTTCGTTTGTGGCAACCGAGTGAAAGAAAAAAAAAAAAAAAAAAAAAGAAAAGTATCAAGAATACATTATGCGAAGAACGAGGAACGTTCGTTTCTATCCGTACAAATGAAACTCACGTGCGAAGGTCTTGTTCATCCGTAATTTGCGCGTCGCGGGGAAATGAAAAGCGATACTCATAAACAAAGCCACGTTCGAGTGTAAATACGTTCAAGCTTTAATCTCCGAAACGTGGCAGGGTATTCGCATCATCCGTAATACGCGGTCTCCTCTCTTTTTAACTGTTTACCTCTTTCCAGTATTTTTTAATCTAGTCGCCGCCCCGGGCTGCGCTCCCGCGCGACTCTAAATGAAAACTTTGCATCGATATTAAACATTTTTCGACGCGCGCCGCATCTTCATCCGCGTCGTCTGAAAATCGATGCGTCGAATCGGACCGTTTCCGTTCGACACTCGACGAAGGAAGATCGCGGTCGCGTAACACCGTTTGTTACCGAGTGGCGCATAGTTTAATCGGAGGAAACAGGACGGGGATCAGAGGGATCGTAAATCCCATTAACGCTTGGACGAAGGAAAAGACACGACAGGGACAGACACCTGACAACGGTGACACGCGTTTCGATTCGGCTCGATGCTACGCGATACGATTCGATCCGATTCCTCGCCTCGTACAGGCGACACTTCCATCCCGTACGATCGATCGGAACACCGGTAACGCGGAAAATAGCCGGTTTAACGGACTGCGCCGGGCGTTTTTGAGCACGACTATTCGTTCGGCAAAAAACACGCGCAACGTTTTGTTTCCACGTGAAAATTGTCCCCGGACCCGATCGCAGTGGTGCGCGTTTTTTTCGCAGACGAGACAACACATGGTAATCGAGCAAATGAAAACTCGTCGAACGAACGAAAGGAAAGACGAGCGGGACGGAAGCGGAACAGCTCGAGCAGATATGGTTCCATTCGATCGCGTTCGTCGCGTCGCGCACGTTTCGGTAGGCAAAAAGGGGAAAGCAGTGCTAAAAAAAAAAAAAAAAAAAAAAAATGGGGGGGAAAAGGAAAGGAAAAAAACAGAAAGAGAGGGAGATGCTGCTGTTTCGCTGCCATTTCCATGGAAATTGAGCACTTGGAGAGGCAACGGCCTCTCCAACTCGCTTCGACTTATTCGACAACTCGATCCCCGTTTTACTCGTGACGGGCTAGTTTGAATTCGACCGAACGAACGTAAAAAATCGAGAGTTATTATTAACGCTGAAAAGTGAGAGCACCGGCTGCTAATCGACCTCGATTTTCGGACGGTCGGTCGGTGGTGGTTCGCTCGCGCGGAGCTTCCCTCCTCCGCGCAAACTTCAAAGATAATATTAGCGTTTCCCAACGTCGTCTTTTTGTTGTCCGATATCGAAAAGCTTTCAGCGGCTTTTAGCGAATTCTATCAATTCCCACGTCGACGCAAAGTCAAATCGAAAGATTGCGTCCCAGTTTAGCGTCGGCTTTGCGAGAATCAAGTTGGTCGTCGTTCGGCGTCGCGCGGCGTGTCGTAATGGAATTGCCGCGGAAATATTCAGAGAATGGACAGGGATGTTGAAAGGATGTACACGCGTTTCCTCCCATTTCGAGAATGGAAGCTGCTCGTGATATTCCCGCGAGAGAAATGGCCGCGGTCGTTGAACGCGGAAAAGAATGGTGTAATAAAAATCTATTAAATTCTTTATTCCACGCGCGATCTATCCCGCGCGGCCCAAAGAGACGGAGGAACGTTCAAACTTTCCGTTCAAAAGCCACCCTTTATTCTGTTCTCGCCTGGCCGAAAGAGACGAGAGAGAGAGCGAGCGTTCTTTGCAAGGATCGCGTTTTTAAAAACTGCCACGGTTCCCTCCGTCGACGGTGTCCCGTTCCGAGGTTTCGAATTCGAGCGTAGCCCGAACGAACGTCAAGGCGCGACAAGAAACAAAACGATACACAGAATGGCGGCTGATTGGAAGTTGGAAACCCGAGTTCGCTTCTCCACCGAACTCCTCGGGAGCGAGCAACAATTAATTTACTACCCGAGTTTCTAGATAATGGGGTCGACGCTCTGTATGCGCCTACGGACAAACGGATTAATTAAGCAGTTAATCGGGAATCTTTAGTAAGCGTAACGCCTTACCGTTCCGTCTTATACGCGGAACCATTGCCGTTTCTCATTGCGAGATACGCCTTTCCCCGATCTCCGCGTGCCTCTCGAAATTCTTAAAACTTCCACGACACGTCGGACGCGATGAAAATTCGTCGAACGATTCAATGAAAACGTTCCAAATTCCAATGCGCGCAACATTCCCAAATTTGCGCGCGATCGATGACGAATTACGGATAAGGCCGCGTGCGTTGTTGTTTCGGGTAAAAATAAATTTGAATCCCGTTGGAAAATAAACCGATACGCGGCTGGCAGCGGGAACAAGGAGAAATTTAAAAGCCAGTCACGGGAATGGAATGACAAACGCGTGTACGAGCGATCGGACGGACGAAAAATGGTATCCAGAGTGTAAGATTCTTGAAACGCGGAGATACGTAGCTGGTATTGCCGATTTAACGATACAATGCGAGGGGGAGGAATTCAAAGATAAGAAGATTATTCTCGAGGAAAACTGGAACGCTACAGCGTGTAACGTTATTACTGCCCGACTGAAAACACAAATTCCCTTTCGAGATATGATCCCCGTGGAACCTCGCTTTCCACCTTTCCCTCCTTTCGATCTCGAAATAGATATTCGATCGCGTTTATCGCGGATCGGAAGAAACGTCCCTCGCAGTTGACACTGCGAGGGAAATCGCGTCCCGATACCAGCGTCGGCGAAAATTTTCAACACGTCCGTAGACGATGCGAAATGAATTACTAAATGGTATCCGGAACCGACGCGACGGCATTCGTTTAAATTACAAAGTTTGAACGTGCCGCTCTGCGAGCTGCTTAATAACGCGTACCAGAGAGGAACGAGAGGCTGATAAATGACGCCGTGGCAAATTAGCTTCTTCCAGAAGGTATGCCGCGCACAACCATCGAAAACAGATTTCGAGCTGATCAGCGAGCAGGGGATCCTCGTTAAGTAAGTTGACGCAATTACCGTGCTATCGACCGTGGCGTTTCGCAGAAGTCGAAGAAGCCGCTTGGTCGATTGCTTTTTAACCGATTCTCGTCCATGTTGGTTCCCCAGCCTCGAATTGATTTTGCCGCGTTTTAAGGAGCAAGAGCGAGTTTCGTTGCTAGTTTCAACCGTTGCGGTTGGTCGCGCGACGTCCGACGTGAGGAATAGTCGAGCCGAGCAAAAGGAAAGGCGTCGAGTGCCTCGTACATATTCCAATCTGTCTGTTCAGTCAACTTCGAGCAAACTTTCGGCTCGCCTACGCTCGATATCGGCCGTGATATATCTACGTGTGTTAATTTCCTAATAGGAAGTCCGCGGCAACCACGGAAGTGGCAATAACTTTCGAATTAAAGAGGCTGCTCGAGAATCTTCGTGGCTATAATCGATTTTAATTATTCGACTCGACGAGCTAGATCCAAAGATGACGGGAAACGCGAAAAGCGGGATTAAATTTAAATCGAACCGTATCGGGGATCATCGAGGGACTATCGCGGAGAACCGGAAATGTTTTTCGTCGCCTAGCTGCGAGCGTTTAATAATCCATAGCCGTGCCGGGTAAATTGAAACCGTAACTACGTTACAGAACGCTTTCAAACAAATCGACAAAGCAAATTGTTTTTTATGACGGTCGAGCGTCCTCCCTTTTCCCTGGCACAGCCACCCCGCCATCTGTCTACTTTATTCGTCGAAATTATTTCCCGCGGATACCTAAAAATCATCGGTTCTCGTCACTGGCTAGAAAAAACACTAATAATTCGTAGTTCGAGACGATAGTTGTAGCTTTCTCGCGGCGAAGCGTCGCGATTTCGATTCGGAGTAATAACGAGTGTAAGCTCGAAAGTAACGAGCGAGACGATGCAAAGCTTGCCGAGACTTCTTCCTTTCGTTCGCGGTCAAATTTCGTCCCATTTCCGTTTGTTTACGTATCTGCGAAGCCATAATTGAATCGGTATCGACGCACTTTGATCGCATCGATCTTTTTTATTCCCCGTAAATGGAATCGCAAGTTCGAGGAACGCTGGTAACGGCTAGTGATAAGACCGCGAAATTGATGCGACAAGTGGAATAAATTGTAATAAAACGGCTCGCTCGGGGAAGCGTTCGCGATTAAAATTAATTAAATTTCGAAACATCCACCGCTAAAGTAAGAATCTGAACTGTGAGCTTGTAATTGTTCGGTAACGTCAGAAAATTGAAAGGACGAGCTGTTGCGAGGTTGTCCAACGAAGGCAGGGGCGTTGATCGCGTGATACGCGGGATAACGCGCGCTTCGGTAACAACTCTATCGATAGCGTCATCTGTCAATGACGTTGACGCACGAGCCACGTTGCGCGAGGATTATTCGACGTTACACCATTAGACAGCGTATATATATATCCTCCGCCGCCATAGAATTACAAATGCTCCGCGTCACGGGATAACGAACGCGATGAAATAATCCCAGCGTGTAAGATGTCGCGCGCGAAAGAGGGGTGAAAAAAGCAGCGAAAAAAAGGCAAACGAGCTTCGGTGTCCTCCGCGTTTTTGGACCGGCGCCAGCCGCGTTTATTATTCTCCGGACTGGTTCCGTTTTAATTTCGAAGCTGGTGCGCAATCGGCGAAATTTCGAGTTCACTTAATATCGCGGCGAACGCTCGCAGCGTCTCTTCATTCGCGTGAGTGGGGAGAATTGGCTCGTCGAAGACGAAAACAGGAGCGGAGATTTCGTCCGATCGAGTTGAAAATCGAACGGGAATTGAAACAACGTTCTCGCGCGCGCTACGTTTCGCGACAACAGACACTAACGCGGAATTAGTGAAATTCAGCGGCAATTTATTAGGCGTGCAGTTGTCGGTTCGCGGTATGGAAAATTCAGTTGGCAAATGGAAGGCGGGGAACAATAGTTGTCGGCTAACCGTTTCCATCGAACCGACGAGTGCCACGACTCTGGAGATAGAAATCCGATGGATCGCGGATTCGCTTCGCGAATTGCCCGGTTGACGGCATTTAAACGCAAGACGTTTTCCATATTATTTGTGAAAATATCGAACGATCGGTTCCTCTCGGTCGATAGCTTAACCGATTCGATTCATTCAGCTGCTCGGCGGCGTATCATCGTCCGCACATTTGTACGCGGCCCGATACACGCAACTTTCCGACAGGCTACTTCTCTATCGGAAAAACTCGGTTAGACGGAGCATGAAATCGTGACCGATACGCGCGTTTCGTAATTGCCGCGAACAGAGAGCATTGGAACGATTTCAAATTACCGCGCTGCTCCTCCAGTCTATCGTTCCTCGAGTATTCGCGGTTCGACGAGCGATAACAGAAAGAAGGAACGGAGGAAGAATATTCGAGCGAAACTCACCGTTCGCCTGAGGACAGTTCTAATGGTCTCGACTTCCTGTCTCGTTGGCCAGCGCGCGTAGACCACCCCGGTGAGCAAGAGGACAAAAACGGCGATCCAGATCGTCCATGCCAGAAGGTTCTTCGTCCTGGCAAGAAGCTTCTTGGCGGTCCGCGTCGAGATCACTTCTTGCGGGGGGATCTCGAGCTTCTGCGCTTTCCTAAGAATATCCTGAAGTCGTCTCTTAGCTTGCTCCACATCCGGCACCCCCATTTTCTTTATTTTTATCACGCCTCCACCCCGTTCGTCGATCTCGCGCTCCGAACTCTGACCTCGCAGGACCGTATCCTTTCCGGCTAGGGGACGATTCCGAATGGAGACGTTAAGAAGAGCACGCTTGCAAACGCGTCTCGTACAGGGTCATCCTCGGTGGTAACTGGCCGAAGCGTCGATTCCCTGCAAAATTTCATCCCACTTTCATTTCCTCCCTGCCGAACTACCCTTTTATCCGTATTACGTTTCGTTTAACCGTTCCCGTTGTCCACTATCGAATCGAATCACGACGAGAGAGCTGTTATTAAAAATTTTACTCTCGGTTAAACGCGTCGAAAGTTCGCGGTAGCGATTTAAGAACAGGCCACGGAACGGAAGCGGGAGGGCCCCGAGGTTACGCGAGTGATCCGACGTTAAACGAGTCGGCACTTAATTCCAGCCGAGGAACTTGGTACTAGCGATCGCAACGTCATCCCCCTGCACTCATCTCCCCATCCCTTCGGCCCTCCTCGCCCCTCTAATCGATTCTGAAATTATTCCCGGCGCACCGCGGTAATTACCTAATAATTCCGGAATCGATCCACCGACAGAAACGATGCGGCACAGCCGGAGAGAAGAACGGAGAGAGAGAGAGAGAGCGAGAGGGAGCGAGCAAACCACCCCCTAATTTCTAGCCCGCGAAAGTTCGACCTACTTTTCGAGCGGGCTGGGATTACAAAAGGTTCGCTCGCGCGACAGACGCTCCGGTAGCGTCTCGTTCGCGCCGACTAATTATTGTCTGCTGGATTCGGCGGTTCGGCTTTTAATTATCGACCGTATCGATAAAACGGCGCGGTGCGCGTTCGTGTTTTCAGCTAGTCGAGCGCATCGCGACGGGCGACTCAATTTTCCGGCACGACGAACAACTGCGTCGGCGGAACCTCGTTTTACAATATCGCTCATCGAAAGGACGATCCTCTCCGTGAAACAGTCTCGATACCGCCGCTCCCAACGATTCGAGGTAAGAGAAGATAAGAGGGAAACGAGAGGAAGAATGGCGGATTCGTTAAACCGCGGATTATCATTCTTCGGTGGCCGGTGTGCTTCAAACTTTAGAAACTAGAAACTTGAAGCGCTAATTGCCCCGACGTACCGGTGTAGTAGATCCGTCCGTTACATTTGATATTCCATTTGCGCGAAATATCCACCGACTCCTCTAATTTCGGCCGGCTTCGGGTTTCGTTACTTTTAATTCGAGAACGTTACAAGCTCGCTAGCCCCGCTGATACAATTCATTTCTCCGGTAATTCCCCTAAAATTGTCCATCCCCCCCCCCTCCCCCGTCGCGCCCCTCGCCCGTGTACGCTTAAATTTGTTTCAATGAAACTTTGCACGCCCACCCCTGAATTATATTCGAGCGTCGACGAGGGGAGGAAAAAGAAAAAAATCTTTTGTGAATCTTCCGCAAAAGTTTCCGCGCCTGGCCAACTTTCCAGAGAAGAAGAACGTTGAAGGGGGAGGGGAGAGCAGTTTATCTTCCCGGAAGAACTTTTCTCATGTATGCCGAGGAAATACCCTTTCGATCAAACCGCGCCAACGAACCGCAACATCGTCGGTGCGGCCTTCTCCATCGAGATTTTCCCTTTTTGTCCGACTCCCGCTCTCGCTCTCGCTCTGTAGGTTCTCGCTCGAAATTACATCTTTAATCCACAACAACGAATTCGAAATTCCTCGAGACAACCATCCGATCCGAACGTGACGTAACTTTGAACGACGAGGATTGTTCTTGCCAAACTCGGAACAATCAAGAACGACGTACTTTCAAAGATTTATCGCCTGTCCGTTCGTTACGCTCCGCGAGACCGAACATCTCTCGGAACGGTTCGAATCTCCGTTCCTCGATCGATTCGATCGTCCGCGCGAACATTTCTGCACGACTGGATACTGTCTTCGCGTTTATTCGCATTGCTCGATCCCGCGCGGACGTTCGACGATCGAAGATTCTTTAAATTCGAATAAGTATTACTCGGGATAGTATCGTTCGGTCGCAGCATCGAGCGGGACGATTAATCGCGCGTTTACCATTCAAGCGCGAATAACATTTCGCGTAATCGCGGTTCTCTTCAAAGTATAAAGTTATATCGCGCTGCGGATGGAATGTTCGGGGTTTAAACACCTTCAACGGTTCCGCGCTCCGATTCGCAACAAAGCCAGATGTTTTACATTTCCAGCCGCGAGCCATTCCAACAAATTGAACGTTATTTGTTCGATACCGCGTTACGCGTGTCCGAACACCCACGTAGGAATAGGAAACGAACGTTGTTGTTGTTGTTGTCGTCGTCGTAATAAACTTTCGATATCCGCTAGCATGGAAAGAAAAACATCGCGATATACTTTTTGATACCTTTGCTATATCGGAATCGACGAATCGTGTAGACGCAGCGACGGACCGGTTGCTCTCGACGTCCTAGGAAGGGAACGTGCGGGTATGCACGTTCTGTAGCGATCGGTAGCGAAAGCACTCGTAGACCGTGGTTGGTAGGCGCTGCCGCGTGTCAATGGGGGCAAAGTATCAACAGGACCTTATCGTTCCTCGTAGCGACACTGTTGCTCGACGGTGGTACGAGCGCAGCGCGACACAATCAACGCTCGACACTTCACAGAAACGGTCACGAACCGTTCGCTCTTGTTCTCGTTCGACGAGAATCGTGTCACGAAAGGTCGCGCGAAACGAGAGAAGGCTGACACGGGCGAAACGATTGATCGTCACCCGAACGAAAACGGGCGAGAACTGACCGGCCTCGTCGAGGGTAGCTGCCCTTATAGATATAAGACGGAAGGGTGGCGCGTGCGCTCTCGATGGCCGCGCATGCACGATTCGCGGGTGTTCCACTGCGCTTTCACGCTGCGGACCGGCCGCGGCGGGCTCCGACGGAAGTACGGCCTTAAAGGTGAAATCCGATTGGCTGATCGGAACGTGGAAGACGGGACAAGGACGAAAAGTCGGTCGTTCGGTCAGAAAGCGACAGTGGTAAGGTGCATGTACCGGCTAATGCCCCGGGAACGCGTAACATCCTCGCTCCATACCTGGGATTATCACCGACCGCGAATGAAAAACTAATTTACGAGCGATCGTTTTTAATTTCGATTCGCTGCGTCTGCTCGCGTTCGCCCGGCTGGCCTCTGGACGTTGCGTTTCCTATGTCGAAAGGTATTATTATCCAGAGAAAGGTGAACGAAGCCGGTAGAAATTGAAAAATCGCGAACGAACGGATACTCGATGCTTTAAAAAAATATCGAGCTACATCAAGTGCATGCTCGTATCCGCAATTTTACCGCGCGTTCGATTAAGTACCACGCGAATCAACCTCTGTCGAAAGTTACTCGAATATATCACGTACGCCTAGAACGCCTTACCGTACTTTCGCCTTCGTTCTTTCGATTCACGTATTATAAGGACCTGTTGCTGACGAATATTTACGTACTACGCTAGAGTCGAAGTTCCACCCTTCCGGTCCAAGCGGAGCGCAAAGTCCTGGCAAATTGGTCGTCATTAAAGCGCAGGTGCATCTGACTAAATTCTAAGATAACGTTTAAAAATCGATAAAACCGGCGACGCTACTTTCCTTCTACAGACGACGGAACTAACTCCGCGACCCAATTTACGTAATCGCGCGTCCAAGAAGACGTCTCTGCCTTCGAGATTGCGGCAAGTTTAAACTGCGGTTGCGCGTTTAAATGTTCACGATCGAGCGTTCGCGAAACGACGAATAAAAAAGAAGAGAGTAACGTTTCGAGTTTGTCTTAAAGACGGGTCGCACCGACGAAAATGTCCTACGTTCATGGACGATCTTGTAAGATCGCTATCTGAATTCGCGTCCGATCCGTTCACGAACAAACGGTTCACTTGTAAGAGCAAACTTTTCGCTTTCACCCGTCTTCCTTTTCGAGAGAGTTCGTTTTGAAATTTCTCGAGAAGTTTGACGGAAAATCGATGGTGGTTGATAACACCAAAGGACCTGGCCGTTCAAAGCGAAGAAAGGCGATTAGAATTTCAGCGAGCGATGCGCGCGTTTAACGAACGAAACCATTGCACGGTTAAAGAAAGAAAAAAAAGAAAAAAAAATAGCCCGTTACAGAAGATTAGAGAGAGAGAGAACGCGGGTTAACTTCTATTGTCGTAAGAAATTTACGTTCGTTGGGTCACTTTGTCGAGTCGTTAGCCTGCACCGTTATCGTCCCTTCCGGTTCACTCAGTAAGCGCAATTATTTTTCTTCGGTCCCTCGAAGGGGAGACAATCGAGGCGACAAGTGAGGGAAATCAAGCAGGAGGAAAATGGTCCTCCATAAAAGCGAAACGCGTTACGCGAAATTAATGTCGAGCGCTTCGGCCCGTGCAATCGTCCGCGAAGATAACGAGATTGTTAATTAGCGAACGAAATTTTCCGTCCCGGAAAACCTGGATGCCACGTAACCGAGTAGCGAAGAGAGAGGCAAGAATATTAAGCGACAAATGGAGAAACGAAACAGCCGTGGGAACCGTGCGATCTATTCACCGCGTCCATCCGGGGGGTGCGTTTCAAAGTTCCCTCTGATCGCGTTAGGAAACGGAGGAGGGGTAAGAGGATGAAAGAGTAAAAGAATGTTCGAGGCGAACACCAAATGGGAAAGAATCGTCGATGGATGGAAAAGACGTTGCCAGGGAGGCAGGCGGATAAAGTGCTCAGATAAACACGGAGTTAATTAGTATGCAAAGTTCTAAGAGTCGAAAGACAGTCGTTCGTGGCGCTGGATAATACATTCTAATTGCCAGTTTCGCGTAACTGTGCGTAGATCGTCCCCCGCGATTTGCCACGATACGAATAGCGGAAAGGACCGAGAAAATTGTCTGAATAAAATTTCAGAAACGTTACGAACGATGAGCTTGCTCGATAAAACCGAGGCGATCGCACTTGTTAGCGGACAATGTGAAATATTCGAGCGTGGGAAAGGAGAAATGAACGGAAAGGAAAAGAGAGTTACTTCTTTCGTGTAATATTTTTTGCCGTAGGACGAAAGTAGAATAAGATACGATACGTGACTGGCGGCGAGTGGAGTTTTCAATGGTCGAGAAAGGAAAAGGACCAATAGTCGCGTATCAGGTAGCAAAAGGGTAGAGGCAATAAGGCAAATCTAGATATCGACGTGGGAATTCCCCGTGGAGCATACACGGGTATTGCGTTAAGTCGCGCAAATCTGCAGCAAGGGATACGAAGGACGGCGACAAGGGTACGGAAGGTGAAGGCGAGTCTTCGATTTTCGATAGGGGCGAGACAAATTTCAGAACGTAATCTCGAGGACGAGGAAAATCGAAAACAAGTGGTACCAGCGAGGAAAAGGGGGATCCGTTACGGTGAAGAGTAAGAGGGACGCGAACCTGCGATCAGCGAAAATAACGGTGACATGGTCGGCAACGTAAGTGCTTCGCGATTAAAAGTTTCAGCAGCGTGAAAGTGAAACGGGGAAAACGCGGTCGAACGGGAATCTCGACGGAGATCGACGTTTGAATATCACCGCGGTCGTTTATCAGAACATCGCGAAGCTCGGTCCTTATACCTTCCAGACACACCTGCATTACCTAGAGGGATCGGCGCGATAAAACCTTTTCGGATAGTTCGTCGCGGAGCGGACGCATTTATCATTCCTGGGGAACGTTTCTTCGCCGGCGAACGATTTGCAATTTTGTAACGTCTCGAGTATTTTCGCCTCGATTCACTTACGCGCAGCACCGCGGTTCCCCGCGGCGTCTATTTTTCAATACGCGCGGAACTTTCTTCTCCGATGGAAATCCAGTCGGTTAATTAAGGACGCGGTGCCGCGCGCGCGCTGTTATCGAACGCGTTGCGTTTTATCGGTAGCATATTTAACCTTCAACCCGGCGAAACCGGCTCGGAGTAATAGCTTTTTTTTTTTAAATTGCTGGCTGTCACAATGCGTAACTGAAATTTCAATGATAACGGTGTGCGCGCCTAATAAGCGTTTTTCCAGGCCAGCTGAAATTACATCCTGTAAAAGTGCAACTCGCGAGGAGAGCTGGATCTAATTAAAAACGCCAACTTCCTGAATAGTTCCCATTCGAAACGTTATTAACCCTTCGAATAACTCCTATTAATATCGGTTCAAAAGGAAATAATATACGAGGGCCAGTAATAGCGAGACATTAATGAAATCCGATAGTCAAGGATTTTCCTGCTCTTATCCGGTGAAAGAGTCCCTGGGAATGAAAAACGAGACTGGAACAGGTTCGTTTTCATAATCACGCACGACTGCCGACGAAAAGTGATAGGACGGGAGGATTAACGAAGCAACGCGTACTTATCGTTGTTGGTAAAAAGAATGGCATTCCATCATCGAGAAATTGGCTTAAGGCGGGGACCGTGGTCGCGATACCTCAGGATTTAATTGCCAGCTCCGTCGAGCTCCTCCTAATTTCAATTATTATCCCATTCGTTATTCCCGTTCGTACCGCCTCTTTTCGGCTCGCCGTACGTGCCGAAATAAATCCATGCTTGCCGCTTACCGCTCGTTTCTTATTCTCTTTTCCCGTCTGGCATTCGACGCTTCGCGACGTGCTCGATAAACGTGATCCGTGGCGACGGATCGCCGCGTTAATGCGTAAAATAGAACGTTTCTGTTTTTTCGAGCGACTCGGGAAATACGAATGAAAAACATCGCACGGTTGTCAGAGGAGCACCAGTCGCGAGAATATAAAGGGAGAGTCGACAGAAGTGACGATCCGCTAGATGAAGATAATATTCCTAGCGTCAAGTCGCTCTGTGAATGCTTAAAATGCTGCGCGTTCCTAGTGGCGCGTCGACGAATCAAAAGGATAACGTACGAAAAAGGAAGAAGAGATGGGAAGAAACGCGATTATATCTTCCCGCGGAGCTCGAAAACCTTTTGCGAGGTAAACGCGCAAAAAACCTTTTATATTTTATTAGCTCGGCTGTTGCAGCGAAGAGCCGTCATTATAAGAAGCAGTGCGACGAAAGGATGAAACGGGAATGATAAGGTGCGAAAGCGAACGCGTAGACAAAGGGGAGAACCGTGCGGAGAGCAAAGTATACGCGCGTGAACGCGTTTTCTTCGAGGCTAATTTTATTCCTCCCCGCCGTTGCTTTCCCCATCGGTTCTTTCGCTCTTCCGTCGCCCCTGCAAAATCATCTTGTCGCTGGCACACGACTACCCTGACGTGACAAACGAGTGAGAAACATCTCCGGAGATCCGTCCACCGCGATTTATATGTGTATACATTTACCGTAAAGGGACACTCGCGACGGAAGAGGGTGATAAAGGATATTAACGACGATAAATGACACCTGTCTTTCCGATTCCAGCGAAGGGCGAGCGTATGATTACTTCGATGAAAAATATTTCTCTATTACGTCGGGCAAAATGCAACGCACGCTCGGAGAAACGCGAGATACATAGATCGTTAATATGAATTTTGATAGCGCGTCTGTCGTGCATACCTTCGTGCATAATATATCGTCGGGCGAACAATACCCGCCGCCGCGAACGATTTCTATAAGCGAGCCGGACTCTTTTTTCTCGGCAGCCGTCGCGCACAACAGGCAGGAACACTTTGTTCCGCAACACAAATTTGCTCGCCCGAATAATTGAATACTTGATTTCCAATTCGTCGCGTAAAAAGGAGGAGGCACGGAGAGCACGAGTTAAAGGCGGCGTCGAATTTTTCAGCGGCCCAGCCTGCCCCTTCGTTAATTCCCCCTGGGCAATGTCTATCGATAACGTTGTTTGCATTCTGTCGACGATCTAGACCGAACCTGCACCCGATAGGCTGCGATGCACAGTTCGAAATGGAGGGCTCGCGCATCGAGAGGTCAAAGTACCCCTTTAATAACGTTTAGAAGAGTTTCTCCTTTTTCTAATCTTCGCAAGTGCGCCTCGAGGGATGTTTACTTTTATTCCTGTGTAATCTAAGGGTTTTGCACGTTGGCCCTTGGAAGCCTGTTACGCCGGTTCTTTTATCCCTTTCGTCGCAGGTAAACGAATTGTTCGCTCGAAATTCAGTCAAAGATCTTCCGCGTCCAGGGATGGCTACCGGAAGACAAATGTAATTTCCCCTACTGAAAGATCGGCAGGGCAACGGATCGGCTTGAAATCTTTCCGTGAAACGCGTCGGTGAAAGGGCAGCGAAGAAAAGACGACACATATTTTCAAAGCAAAGGAGTAAGAAGTCAGGGAGGGAAAGAAGTGGGAGATTAGGTGAATTCGAAGAGCAGAGGCCAAGTTAGAGTGGCACTTTAAAGACGCAGGCCGTGTCGGAGAGATTACAAAAGGGCGAAATCTTGGCTCCTGCTTCGAGTCGTTAAGATTTAACGGCGTGTTGGCAGCGAATTAAATCCTGATTTCTCCCGCGTCTATCCTCTGTGACGGTCGGCGCAGGTCGCTAATCACCGACCAGCGATACCTAAACCTTCTGCTTGACAGGCTTGGCAGCAGACCAATCTCTTCCGTTTTCCGCTCTCACGGCCAGTGTTTGTTTGGAATTGGTTCGTTACTGCGCGACCATATATTCCGAACGACTTCAAAACAGCCGAGTCAATGTTTTTACTGCCGTTTTGGAAAATTGAGCTCGCTTGTAGAGGAAAATAAGATGAACAGCAATCAGAAATGTGGTACAGGATATTTTCCTACTGGTACATCGCAATCTCGTGCTGCACTGGAACAGAGGTGACAGGATCGTGTTAAGATTATCAAGGAAGAAAATGGCGAGGAGGGAAAAAGAGGAAAACTGTACAAACTTTGCTAGAACGAAAGTTCGAAAGACCAAAAAACGAATCGCGCGAATTCATATGTGGAGTTGACGAGAGAACGAAAAGATGTTTCGTGGAGGGACGTGGTGGAGAAGGACGTGGAATCATTTTTTTTTTCTTTCACGCAGGAGGGAAGCCTGGTCTCGAAGGAACGCTATTAACGGGTCGCCCGTTTCGAGGTGAAATTTACGATAATACACGAGGCGATTTAGCGTTATGGAGCATGCAAATAAAGGGCAGCTTCTCGGCTCCAAGATCGGGGGGGCGTGAAAGTCAAGGGGGTGAAAGATAATAAGGAGTAATCGAAAACGGTAGGAAACTCTGATTGCGAGCGATTTGGCTGTCTACTCGAAAACACTTTCCAAGAAACGCCAGCCGGCTGGAGGAACGCTCGGTTGGAAGTTTCCCGGTAAACTCGCCAGAGATTTGCCCGTGGCGGATAAACTTTTTAAGGAGATCGTTCTCATCTACCCTAACTTTCCTCTTTCTCGCACCACGAGCTCTTTGCGCTACCATAAATATTTGCACGTATCGTATACATGCAACAGAACGGATGGACGAGCCTGCTTCGTACAATTAACATATTTCGTTTCTTCGATTCCTACTGTACACTTTTAATCACAGACGGCACACGGTGGCAAACGGTGTCGCCGAGAAACAGAAGAAAGTGAAATAGAGGAAATTCGAAGCGGAAATCTTCGCGAGCGAAACAAGTTTGTATCTAACCAAAATTAAACTGCAATCCGATTTGCGGGGACCAGCGCGAACGCCAGTTTCGTTTACGCCTCTTCCTTCCATCCTTCCGCGAGTGACCGCGCATCGACGCGAAACAAGTAGCAGTGACATCGATAGATTCGCTTCGAATCCTTCGGAGAAACAATTAAAAGAAAAGGAAAGGACGTATTTTATTTTATTTGAAGAATTGACCGAAAAATCGATTATAAATAAAGGCAGCAGCGAACGGTGGAGCAGCGATCGCGATAGGAAAGAATCGCGACGAATTTGATTGAAATGATGTACACCTGAAGTGAACGATTCGGAAAAAAAAAAAGCAAAAAAGAACCGATTGAAATCCGTTTTAAAAGGGTACTAGCCGGAAATAGCCTCACTCGACACATTTTGCGGAGCAATCGAAAAATCGGCGTAAACGGCTGGAATAGGGTCGGTGTCGATGCCATGGCAAAGCATAAACGATACGCATCGTGGCGCGATGCTTTTACCGTGGCGTCACGTTAATTTCGCGTAATGCCCGTGCCGTCGGATTGGAAACGAGGAAATCGATGTCTCGCTCGTTGCGAACGCAACTTATCGGGCAAGCCTCGATCGTTTTACGCGCATCCTCGAATTATCGCCGGGGCAATTAGAATCAGCGTTTGTAATTAGCTAGAAAACCGATACAGGCTTTAATCTCGTACGCGTACACGCGTATCTCACCGGATGTTGGATCTTCGAAAACGAGAATCCGCTCTCTTCCTCTGCGTGTAAGTACGTTCACTTGGCCCGTGCAGTATTTCATTTCGTTCTCTGTCCTTTTCTCATTTTTTTCGTTCCTTTCGTCGATTTTTGAAACGGACAGAGCACATTCGGGCTTGGTTAGGCTGAACCAGTGGCGGAGGATGTAAATCAATGGGAGACGAGCAACGCGCATTTCGCGCGAAGCAGCGAATTTATTTGGAAAAAAATCGGTAGGCGCCTACCTATTGCTCGGCGTTCCGGACATTTTCCAAACGCGCGCTGAAAATTTAGCAGGCACACACCAAACCGTATCGCGTTATCGAGGATGCTCAATTAAGCGAACGTACGCTCGGTTTGTATAAAGGGTGAATCCAGCAGGATCTAATGCTACCGTTTTCGAGGGTAATTTATGGGCCAGCTATTGTACTTTGAATGGGGCTCTCGTTATTATGGAGTCAGCCAGAGGGACAGGAACAAATGGCAAAGACGGAAAGAGGATGGGATAGGAGCAGGGAAACGCGACGACAAGGAGAGCACCCGCCAGATCCAGAGAAAGAGGATGGAACTTGCAGGGGAAAGGAGAGATTGATAAACAGAGATCTATGGGGAGAGGTACAGGTAAAAAGGGGGAAAACAGAAAGTGATTCTCTCTCGGATGCGAAGAAGAAGATAGGCAAGAGAAAGGGTAGACGGGGAGATAGCTCGAGAAGGATAGAGAAAGAAAAGGAACAATTGCAAATAGCCCCGAGGCGTAGCAAAGGGGGTGGTAGCTGGCTGGTTTTCCTTGCTAAGTTGGTAGCGTTGCATATTGTTTCCTATTCAACTGGTTCGCAGCCTCTGGCTTTTTCCAGCTTTTCCTCCTCTCGTTCGTCCTCTTTCTTTGCCATTTTTCTTCTCGCGTGCGTATTCCTTCTCTTTGTGCCACGCGTTTGCGTCCATCACATTTCCCTCTGCACGTCGCGCTACACAGACCTCGAACGATTGCTTACAAGTTGATGAAACAATCATTTATTCCTCTTTTAAATATTTTGTTGCTCTTTACGTTTTCTATAAAACCTCTAAACTTTCTACGCGTCTACCTATGTCTGCGTACGTGTATGCGCGTATACGGGTTCGTCTCGTAGAATAGAAAACGTAGCAGTATTCACGGATAGTATGGATATTCGTAAAGGTATCGAGCATTTCCACGTAATACTCGAGAATCGTAATATCAGAATTCTGAGCAGCATTCGTAACGCGTTACATACGACGGTGAACGCGTATACGCGACATTGGAACAGCATACATAATATGCCACGTTCCTCTTACCTTTGCGCGCGCCTTCCGAGAAGCACCTCTACGCACGATTTCTCGTTTTGCTTCGGTTCGTTTTCTTCGATGAAACACGTCCGAGCAACCAACGTCTCGCTTCGTCCTTTTCCGCCATTTTAATATTACGCACGCGAACAGAGACGAGTCTCCAATCATTTTCTATCTCGCAAGGAAATTTTTAGACGCTCTGCCTGTCTCTACTCGAAGCTTTTCTCTCTTACCCCATACCGTACACCCTGTTCCATTTTCTTTGTTAACGCGTTAGTAGTTTCCCTATTCTTCCTCTTGTTTTATCCCCCGAAACTACAGTCTTTTAGCTAAGAAAAAAATTCTCAGATCTTGCTCATCGAACTACAACAATCACAAATGTAACTGCGTTTAAAGGAGGAAGGAGTTTCAACAGTTTTGCTCTCTGATCGCGACCAATAGAAATACTTTCGCGTGAATGGCTCTTTCATCGGCCAATCCACGCGATACATTTCTGCGAGAAACTTCGGTTTCGTCGAACAGCTCGGTAAATTACCGATTGCGTGCAATCATGTACACAGCGTTCCAATCGTGTATGATTGGAGAATTTTATAATCATCGACTGTCTTTTAGGCAGAAAGAAAAAGAGAGAAACTGCTCTTTCACAGAAAAAAAATTAAACAAAAATATAATCGAGCCGAACGAACGAGCGAATGCAATGCAAACTTTCAGCCGATGATTAGCGAGCGGCATCGGGTGTCCTCTGAATCGATGTATCGAGGCTCGTATTTCAAGAATTTAACGGGACTGACCACCATCCTTCGGAGGGTTATCGCGGTAATCCGTGAGCAATATTTTACTAGAAAATCTCGCTGATATTTCCCATGGCAATAGCGTAGAGAATGACAAATGACGCCGGCTGCCAGCACGGTTAATTGTCGGCTTTCTAGTGTACGATAGTTATTGCGCGGGCACTGCAGTTTCCACGCTTACGACGCGACGACGTCGAGGACGCAAACAAGGACCACTGCACGACGTAGACAACAGTTCTTCGCACTGTTTTAGAATCCCGTTTCTGGAATCGCAACCGCCAAAGCTTTCACAGTTGACGGATGTTGAACAGTGGACTTATATTTCGCATTGGAATATCTAATTTTAAAAAATAATAATATAAATAATAATAATTTAAAAAAAATAACTGGCAGAAATTGCGAACATACCTTCGTAAGGATTGAAAACGAATTATGTAAACGGCCGAAGAGCTCGTTTCATATTTAATACGAACAAGTGTTATTCTTTCAGCGTTCTTCGACGGTCTATCGTCTTGAATTTTCTTAAAGGATGATATCGACGAAACGCAGATCCTTATCGAGTCTACTTCTCGGTAAACTCTGTAGGTAATGTAAAATTTGATCACGATCGCTGTTTCCTTTTTACTCCGCCAGAAAATGAAGTTTTCTATTGCGATGGTAAAATGTGATTAGATTAACATCTGAAATGCGTTACTCTTTGTATATCTCGCGAATATTCCCTATGACAAATCATTCTGAAAGAACAATGTATCTGTCTCTCTAATTGATCTTGTCCGAATATTTCAATCGTATCGCAATTTCGAGACAGATTACACTGTCCCGCTGGAATGAAACTAAAGCGTACGTCATAATAGTTGGCACGTATCTCATGAAAGCGGAAAAGTCACTGGCCAGGTACGTCTTTTTTGTTCGAGTTTTCAAATAGTCGAACGTAAGTGAGGAACCACCAGCTCGCCGTTTAATTCGCGGCTTCATTTTTCCCGTTTTTCATTTCTCTTCTGGCACACTTCCTTTTCTACTCGACCAAACTGTACCCTTTCTTTCGCTTAATACATACTCGGTATTTCCTTCTCTAACCCCAGGCTAAACGTTCCATCCTGGTTTCGGGTCCAAAAGCAAGAGTGCTGGCCTTTCTCTCGTTCTACTTTGTGAGACTACTTCCTATCAGTTCTCCTTTCAACTTGACTGCTGAAACACAGAGAAGAGAAATAAAATGAGGGAAAAGTAACGGAATATATATCATAGAATTTTTACAAATCACAACTTGTGGCATTTTGGATGTCGACATTGCTTCGCAACGTGTAATCGTTAAAAGTTGTATTAATCTTTGTCGCGTGTGACAATCAACAATACTGTTACTCGCAGTAATCGAAAGAAAAAGATGCTGCCACCTGTTGTGCGTGTAGCAATAGCTTAAAACAGTCTATTATGTATAAAAAATAACGATACACCACAGACATGGTATAAAGCGAGCCAATCGCACAATGCATTTCCTTGTTTCGAAGGTCTCTGGAGCAATAGCAATGGTTGTAATAGATGTAACGTCCGTAACGTCCAAGCATATTTCATTCTTCACGAACAAAACATAAACGAAACATATATTATTTTATAAGAGACCAATTATTCATTTTCTTCTCGCGTACTAATTTCTAAATTACAAATCGGTATTAACTTTTCTCAATATCGAAGTAAAATTTAAATAACGACGGATCCTATCGTAGTTACCCCCTCGGTGGTGAACCTGAGTACTTGTGGTAACATTTTTAAAAGATCGATCTCTTCAAAATAATATCATGTTAAGAACAACTTCCCAAAATTATACAACTTTGATGGTTGAATTAAATATATTCTTGAAACTGTTTTAAAACGAAACCTGTAGTTTTTTACACGATCGATATTTCAGAGCATGGAAGACAGTTTCCTAAGAATTATTAAGATGGGTTAAAGTTACCGCTACACTTAATGATCACAATTCTTGTTGTCTCAGTCTCTCGTTTTATTCGATTCAGAATCAATAATGTAGCATTTAAAGAAGTCTATCTAACCCGCTGTATGTAAAATATGCGACACAAATTTATGTTTGGTGATAGATCTGTATTATATGTCGTCTGTGGCGCAACTGTGCAAAGCATTTAGATAACATTAAAGACAAATTTTGAATACACTTTGTTGCAATTCGAAGATACCTGAAAAAAGAAATGGCTTTTTACGATAACGAACATTGGCTTTTATCGCACATTAGGGATAGTTTCTTATCGACCGACAATACAGGTATGTTATAGATTCGTAATAGATTCTATACAGGTTAAACATCAAAAGCTTTGTTAACATAATACCATAAAATGAGTTTCGAGCCTGTAAATTCTTTAAGGCCAGTGCGAAATGGTGATGCTTGGAGAAGACATTCCTAAGCAGTTGAAATCGAATGGCACGCTGCAATGTTATCCAGGTATAGAAGAAAGCGACGACGAAGATCTGGATGCACTAGCAGAATCGTACGACATACAAATGGGTAACTTTTTCTAAGAGCAATTTGATTTCACAAATATAACAGAAAGTATAACAGTCTCATTTAGAATGAATGTAAATGCTTTAGATCTATGATTTTACCATTGATGTAGATATTGGATACAGTCATAGAGAGCGTACTAACACTGCTCAGAGATTGGAAAAAATGAATCTTGAAAGAGAAAAGGCTGCTAAAGTCAGTGTAAAATGGAAAAATGACTCTATTGTACCTATCACAGAACAGTCAGAATTATTTCAAAGAAAAGATTTTCGCAAAAAGGCTTCCAAAACTAAAAGATATTCTCTTTTATCTGAACAACTTGAAAAATGTCCAAATATACCACAAAATCCATTCATAGAATACGCCAAGTTTGACGGTAGTGTATGTATCGATAAATTTTATAAATTTGAATGTAGTTACCAAAGGAGAATCTCATTCATTTATCTATTACAGGCACAAATAGATATTCCCATAAGAAAGTACAGGATATTTATGTGTATGTTGCCTAAAAATCAAAGAATGTATCCCCTTCAAATAACGGTACTTGCTACAGCCAAAGTATTAGAATTCATTGGATTAATTTGTTACAAATATGCAAACGAACATCCAGATCATTCTCTAAAGTATGACTTATATATAAGTTGCAACAAACGCATAGCTAGTCAATAAGAAATATATCGATATTTTAATATTTTCAGGGATGATATCACACAGTATGGTTTATATTTTACCGAAGATGACGGAGAAGTTGATTGGGATTTACCCTGTTTAGACCCTAGAGAAACGATATCTAAATTTGAATTCACAACATTAGGTCTAGCGGAAATGAAACCAAGCGATAGAGCACGACTCAATGTGTTCAGTTGGGTAGAGTTAACAAATGAGGAAGATTTTTTAGAGGGTCAAAATGAAGAGCAGGAAGTTGCTGAAGATTTAGCCAAAATGGAAGGACATGCAACTGCTATGGAGGCTCCATTATACCAGTCGTACAGGTATTTATTATTTATTACGTTCGTATAATATTTTACGACTAATGCACACATATATATATATATATGTACATATATAATTTTATACAGAGTATACATAATTAACAAAGTTAGGACAAAGACTGAAATTTATCTGGGAATATCAGGTGAAAAAATTGAAATCAATCCAATAATAACTGCAAAAGGTGCAGTACGTTTTTGGAATAGACAAAGAGCTGTTAGTTATCAAATAGATAATATTGCTTGGTGTGAAGCCACAGAAACAAAGGGATCAAAGACAATTTTTACATTAGTTTATACACCGCATTCTTCTACTTCTGAAAATATTTTAGGTTTGTCTTAGTTTATTCTTTGACTTCGATATAAAAATAATAACAGTAGTCCAGTAATTTCAAAAAGTGTTATTACTCCACAGTATCATCAGGACAGGTGCAATCTCTGCATCAAGCTGCATCATTTAAAAATCACGAGTTTGAAGCTGATTCGATGACAGCTGAAGAAATTGTCAGGAAAATAAATCACATATTGGAATTACATAATAGTACATCGAGAAAGGAATATTTATCACAGAAAGAAAGAAAAGCGGCGAGACGAAAAAGTTTCCACTTGCACAGATGACAGCTCTATTGGTTTCTATATTCTATATTAAATTATTTGAAAAATTAATCTCACGTTAATGTAACGAAGATCGAAACAAATGTTTGCTTCGATACAAATTTAATCCCACTGTCATTTCAATGGTTGCACCATAAGTTTCTTGTACCAAAGAAAAATACCAACAATTTTGAATATCGCGCAAGAGTACAAAACATTTGTTTGGTTAATTATTTTTACTTTCAGTGCATTTTATGTACAGTTATATTAGTTTTGTACTACATCAAACATTTGTTTATTTTGCTTATACATAAAAATCTTTATTTTAATAATTGTTGCGATAAAAAGTAAATTTATATTATAATAACCATCAAATTCTTGTTTGGAAGGTAATACGCAACATACAATGATACCTGCAATGTCATAATTCAGATGTTGCAACAATTTTGTCAGTAATCCTATTTAGTTTTCTTTCCATTTGCAAAATAAATCTCTGATTTAATCTATAAACCTGATTATATAATGCCGACATCTTTCCAGTTGTATCGGATAATTTTTTATAATTTTTACAAATATATTGATAATTTGGACGAGCTGTAATAAATGCTTTATCACGTTCTGTCAAAATATTTAAATCTAAATGTTGTCCTTCTTTTTCTAAACGTAATTTTTGTTTTGCGAGACTTCTTCGTTGTGCTTTCCTTTGTTTGAGTGTCTCTATCCACTCCTTTCTTTCGTTTCTTAGACTAATTATATATTTTTCTAAATTAAACGTTTCCTCTTGCGATTCGTTTGACACATATTTTTCTGCATTTCTGGTATCAACCACTTTTTCATTCTCTGCAAATATATTTTGTAGGCACCTTTGATTATAAATAATCAGACAAAAAACAAAACACATACGATTACCACGTACAAGCCAACGTAATCAACTAACCTTCACGGTTATCAAATGCACTTGAGCGGCGTTGAAAAACAGAAGATCGTCGTTTATGAACAGTTTTTTCGTATTTTGCATTTTTTTCTGAATCATCAGAAGCATTTAACGAATAAATATTATCCATTTTGTCAACTAAACATAATTTTGCTACGACTGTTTACAGGCACACCTTGAGTTTCAATTTCAAACGAACCAATCATAATCGAACAATAAGTTTCTATTTGATTTTATCCAACTGTACAAAATAAAATTCTCATGTTCTTTCAATTATATATACGAAAACTTTCTCGATACTTTTATATGATATTCAATATCGTTTTAAAAATAAATGTATAAATTATAAAAATTTAGTTCAATTGTTCAATTTAAAAGATGTAAAAAACATTATCCACGGTCTTCCATTGACTGAAAAATGAAATATACAAACATCAATTTTTAATTAAAATGCTACCAATTTTCATGCTGTTAAA
The DNA here is from genome assembly GCA_963969225.1 of Xylocopa violacea. NCBI lineage: Eukaryota > Metazoa > Arthropoda > Insecta > Hymenoptera > Apidae > Xylocopa > Xylocopa violacea. Next base: position 30,883,778 of record CAXAJV010000008.1, on the reverse strand, counting down.
CGGAATTGATCTCTGAAAGGTAGTGAAAATGAAGAATATCTGTCTCTACACATTCTATGGAAACAAGTTTTGAACTCTCCAGAAATTTCTACGGATACGGTTAGTACGGTTGATCAATTTGTACAACGTACGCAGTACGTTTACAGAAGGTTCTATCGTCGAGACGATTATTAGAAGAGACAGAATTTTCACAAGAGTTTTACAGTTTCGATAGCGTTTTCACAAAAAAGTGACTTCAATATCACAGAAGAATAATCAAGTACTACATTTTTCCTTTTTATTGTCATTTAACGTTTATAAGTAACATTTGTGGTTATTTTCGAGGAAAGCAATGTCAACAAAGATTGACGAGGTAAGCAGAAGAATTTTCCGCCTAGTTAAATTATTTTTCATGAAATTAATAGAAGAAACGGATTCTAAGCACTGTTTACAATTAAATGATTTTTATATGCGTATGGAAAGGTGAAGTGTTAACGAATAACACAGTACGTAATTCATTAATGTTTTCGTTAATAATATATTATAAATACTGCATATGCAAGCGTGCGTAATTTTTTAGTAAAACAATATTAATAGTAACTGTTTAAAATAAATCGCATAAAAAAGTTAAACGAAAGGATATAACCTTTATAAGCAAAGGCTTCATTTTGTTTTGCAGTTAAAATTAGATATCGAAGAACTGAACAATTTACTTCAACAAGCAAGTCGTCAAGGACCTAAGAATGTTCTTAGTCTTGAAGTACGAAGGTTGCAAACAAAGTTAGCAAAATTAATCGAAGAAAGTCAAGCATCACAGCCAAAACCAGTTAATACGTTATCTGACGCTTCTCAAAAGTGTTACGAAGTTAAACTCAACAACTATGGTTGGGATCAAACGGATAGCATGATAAAACTGTACATTACGTTACAAGATGTACATCAGTTGCCCAAAGAAGCTGTGACTTGTAACTTTACCGAGAAATCTTTGGACCTTCGTGTTCTTGGATTGAACAATAAAAATTATAGTTTAACGATTAATAATTTGTGCGAAGATATTAATGTAAACAATAGCACAGTTAAAATCAAAACGGATATGCTGATTGTATCTCTTGCCAAAAAAGTTACAAAGCGTTGGTCACACGTGACAGGGGTAGAAAAAAGAATCAAAGAATCGAAAACATCTCCAATTGTGGATAAAGGTGAAGATGGCGATCCGTTTAACAGTCTAATGAATTTAATAAAATCAATTTATCAAGAAGGAGACGATGAAACGAAGAAAGTAATAGCTAAGGCATGGGTGGAAAGTCAAGAGAAAGATGCAGCAAAACGATCAGAACTTCAATAATTTCATATTTATATATACTTAATTATCTTATTTTGTAGATTATTAATGTACAAAGCAGACATAGATATAAAAGTACAAAGCATAAATTGATATTGATGTCAAACATTTACTAATTTTTTTTTCATCGAGAAAATTACATTTCTTGTATGCATGTGTGGCCTATGTGTATAAATATATAATAACACATATGTGTATAAAAGAATATATGCATATTTGATCAAAGATATGATAAAATTTTAATTACTTTTAAACATCTCCAAAATTTATGCATTACAATCTTTTTATTTCAATATTATTTAAATTTGTCTAACTTTCGTTAATTTTAACAATAGTATGTTATATTGTTGCATATTTTTGAGGTATGTATTTTATATTTCTCATTCATTTAGCATGACTTAATTTATTAATGAATATTATTACTTATTGCTTGTAATAAAATTTATATAATAAATTGTTGAACAGTTTTATTGCTTATTTCCATATTAGTCATAATCAGTAGACTTATATAACATAGTACAATTTACAATTCACTTTGTTTTGCGTTTCTTTTTTATACACATACCTGAAAAAAAATATTAAAATTCTACTATGTTAATTGTATATTCTTTATTACTTATTATTATATTAGCAGTAAATCGTATTGTATTACAATTTAATGAAATTAATTACAATTAATAAAATATTGCATTAATTAGAATTTTTAAAATATTTGGTTACTTATTTTGAAAAATATAATTCTTTAAAAGTTGTTTAATTAAAAATTGTAGTTTATATATATAAATTTTTTAGAATACATTTTTTGATCTGTACAAATTTCTTCAATTCTGTGCATTTGTTATTGAAAGATCTTGATGTGCGAGTGTAACGTCGTATTATAATTCTAGTTCATACCTACACACAATGGTCAGACGCAAATGTTTACGAACATTTTCCAGCCTACACGTTAAATATATTTGCTCATATACAAATTTAAACAAGTTGTATAAATTTATTTTTCTGTTGTGGGCTAAAGTATGTAGGTGTAGACTACGCCTTGGAGATATTTGAGTGATTAAAAGCATATCTTACCTAATGTAGGCAATATAATTCACTTTGAAAGTATTAAATAACTAGTAGAACGTGATGTGTATATCAACCAATTTTGTAAAAACAGAACAGAGTGAGTTACTTAACTTTGAGTATTTGTACCCATATGATTGCATGCATATAAAATGGTCAGCATACAGAAATAACATTTTATCATTATATGTTAAAATCATAATTCTTGTAAAAAAGTTCAGTATAAACTGAAATACAAAAGTATTACAGAAAAAAATTATTTTGTTCTCCATGCTAGATTAAGTAAATAAAAAATGTATAATTTTGAATTAGAACTTAATCTCTGATAATATGTTGATTTGCACCTTGCACATATATAATTTCTTAACTAATAATGGTTTGTGTGTTAATTTTTTCTTTTCATTTTCTCTCTCTCTCTCTTCATATTATTTAGATTTTTCAAAAAATAAATATTTTTAAACAATATTTTTATTACTCTCTATGTATTTATGTTCTTTCAGAGTGAGATCACATTATCAATTTAAAATCACAGAACTTAATATAATTCATCCTATTGTTAATACCTTCTCAATAATTTTTATAATTCAATTGCCTATTGATTATAAAAATAGTAATTCTATGAAGAACTAATGTATTTAACATTAATAATTCCAATTTTACACATCAATATAATTATTTACAAGAATACTTAATTATAAATAAGAATTTTATTGTAGTGTGCGAATATTCATAAAATAGTAACGGAAAACATTCTTTCAGTATTGTATTTGTGACTTTTCTTTACAATTACTATTCGTTTTTCTGTAGTGAATAAAATATTTTACATTTTATGGTATAATATTTCAAATTATTATTTTTTTAATTAATGGCACTTTGTACAAATTTTACCAAGAGTACAGGAATGTTATTAAATGGATTACCCTTATATGAAGATAGTTAGAATTGCACAATTGTAACTTGTAGCGTACTATTAAATGAGTGGAAGCATATAATAATTGTTATTAAAATTTATCTAAAATATTATTAATAAAATAAGTTTTATAGGGGAAACAAAAATCAGTCGTGCGATACTACCAGCCTTAACAAATTTTTCATTATAGATAAATAACTGTTCTAACACTTAAAAAGATCATTAAAAAAACAAATTCTCATTTATACTTAAATACGTTCGCAAATATGGAAACTATCATGTAATATAATAATGTTCCTTATTATTTCTTTTTTTTTCTTATATAAATAAAAATAACATTTATAATATTTTCGTACATGTATAAAATTCATAAATTTTGTATAAAGGTGGATTGTGATGTGTTTATAATATTAAAGATCATTAGCGATGGTTAGAAAATTTATCTAACATAAAAAAAAGTTAGAGATATAAAAATATTATGAGTAAACATATATGAAATAAAATACAAACACGACTAGAGTTAAAATAGAACTAGTTGTTTTAGATTTACAAATGAAATTGTAATAAAAATGATAAACACAAATTGAAGCTAATAGTTAACATTATATGTATATATATTACATATACATATATTTTTTCTGCAATGAATATTTGATAAAATATTAAAAAATCTAAGATTATTGAAATTATACCAGATAAAATAGAAAAAATGTTAGTCTTTGGCTTATGCGCTGAAACTTATGAGACTTAATTACATGATTTGAACGATAACATCTTTACTCATCTTTACCATGGAATGATTGTTTTACTTTAAAAAGTAGCAGAAGCACTTGAAAATTGTACTTCACAATTAGTTGCACGAAGGACTTCCATCATAACATTATGCGTCTTTTCCATTAAATATTCAATGTCATCTGTATTTAATCCTTCTGTAGATATTGGTGGTAATGATGTTATAATAACTCGACCTTTAGATTGTTAACATATAGATAAACATCATGTTGTTATAAATATTTAAATAGACGTCAATATTTACAGTTAAATAAGGCTCACCAGAATCAAATCTTTTTTCTTCCGAGGATAAAAAATAGTAAGAAGAAAACACAACAGGCAAGATGGGTAATTGAGAATTAATTGCAACATGAAAGGCACCCTTTTTAAATGGATGTATTTGACCAGTATTATGTCTTGTGCCTTCAGGAAATATCCATAGTTTAATCTACACGAAAGACATGCAAAAATTAATATACATACTATGAAAAAGGAAAATGTTTTTTTGATATATATTTCTGTACTATATAAAGTATATTACCTTCTTATCTTTAATATAATTTGTGGCAGTATTAATAACTGAGCGGGCCTTATCTGAATTCATTCTGTCTATAAATATTAGTCCAGAAAGCCAAGCGCTTAAACCAAAAGGCCATGCATAAAAAATCTCTTTTTTCGCTACTACAGTACACTTTTCCATTACTGGCCATATTTGGAACATCCCCAATATGTCTAAAGAACTTTGATGATTTGCTACTATTATACATGCCCTTTCTTGCTCTAAATGTTCTCTTCCCCTTAATTCCCAACGTACTCCCAAGAAGTTAGTGAGACAAGAGCACATGGATGATGCTAATCTAAAATTACATTTCGTATATCTTACAGTTAATATAATTTAATTAATCGAGTACAATTCAAATAAAATTTATAATTTTCAGAAATTGATACAGTTTTATTTCCGATAAAGAAAAACATTTTTGATTGTGTTATAAACTATATAAAGATAAAATGGACAAGAAATTGCTGATAAAAACTGTAATGAAACTGATGAACATAATATGATAAAAAATCATACAATTATATACAAGATGATATTAAAACTTAAATACAATTATCGATTATAATAAATGTGTGTCAAATTTTTATAAAAAGATGCATGCCAGAAAAAATAAACTATTTTTATTACACATTACGTTTATTATGTTATTACTATTTCTTATTACGTTTATATTTTTACACATGTAACGCGATGTATTGTATAACGACTTGATGCGGCACATACTCTTTTTTCAACATTGAATTAAAGATAATTTATATATCGATATATATTGCAACTCATATACTATTAAAAACACTAGACAGTCCATAAAAAAAGAATTCATTTTACGATTGATATCAGTTCGAAATTTATTGCATACAGTCAGATCTTTGGGGTGGATTTCAAGTTATTTAAATAACTATCACCACACTTTATCGGAGCTGTTGCACATACACTATATCGCAATCGTTCAATAAATTTATCGTACAAAATATCGCCGTTAAAAATGCTTCAAATAAACGAAATAAAAAATAAATAAGGCCAAAGTTAAAAAAATAAAAAAATCAAATGAAATACAAAATAGTAGTCAAATAAAGAATATTTATAATTTGAAAATTAATAAGATTACTAACATCAAGTTTTTTACATTCCACGGCCGTAGGAGCATAATAGGAAGTAAAATGATTGAAAACATCATCACGTATCCATAGTAAAGAAGAAATTTGAAATAGTAACGGAAGGTCCTGCTCATTTCGAATAAGAAAGGTAATACAAGAATGAAACCGACAAGAATCACTTCGAAACACGACGGTGCCATCTTTTATGACAGCAGAAGACAGACGGTAACACGAACAGTAATATGTTACTTTCTTTATGCTGCACCAGCTAGATTAGTTTTATTTTTACACAGTTTGTTTTTCCCCACAACCTTACGATTTCATAAGGCTTTAACTAACGTAGATTATTATTGTAAACCCTCGACTCTTTATACACCGATTGCTAGTCAACCGCTTTGAATACTGTCTGTTCGCGCAACTTCAACTTGGAAGTGTGTATACCGCACACACGCATTATTTCCAACACCTCTCTGTTTTCATCTCTCAGCTCTGAACGAACCCTTAATTCTCGCCCAATATGAACTCTGTCCGTAATTATCTATATCAACCCTGGACAGTGTAGGGGCCCCTCACGCGCGTGTTTCTCCTTCCAGTCCTTCTTTGTACGGTGGACCTTCGTCGTCAAGGAATACACACGTTAGTTTTACCCGTATTCGTATTAAGCGCGTCGTATCTTTGCTCCATGGTAACGGCAGACAGTGGTGGGGACAACGTTCAACTCGCGAAAGCCAATTTTATCCACTGTTATTGAAAATCAGAACTAGACAACGTAGAAGCCCCTCGTCTATCTACTTCTCTTACCGGTCTTTCTTTCTTATCGTGTGCTTTCGTTCTAAGGAACACGCGAACACGCATTATTACATTTTATACGCGTTCGTGATTTATCAATCGCGCCTTTGCTTTATTAATTCTATGGCAACGGCACGAATAGTGGTGGGGAAAGTATACGACTTTCAGAAGCTAACGTTGCCCACTGCTCTTCTATACATATGTCAATTTAGCGTCACATAAACAATGCTATATAAACGATGAACGATAATTATATCACGATTCATTCTTCTTACTTTCATAGCAGATTATATTTTACATCGAGGAAGAGTCATTGCACTTTGCTATTATTCAACAACGGTTATCATAAAAGTATTTACGTACGTGCTCTGTTCTACTCGTAAATTCTAAAGCGTTATCGTTAAACCATAACACGTATATATTACAAAGATAAATGAAATTATTTCTACGCTAAATATACATATATTTTATAATTTGATAATTAAAAATAGCTCAAATTCAGCAACGCATGGACAAGATAAAGATCGAATTATTATTTTCATGTCGCCTATCGCTTTTTGTGTGTTTATATGATAACAGAAATAATATCAATTTCATTATTTTATATGAATGCTATTTTTTTACAACGTACATCACGTACCTTTTTAAAAGATCAGAATCGACTTAAACTTTTAAAATATTTTCTCACACAATAAATAATTAGCGAAAAATGTGAGTGGGTTGACTTATCACAAAAATTTTCACTACATAATATATTTATAAGATATACATACGTTATCATAGTACAAATTAAAAAAACGTATTCAATTTTACATATTGTAATGATATTTCATACCATTTAAAATGTCGATTCTAATATCGCATAATAATTAGATCGATAGTTTGCGCGGCAACTAAAAAGGTATAGGTACGTATACTAGGTATAAATATCTGCACTGTGAAGAAGTTTAAATTTCGTTACGAGCGTGTACGTTTCTTAGATAGGTTAGTTTTGCAAGTACAAAATTTGACCACGTGACGAATCAAACATTTTTTCGATAAATTTCAATTTCTGCGTTAAAATTACAGAGCGCGATGTGACGTGAATATTTTAAAAAATTATTATCGTCCCGGGTACGTGTGGTACACGTGACATGGTATAATTAACGTGAAACATTCGATATATAACTTATTTGCAATTCTGATTGATTTAATTTCCAAAAATGTTTTTACGTTTATACAACATGTAAACGTAATAAATGTATGGAATGTAATTGAAATTCTGTTAAATATTTTAATAATTCATTTTAATTACTTACAGAGGAAAATGAACCTAAATGAATGATTGGTATAAAGAGCAAGTGAATTAAAAATTTTCTAAGATGCAAGTAAATTTACAAAAACGTGAAAATATCCAAACTACAATATTAGCATTGTTAGTTTCTCATAAAAGAGGATGTACTCTAAAACAGTTGGATAGTGATTATTATGATTTAGAGGGTGAACGTATACCATGGAGAGATTTAGGATATGCTTCTTTATTAAGTTTCCTATCCAGTATGTCAAAAACTGTTGAAGTAGAAATGGAAAACAATACGATTATTGTAAAAGGTATCGCATCTGAAAAGTCCAAACATGTTAGTAAATTAATCGACAACCAAAAATGTCAAAAACCACCAGTTAGAAGAAGATCGTATAGACCAAGCCAATATTTTCCTAAAACTGCTCCTCCTAGAGTTCGTATACCAGCTGAGATATTACGCAAGGTAATTGATTTGGTTAATGAGCATCCAGATGGCGTAAATAAAAATTATGTCCTTCAAGAAATTCACTTGTGTATGTCCTGTGTAAACATTAGCATGGAAGACTTGGAAGAACAGTTGCACGAATTATCACATCAAATTTATCAATCAAACAATAAGATTTATCCAGTTCACTCTGGCAAAATCAAGAACTCTGATTGTTTACAAAAGGATAATAATATGTCTTCTTCTGAATCGAGACATATCACACAAAGTGAACAAAAATGTAACTCTGTAATTGTAACTGTTGCTGGAAATGAAAATACGGATAACACATTAGATTATGACGAAGAAGACATTTTTGACTTTATACCTTCTGCTCGCACAACTTACTTGGATCAAACAAGATCAATCACAAAGATTAAACCTACAGCCAACTTTATAGAGGATACTGTGTCTAAATGCCAAGATCAGATTATAGAACATACATTATTTAATAATAATTATAACGACAGTGCTCAGAAGCAGATAGAACATAATATGAACGTAAAAAAAGACGAAGAAGATCATTTAAATTACAAAGATTGTGAAATACTTATAAACGAGAGAGTCAAATTTCGTTTGGAGAAACTTATTCAGAATCATCCCGATGGACTTTGGTGTGCAGACTTACCAGAAGAATATTTAGAAGAATATAAAGTTTCTTTGAATTATGCAGAACTTGGTTTTAATAGTGTTAGAGAATTTGCATCACAGTTACCTGAAATTTTTCACTGTGTCCAGTTCTGTGATTCAGGGGATTTTAAGCTTTATTATGCTAAAAGGGAAATACCATCAAACAAAACGAAGGAAACATACAAAACTAATAATCTTATGGAATTACATCATATTTATGAAGCTAATAAAGAAGAACCACTTCCAGCAGAAGTGGTAAAGACTTTTTATTTGAATTCTGTACAAGAAGCCTTACTTATTATTATTAATCCTTTAATAATATTTATAATATGATAATGGTTATATTTTTAGTCGCTTAATACATGCAAGATATTAATGCCAGATAATGTATTGACCATTGGAGAAAATGTGGGATACATAAACGTTGCACAGTTAGTACAAAATGTGGAACCTTTCATAGAAGTTGTTGTTGTAGAAGTATTTACGCCTTCTTTTTTTTGGATACAACTTCGTAAAAGTAAAAAAATATTTAAAAATTTCATGGATGATTTGCAGTATGTATATTTTTCATAATTGTGATTAAGTGGAATAATTCTTATAAATAAATTACAAATAACATTTGTAATAACTATTGTTTTTCATAGTAATTTTTATGCAATAAAAAGTGAACAATATGTAATTCCACTAGTCGCATTAGAAAAAGGTTTACATTGTGCGTGTATGTACAATGGAGTATGGCACAGAGGTATTATTAAAACTGTAAAGCCAGATTTTCAAGTTACCGTAAGTGTGTGGGATCAACTAAAACCATATTAATTATATGTTGTGCTATAATTACTTCATTTATTCAATTATTTATTATAGATAATGTTTTATGACTATGGTACATTAAAAACGTATCCTCCGGAAGCAGTACATTACTTGCATCGAATGTTTTCTAATCTACCAGCACAAGCAATTCCATGTGGTCTAATTAATGTAAGACCATGTAAAGGATCTAAGTGGTCTCGTAATGTTACACATAATTTTGCAATGAGAACATCTGAAATACCTTTAATTGCAACAATTGCATCAATTAATGTGGAAGTAAGTGTGTCTAAGTGATGAGATTTTTCTATACTAAATCATTCTACACTAAATAATAAAATACAAATGACTAACATTATTAAACATATTACATAAAATGCCATTTTATTTGAAATCTTTATACTGCAGTTCATCAGTCTATACACATACACACTCATTAATGCAATAAAAGAAATTTTTTTTGTAAAGAATTGAATTAGTATTTTGGAAATTGTTTTTTATGTAGGATAATTCAATGATGGTGAGCTTGACTGACACATTGGGAGAAGAAGATGTACATATTAACGATTGGTTAGTTGAACAAAAATTTGCTGAACATGGAAAAATGGTTTGTATGAAAAAACGAAATTTTCTATTTCATTATTACTTAGAATGTCAAGAACGTTTGAAACAACAAGAATATAGCAAATTAGAAACAAATTCTAAAAATAAAGCAGCAATGTATAATTCAAATTCCAATGCAATTTTATCTTATAAAAATAATTATAACAAAACAAGTAAACATAGTAAAAAAGAATCTCTGTATGAACAGCTATTAAATCTTAAATTGAAATCCATTAAAAAATCAATTGAAGTTAATAATAATAATAATGAAATTAAGGACCATGTAGAAAATAAAATGTTCTCGAATTCAAATTTAGTATCGTTAAGTAGACATGAATCATGTGAAAAATCTGTTGAACGATGTTATGATTATGTAAAATCTAGTAGCGATATTAACTCTAATACTTCATGCGCTACGAAGATGACTAATTTTTCTTCCTGTAACGAGAGAAATGATTTATCAGATGATAAATATGATATCATTAAAAATTATAATAATATCCCAGAACAATATGCTAGTCATTTTCATATACGAGATCCCGATGATGAACAAGACATCGGTTATATGAAAACTTCTACTGATTCAAGTAACGACGAACAACAGATAGAATACATAGATTGGTCTGTTATTTGGAAAAATGCAATGCAAGAAAAAGAAATTATATCACAAAATAATGAACTTAAAATGCCTCGTGAAATGATTTTTAGAAAACGAGACGATATACCGTTAGGTGAAAATTGTTTTTTGAAAGCCGTATCTAATAGTGCACATTTTGCTTTACATGATAAGGATATACATTGGACACCAACTGGAAATATTAATAAAACGCACGATGTATCCCCGTTAATCTTAAAGAATCTTGAAAAACGTAAAAAATATTTCACAAATAATATGGTAATTGGTATACCACAAAATATGTTAGAGATATTAACAAACGAGAACGTAAATGAGGTACAATCGAGTAATTCATTGCACGAGGTCAGTGGAATAAGTTCTGTTAATGTTAAATGTCCAAATACGAATGAAACACATCATACTAAAAACTTCTTAAACGATTCAGATAATGGAGAAAATCTTAATATGAAAAATTTTAATACGAAAGTACTTACTCCCAAATTGAAATTATTGCAGAAAATATTAACAATAAAAGATATATCAAGCAGTACATCAAGTTTAGATTCGGATGATTTAAGCTGCTTAGAAAATTCTATACTATCTGATTATGATATTGATAGCAATAATGTGGAATTTAAAGAAGATGAACATGAAAGTGTTATAAATACCAATCGGAATAAATCGAATATATCTTACTCAAATATTGAGTTTGAAAGTCTTTCTAGTTCTATGGAAATAGATGCAATAGATTTACGGGTACAGGAAACAATTAAGCCTACAACTAACGATATAGAGGTATACAATGATAAAGAAATATCGACAACTTCGTCGGAAATATCAGCATTAGCAAATTATCCAAAAGAAATATCATCTGAATCAATATCAATGCAACAATTAACATCGTCAACAAAATCAGATGTAATTAAAGAAACAGATATTATATCAGAGATAGAAACAAGCGAGGTTCAAATGAATCCACAAATCAACGAATTGATATCGTCCTACAAGGTAACTGAAACATCTAGCGTACCAGTTTTTAATGACATTGATGTAGAATCTGATAAAGAAGAATGGGATATTCAGGTATCATATGCCGACATTCATAATTTTGTAAAAAGTAATTTTTCATTTAATAAGAATATTCAAGATCGACTTGATCACGAAGAATCTGATTCGCGGCTAGAAATACTAGAAACAGACGATTCAAATTCGATTGAGATTGAGAATGTAAACGTGAACGTTGATGCTTGCAAAGTTATGCCTCCAGACAGAGTCACTAACGATGAAGTCTGTTTAAATGTTGATGAAACTGAAAATTTGGCGAACCCGTATGAGAAATCTGAAATTCATATGACTGGAAAAGATTGTGAAAAAGGTTCAGAGATCAGTATATATAAATACGCATCTCATTTAAAAAATGTGGTACCTTACAAAGTACGAGGAAAGACGAAAACCTTAGCTGAGATGTTGCGGAAAGTAAAGTTACTACAAAGAAATTGTTGAAGAATAAGTATTAGTTTTTGTGCCTAGAAGAATTAAAGTTTTTTATTATTTTCACTTCATGTTAGTCTTCGACACATCTTTTTTTGTTTTGTTATACATAAAATGTATAACTCAAATTGTGTATAATTCAGAACTTAATTTGTATTATACAATGCTGCTGTACATTTAAAAATGTACTTGCCATATTTGCATGAATTTTATATTCTTTGAATATGACAAAACACATTTGTTAAGTGTTTTGGGAAAAATACGACCTTTATGTTATAATACATTTTGTATCGTGTTTGTCGTTTAATAAAAATTTTTAAACAAAAAACTCAATCGTGTACATTTCACTCTATACCAATGTTTTTATGAAATGCATAACAATCACATAAAGTGATAATTTTTCCCAAATTAGTCATATAAAGGATATGCATATATTATAAAATAAATTATTAAATATATCATTACATAGATATCTTGACTCTAATATTGTTTTTTTTTATTGTTCTTAATTAGGTAGATAAAGTTGATATGTGTAACATAATGATTTATGTAGAGGAAAATCTAATATTCAAACCAGAGCAGTGTTACGAGATGAAAACCAATATATTTAATAATAGTAATAATAATAATAATAATAATAATAATAATAATAATAATAATAATAAGAAGTCATCTAAAAAGATCCCCAATGCACCTTTGATATCTCCGCAAAGTACTTTGAATGATAATAATTTTAAGTGTTTGCCACAACCTACATTATTTAATGAACAAGAAGTACTACAAATAAAAGAAAATATTCAAAATCGAATTTTTCAGAATGATTCAATACCTACTATGTGTACCTCTAGTAAGAATAATACTAATCCATTTCTGCAAGATATGCCAGTTTATAATGAAGTTAATGACAATATAAGTCCTGGAAAGTTTATGCAGTTATGGAATGAGAATTTAAAAGTACAAATGGAAATAACTATAACACTCAATAGACTTCTTAATAGAATAATGAAAGAATCCGAAAAGAATGTAAAGGATGATTCATTACATAATCAAGATATTTTAAATATGATAAGGGATGCACTTTTATCTGTTAAACAAATGCCAGTATTTGTAGATTCTACAAGTGTAAATATTGATAATTTATACAAAAGTACTGTTTCCTCAATTGCAAATAGTGGAAAAAATATTGCTACAAATAATGATTTTACGAATGTGGAATATCCTACAGAAAAAATTACATGTACTGCTAGAAATTGGCAACCATTGTCCACACCATTCTGTGATAGAAATTACAACTTAAATACTTGTATTGCATCTACTCAAACTAATATTACTCCAAATGCAGCTAAAACTTCCAATTTAACAAATTCTAGTTTCTTAATGCCTACAAATAGTGATTTCGTTAATGTAACTCAGTTGCAGCAGTTCTTAACAAATCATGAAACAACAAAACAATGCGTTTACCCGGAATCTGAAAAATGTAGTAACAAATTGAAACTAGATTCACAAAATTATTTTCTGAACAATACGAATATCGATCTCTCAAAAACTACAGAAAACACTGAGAATAATAAAATATTTTTGAAGGAAACTAATCCTTTTAGACATAGTTTGGCAGGTAAATTACATATATCAGATACTAATGAAGATAATTGTTCACACTCTACTGATGCATTACCTCCCATATGTAAAAATGATGAATCAGTTGTCGAGTATGATTTGATCAATTTTGACAATAACAATCCCAAAACAAACTGTGCAAATAGAAATATCTTAAATGATTTTACTAACGTATCATTAAACCACTATGAACGTTTCATGCTTGATTCTTCAAATAAAACAAACGATGGAAAAAAAAATTCATCCCTTAATTGTAACTGGAATGTAAATGATGTTGCTAATAAAGTGGCCGATGTTATCAGTGATCAATCTACGCAACATAGTGTTCACAAAAACAAAACAGAGAGACAGTGTTTCCCAATATTAAAGACATTTACTACTGATCATGATTTATCATTTATTGGGGAAAAAAATAAACAGGAACTAATTCACGATATATCGAACTTCAGTCAGTTTTCACGTATACAAAACAATGATTTTGTTCCATCAAAAGAAATATCCAATTATAAAACTATGAACGAAAATTTGTTACTTCCTTCAAATCATGACATGTATAATTACAAATCTACCACTTTGTTACCTGTTAATAATTTGGAATGTTCTACATCACTAAATGCTGAAAATAGTAACGAAGAATGTTCAATAGGTTTGTCTACATCTCGTACATTGTACAGTTCATCTTCAATAATGGAACCCTCTACCAACGCTTCACATTGTCAGACATCCATTACAAACAAATTTAATGAATCAAGTGGTATATTTGAAGAGGTGCAAAGTAAACCATTGACAAATGATAATCAATCAAAAAGCTGGAGTGATATTTACTACACACTTAAAAGTAATGAGGTAGTAAAGATAATGAATGATAATAAAAATGATACTAGAGATGAACAACCGAATGGTGTACAGAACTTAACTGTGGAAGATCTATTAAACTTTCAAGTTAACATTGACGATACAAGAACAAAGAATCCATATTCAAAAGAGAGTGAGTTAAGAAGTGCTGAGGAAAATTTGTGTATTAAAAAACATCATCCGTTAACAACCAAAATATTCTTTCAAGTGGTTGGTACGTTCTGCTACATATTTTTTATTGATTAATAATATATTTAGCCCTTTCACACTTCAAAGAAGTAACTTACCTATAATCTTTGTAGAACTACCTAAACAGATGATACATATATTTCATTATCAGGATGAAGGATGGTTGTTAGTAGATGAATTTGTTGAAGCATTCACTAAATTTGAAACAACTTTACACTTGCTGAGTATGTTATGCGCACTTAATATACGTGTTCGATTTGAAGAAATTGATAGAAGTAAAAATTCAATAGAATTTATACAAACCTACGTTAACCATAATACGTAAGTATTATATATCTCCATGGAAGTCACACCTTATTTTTTCTGGAAAATGTAAAGAGTATTTATTTTTTAGTGTTTTGTTGAAAGCAGCATATGATATAATAAATGGTGCCACGAAACTGCATTTAATGCAGTTGAAATCAGCTTTTCAACTGTTACATAAATTGGAAATTGTTTCACAAGAAGATATACTCAAGTATAACAAATTTATGAACGATTCAATTGTACATGAAATTTGGGTAAATATAATTAATAGAATATTATTATTAAATTAAAAAATGATAATATGTTATATAAGTCATATATAATAATAAATTAAATATTCTTCTTCTTTTAGTTAATTACAAGTGCTTATAAACAATTGAAGTATCTTATTAAAAGTGAACAGTAGTTATGTAGTTGTAACTACATATTATTTTGATATGTGATCTATGATGTAATATTAGTTATTTAATATAACTATACTTTTGTTTATTTGACTGGATATTTTTTTATTGAATAATGTAACACAACTGCCTGTTTAAGAAAGGTAATATTTTTTTTGTTCAATGAGGAGAGAAGAGGGTCTATTTTTATATCATTAATGATTGTTGTAATTTTTTAACAAGTTGTATTGATGTCAGTTATCAAATACGTATAATGTAAACAGTGCTAGTATTTACAGATTAAATACTGTTGCGTTATTATAATTTAAGGATTAAGTTATTTTTTATCCCTTCCAATGTTTTATTTTTTCAGATATTTAATAAATATGCCTATTTTTGCGCATGCGCACTCCATCTTGGGCGTCATGAAATCGTGAGAGTTTCGCTACTGCACATTGTGCCTCTAGCGTTAGTTTGCTGGCGTTAAGCGAGTTACTACAGAAGAGGTGTGCGGAAGAGTGGGAGCGCTGTAATAGAAATTGAGCTGCAGTAATAAATTGTATCTTTTCTTCAATTGTATATCAGATACATCAATTGTTTATTGAAAAACAATGGCAGGCGAAGAAGAAAAGCTGACTGGGTTTAGTAAATACTACAATAGCGTTACTACGCAGGGTCGTGTAAATGTACGTAACCTCAAAATCTGAACGTTTTGCAACGTTACACAATTTTGTACATAAATTTTAAAAAATTTGATCGTAATTGAAAACTTACTATTTCTTTTTATAGGTAGCCTTAACATCACTTGGTGTATTAGTCATTGCAGGTGCATATGTATGGTTCAAACCGAAAAAAGAGAAAGCAGCCACAAACTAATTACTAAATGATATACAAATTCAATAATCCTGTAGTCGAATCGGACAACATTAATTTATGTACTACTCGCATTAAAAGTAAATAAATATCTGATTTTTTAACTATTAATGATCGATATATACTATTATTTGTATTACATTCTGTGTCAAGTTATTATATAAAGCTTAGACATACTTAACTACAATTTTATAAAAATTAAAATGTAATTTATATGAATCTTCATCTTAATCTTTATATTAATCTGTGTGTTATAACTATATTCATGTGTGTGTACATCTATATATAAACATACATATTCGAATGCGTAACATATGCGACATTTTTTATAAATTAAATAAATCTTAAATATAAAAATGTAATTGTTCTTTATTGTTTTATTATGAATATATATTTTTTGGTTTTACAACACACATTGTAATAATTTTGATTGCTATAAGATATTAAATATAAAATGGTAATGTTATTAAGTAGTCATACCACAGACAAGATATATGTAAATTTTTACTATATGGGTCAGAAGAGGTTTCCATTGCTATTTTCATGTCGTACAATTGTTGGCAGTTGGTATTATCATTTGAAAATAGAATAAAGCAATAACGAGATGAATTATAATTAAATGTAGCGATTATCAACTATCTGTAATGTAATGGCAATCAAATAGTGTTTTATTTTTCTTAAAATAAATAATATTATTAAATAAAAGAGATATGTAGCTGCATCTTATATGTAATCTGCGATTATACATAATGGATTATAATGAAAAGGTAAGATATGTAAGTAATTTACAAAATTTGCTTTTATGATGATACATTTTTATTATCTATATATGTATGTTTATATACACGCATGTAATCACAAAAATGTTTAATTTAATTATAGCTTAATCGAAATGTCATGACTAGAGTATAACATATATATTAATGTACAGTTTAATATTATTTTTATCATACAGTTACGAGAGCGTTTCTTTTCCCTCTATTTGATTCTACATTTTGATATTAGTATTTTGCGATCGATATAATTTAGTTACGAAATTTATTAGAAACTTTTAACCCAATTGATTATAATTTTATAATCAACAATCATATAAGAGTTTTTTGAACAGGTTTTATAATTTAACAAAAGTATACCGAAGTTTATGCTTCCAAAACTATATAAAATATAAAGCACTCTACTTAGTAAATGACTTCAGGTACACGTTTGTATTTTTCATTTTCTATAGTATTAACAATAAGGTATAAATCTCTCTGGAATTAAAAGATACAAAGATTTAGATTTTTAGTTTGTAATTTGTTAAATAATATAAGAGATGTGTTAATAAAGTGTCTGGTATTTATTTTATATACAAACAAGATTCTTTATGATAATTAAATGTTAGTTATCTTTTTAATCAGAGTGATTTGAATATTTTAGAATGACTAGTGAGTTATAATATATTATACATTTTCAACTGTTTCGGTATTTCGACCAGACACTTGCGAATATTTTATTACAAATGACATTTCAAAATATTCCAATTTATCTACTGTCTAAATATTAATCTTTTTATTATTTGTACGTATGTGTGTGTATGTGTATGTGTGCGTGTGCGTGTGCGTGTGCGTAAATACAAAAATGAATGTAAAGAGTCATATTTGAATCGAATTTGAAGATTACTTATTTACATTCGTCATCGTCATTGCAAAGAGCGCTTAAAAGACATCTTGATAATACTGCATTTGCGTACCCGTTGGACTTTTGTTTAGAAATAAATTCAGCTTTCGTATAAATCTCGATATAATAAGAAAGATTCATGTTTTTTGGTCGTTTTCCTTTTTCGCAGCTACTTCTACCATAATAGTATAACTGCAACCTTTACGGATGCAACCATTCGTGCATCTGGGAAAAGTCTTAGTGTCACGCGATGACATATCAAAATAGTATATTTTATAAGTGATATTTACATTTTGCTAAAATTTTTGTGCATCATAGTAACGAGGACGTCTTTTTACAGCAAAGATCGTATTGTCTACTTATATGTATACGTATTAATTCCATACTTATATAGGATGATCGTTCGTTTTACATGTTTTACAATGCACAAGAACTAATTCGTAGTTAATTTTTTATCACAATCATTCTGTTTCCGAATATTTCTGTGATGTTGATATTTCTGTTTCTTTAAAACGTATCATCTTTCTTAATCCATTATTGTGTGCGAAAAGATCGTAGAAAATAATAATTTTACGTTTTGCAAGGAACGTACGTTTACTTTGATGATCAAATGCCTCGAATAAATATACAAGTATGATGTATTATACAATACGTGTAACAAAATGCATCGCACTTTTATAATTCCAACGATTGTTATGGCATCAACGTATATTTAAATTATTTCATGGCAATGAAAGGAAAAGATAATAAATTGACACTTGAACGACGAATCGAAAAAAATTGGAACAATCTACCAAAATTTGAATCGCGTTTAACACAACAGAGCATCGAAATAATATGAAACGACAGTGTTTTCCTTTTATCAAAGAATCAACCATCAACTGGGAGGTATTTACAACGTTCATGCTCTCGAGCTTATAAAGCCACTATAGTGGCGAATATGTGTATCCGATTTGAAGGATCCCCGTTTCGAAAGATTTTCTTATTTAGTGCGATGTACAAAGAAGTGTGCATTGCGTTGTTCACGAATCAACGCCTGATTTATTGGAATGAGATTATGCGAGATTTACTATTGCGCGGAATCTACGTCTTTTTTGCTCCATCCATTCTGCGTGCTAGACGTTCTGGACATCTGACTAGGACTTTTGACAGGACTCCTTGCGGGATAATAAACACAGGGTCCTGGACTAGCCGGTCTCCCTGTTTTCACGCTTTGTCGCATACTACCGTTTGAGACATTGTTGTTTCTGCTAATGGTACTAGATCTATTCAGATGATAATGTCTGATCGAGTTTCTTAGTTCTATATTGGTCATATTGGTAATGATCGAATCGTCGTACGTTTGGAACTCTGGACTGTCTCTGCCGGGCCCGAATAGCTTCGAGCTGCAAAACAGCTTCAGAAATATCCTCTTGAATTTTCTACCGAAGATCACGTAGATGATGAAATTGATGCTACTGTTAATCGTCACGAGAAGATTGCCCGTCTGCACCAGCCAAAGTGGCGGATCATCGAGGAATGTCTCGTGTATGTTCGAGGCGAGCGGTAGGATGTTACAAATTAAGAAAACGATCACCACGCAAAGTAACATCGTTGCTAATCCGATTTCGCGTCTCTGATTTCGAGAGAGTTGTTGCAAATCTCGGTTCGCCTTTCTCACCTGGAACATTTTACCATAATTACATTACTAATATTTAGATCGTAAACGCGTAACGAAGTCGTCTATCCGTTTCGAAGTTTGCTACATTTTGCGCACAATTTTTATGTTGTAAACGAAACCACGAGAAACAGAATTTAATTAATTTCACGTTCACATTGTTTCTTTCGGTTACTTCTTGTTGTAGAATGAACATGAAAAAGTAGACAACGGCAAAGCTTTGAGGAAAACGGAGGTTTCGAAATAATTAGCGATTCTCTTGTTATAACGTAAAACAAAAAATAAAAATTGTTTTCGCTGCAAAAATCTTTAGGCTGCTGTGTGGTTCACGCATTACTTTAATGGATGTAACGAATTCAACGTAAAAGTACGCGATCGTCAAGTGGTTTTACACATACCTACAGTAGGTATATATATCTTTATTGTTAGCTACTGGTATCTTTGCTTTTATGTGTTCTTGTGCTATTCTCTCCTAAAATACGCATATAAAATCCAGCGACACACATTAAAAATAGCCCGACGTTTTATGTATTTTTTTTTATTACTTTTCTTTCGAACAATGCAAGTTTCTTACAAAAGTAAAGATCCAGTTCAAAAATACAGTTGAAAGTATCTTCTATGCGAATTAAACTACACGGTTGCAAAAGAGTTTAAACCGAGAAAGATTTCTCACGGTGACAGACGAAAAATTTCTTACACAGACTGTATACATTTATCTTAAGCGTTATAAGAAAATGGCAGAGACTCGTTTCACCCCTAACGGATTAAAACATGCTTTTTTTTAATGCGCGTATATGTCGCGATCGAATAAACGTAAAGGAGAAGAAGGTGAACTGGAAAATTGGCCGTGGTAATGTCTGCACCTACTGACAGTTCTACTTTAACGTGTGTACGTTCCATCTGAATAATGTATGCATCCGTAAATGGCTTTGAATATTATGTTAGCATGTTAGAATATGTTCTATAATAGTGTTCTACTTAAATCACGATTTCTTATGCTGTTTACGCTAATGGAACTAATAATTTGAAAATTTTGACAGAAATACATAAGCTAAATCCTGTTCTTAAAAATAATGCGTATCGTGGAATCAATATGCTAGCGCGGTACATTCTATCGAGCCACGAAAGAGGGAGATGATTATGCATTTTCAAATAGTGACTTGGATGCTTACCCTTTGATAAATGGCCACGTTGAAGATTACTAACGCGAGGAACGGAAATAAATAGCAAATAAAAAAATACATCCAGTGGACGTAAAGAGTGACATATAAGTCGCTCCTTCTTAAGTCTGCCGGACCTACGCAGTATATAGTAACGTTGTATTTCCAGTGAACTTCCGTGTAGTAATCCACCTCCCAAAATCTACAAATTATACAGAATAAACGTGTCTGTTATTATTTGCATTAATTTAACAGCGAACTTAATTTAATTATAGCATAGATTATAAGCTCGCTTACTTTGGTAAATTGTAAATGAAGGAAAATATCACGATAACCAGCACAGCCAATTGAGCTCGCCCGTATGTACAAAAAGATCTAGCTTTTAAGGGATGACAGACGGCGATGTACCTCTCTAGCGTCACCGTTAGCGTCAAATACACCGTTGCTATTTGCGCCATGCACGATAACGGATACAAGAATCGGACTATCTTTGGGTAGACGATGAATCTGTAGTCGAACAGTAGGCCAGTGTACGCGTAAATGGCAGGTAAGCCGTAAATCAATATCTGAAAATGTCGCAAGATTTTTTAGATACATCATTCTTTATTTTTTTGTTTTTTACTAAACTGAAGCAAAATGGAAAGGAATTTAAAGTAAAAATGTGGAAAAATGAGCAACTATAAGTAAGAGGTGTGTTCGAATTTTTAAACTTGACAGCTTTTTGTGCCTCGTGCAGCTTTTTAGATGCATAAATAGTATCAGAAACTCTGATAGGTAATTACACAAGCACCCTCAGGGATCTTGATATTGACCTCGAGAAGTTCATTTCATAAAACACTAACGCTTTACGTAACGGGACACTGCAGTGGAAGGGTATTTTTTCTGCATAAAACAGCTCTTCCCGTGATCATTAACAGCTTTTACGAAACATAAATTTCTTCATCGAGAGATCAACAATTATTCAATGTCCGTGAAATCGTTATAAATATCAATTTAGACTTGTTTTGTTTGAAGTTAAAAGTTTGTCAACTTTAACATTTAACCAGAGCCAACAATTGAACAAGGCTCGTTTTCGCGAATGATGAAACAACTTAGTTGTCTGGAGAGTAAGTAAGAAATATAAATTTACAACGAATGTTTTTTATGTCTTTCGTTCGCTTCATACGTGGTTACAATTTAAGGCTTTACTTTACAAGCTCTTTTAAGCTTCTCTCTCACTCTCTTTTTATTTTGCTCGCTCTGATGTTCAGAAGATAATGCTCGTATAAATTTTTGCAACTAAGTTTTAACGCGCAGCAATTTCCATGTCAAGTGTTTTTATCGACGCGTGTATCTAGATACGAAACTACTTAACTAATGATGCATATATAATATCGCATTCCATAAAGTGTCTTAACGTGCTTGATGCGCTGAACGTCGCGTTTAACAAACTTACCGAAATAATAATTAACACAGTGTCGCATCTGGCTAACCCAATTAACAGGTAATTGATCGATGATTTCATCTGCGGTCTGGAGAGAATAATCATCGAGATCGTGTTACCGAATATTCCAAAGAGCCCGACCAAGTTCACCAGTACACCGTAGATGATGAGATCGAAGAGACCGCTCGAAATTCCCTCTTTACATTCAAGCGGTTCTCCCGTGTTCTCCTTAATCGACAAATTTTCCGATAATTGATCAGCATTGTAATAAGTGGTGCTGCTCAAAACCTCGAGGCTTTCCATCATTTTCAGCTACCTTCGTTTTGTCTTTTCGCTTGATTCTTCATCAGCGTTCTTCTATGCTTTCCTTCGATCTCATGTTACCATCTTTTAATCTCTTCTTCTATATTTTCCCTACTTCAATTACATTCGTACACGTTAGCCTTTGTATTATTCGATTAATTTTACTGTTTAACTGTCTTACCTTTTGTTACTTCACTTTGAATGGTTTAAACCCATGTATTGTCCAATTTTAACACGTTCCTAGATTGTATTCCATTTTTTTTTCTTTTTTTATTGGAATTCAATTCGACTCTCACTACCTTTTGACTTTGTGAGAGCCGAGAACAAATAGTTTCGATAGCATGACGAAGATATTCTCGATGTCTTAAACTGCTACCTCGTCTCTTGTCGGTTTCGTATTTGTACAAGTATTACCGACCGAGATTCAATCTCTTTAATCTTGGTGAAATTTCCATAAATTGCTCGTATGTACATCTGCAACATGTAATTCCGAGCTGCCCGGTAATTCGTATCCTTTCTGGGTCCTGTTTCTCGGAATCTGTAATCAAACAACGATAAATGCGTTCGTCACATATATATAATTGCTCTTAAATATCTTTTACTGGACAAAATAAACACTTAACGAGCCGATTTTTTCGCAGATACATTGGTCAAACGATTATTTTCCTAAAACCAGTGAAAATAAGCCTCTGATAAGTGCCACCAGAGATCGGGAGCGTCGCTTTACGTTTCTCTTCGAAAGACAATGCAGCGCGTATCGAAAGATGTATTTCGTGCTCTTCGTCGCGTAACATTTAAAAACGGCGCGTGAAGTGTTCATCGTTGGATGATCGTCGAATTGTCTGAAAGTCTGTCGACGTCTGCGACGTAAGCGTAATATTTATCTAGAGCACTGTATTCGAATGGTAAACATTAACCTTGACCTTACTTTGTAAACAGTGTAACGGAGGAAAGAGACGGCGCATATATACAGACGATAACCGCTACCTGTGGTTCAGTGACTTCGTGACTCTCATGCGATGTGTAATGGAAATCATTTTCAGATATCCACGGTGCAGTGAAACGGAGGAATATTAAGAGAATATGAAGACTGAATGAGAGCGAAGACCAGGCTGTGCTTTAGAACGAGTTGGTCGCAACATTTGTCTACCATCGCGCATCGAGGTGGCCGATTGGATTAAGACGCTGTGACGCTGTTAATGTGCCCGTAAGTCAGAAATCTTAGAAGTTTTTATAAACGCTGTGTACGAAGAATGCGTTCCCCGAGGCGTGATATAGCCGAACAGTAAAAGTAGAAACGATTTTAACGAAGCGACAAAATCCGTTACGTAAGGATGTAATAGATTTAGCAGTGGAATTAACCGTCGAACATCGGAATTCCGTGTAGAGGGCGAGTTTATCGAAATTAATTTGATCGTTCGATCGCGTCGTTGTCATTTACGTCGTTTTAAGCACTGATTGGCACGTTTCAAGCTATCGTTAATTTGTCCTTTCCTAATTTCCGCGTCGTTGATTTTGCACAGGAACGAGCGTGGTTTCGCCCTACAATGCTATATCGATTCAACGCGTCGGTCTGTATACCCGATGTTTTCCCTGGAAGTTGTCAAATGCCGTTTAAAGTCGAAAACGTCGATCGAGGATCGCTTCGGGCAACTTCCACGCAATTTCACACAGCGATAGTCACCTTAGCCGATGGAATAAAGTAGAGGCGGAGCGTTTGTTAGGAGACGCGAGTAAACGTTCGATCCGCGATCTAAAAGAAAAAAAAAGGGTGGGGTGGGGGGGGGGGTGGCCGGGAAATATGGCGGAAAAAGTTTTCAGAGCAAAAACTGAAACCACCTAGGAAATTTAACTTTATCGTGATTTTCTTGCGAGCCTGCGGCGCGCGGGCGAAACTTTTATTTGCAACGTTTACGTTCCTAATTAAACTTTCGGTGAGCCAGGTGTCGCCATTAAGTTTTGTTCTAGCAAACTTCCTGTTTCCCGTCCTGGATGAATTGTCTCGTGTGGTACGGTGGACCGTTCGAACGTCCGTTTATATCTACGGTTTTAGCTTTCGGATTAATCCGTTTCCGGTGCCACGAGTTCGAAAATTGAATCGCGTGCAATATATGCCCCCGCTTAGGAGCTTCTCATTATTCACGCAAAGGCGAGTTGGCTTTGCACCTGAAAAGTATTCGCCGCCTCTACCTTACCATCCGATAAAAGGAGCATTTTTATGCACAGTACTCCGCGAAAATAGTTATAAATGATGCTCGAGAAAATTTCCCAAAGAATTTACCTTTCTGATCCCTCGAATATTCATTGCGTCAAAGTTTTTATAACTCGCCGGACGATAAGAGTTGCGTCTAGAAGATGGTTCCCAAGTGGAACGTAATACTATTCGAGTTTAAAGCGAGGATAAAGGAAAGTGTTGCCGGCGGAGAAATGTATACCGAGTGTTTTACTTTTATGCCCTGATTTACGAGCCTCGAAGTCTGCTGAAATTGTAACAGGGAACACGTTCTGAAATCGTTGCTCGCGTGGCTGATCGCGTTGCATCGCGAACTACTAATACCAGGTAATTCGTTTCGACCGTAGTCGTCGCGTTTCATCCGTTTGTCGTCTAATCGCGTTTGCTCGCGCGAAAAACTGTTTCGTTCGGTCGTGTTGTTTGCGATTCCGTTGTTCGGTCACGAGGCTGGCCGAACGAGGCTCGTTCGTGAATCAACTTTCCAAGTACAACGTGGATGTATATTTTCATTTTGAAGAGAAGTTAAGTAACCAACGTCTTGTTGTTGTGACGCATAGCAGGCTCGTGCAAGAACATCACGCAGAAATCATCATCATCCGCTATAAATATTCGTTAAACGCAGTCTCGTCTTCGATGTAGCCAAATAACAGTCCGTGAGGTAAACGTTATTGTCGCGTTCGCGATATCGCACGAGCTGCCACCGGTTTAAAGTAAATTTGTCGAGTAAATGTAATACTCGGCATCCCAGAACACGGTGCATTAGCCACATCGCTTTAATACTGATTAAGGTTAACGACTGCACACGTTATTGCTTGAATTAGCAGTTTAATGAAAACGGTCTCGCTAGATCGGCGTCTCGTCGCAGAAAAACGAACGCCCTCGAATCTAGCTGCCTAGGTATATTTAGGCGTTTCGATACCGAAAAGGAAAAAAACGCACGTAATTGTTACACGAACGCACCAAGTGTGGGCGTGATAACCTCGACGTCGAACAACGAGATCGATACCTTTAACCGGGACGGAGAATCGAGGCTATTATCGCGATTAATAAATCGGTTATAATTACGGGAAGAAGGCTAATAAAGTTGTTAAGACATCGCTGACTTTAAATGATCGTAAATGAGCCTATTCCTGTGCGCGGCTCCAGCAATGACTGTGATTTTAAAAGCATTCATTCTCGAATACGCGTTACCGCGAATCCCGCTACCGCTTATTTATTTTTAATTATCATTCCGTCGTTCCTTCGTTCCGGGTAGATCAATTTTTCAATACGATTGATATTCGAAATTCAATTATACACTTGGAACGAGTAATTATTATTTGATGAGGCGTGATAATAATTTAAAATATTACTCCCCGATGGTTGCGGAAGCATAAATGGCTTTCGCGCTGCAATGTTTGGGTAACGTAAAGGTAGGTGTCGGGAGAATGATGCATTGATTAAAACCGGTGGTCGCGGGTAATCGATAGTATTTATATTGTTGCATCGGGTACCCGTATGAATAGCCAGCCAGAATCTTGATGTGGCCAAGTGATTTCACGATGTTATCTGCAAATAGCAATGCAGTCGCGATTCATTCACCGTACACCATCGATAAACTGAATCCTCGTCGAGGAACAAAGCATATTTCAGCGAATAGATGGATGAACGTTGTGTATTAAATGTATGCATCCCGATCATGAGGTCCGAGAGACAAAAGTAGCGTTTTATCGAGCCAACTTCGGTAAATCGGTCGCATTGTGTCGAGGCTGCTGCTCTCGCAGCTCTCGCGAAGTGGAGCAGCCAGGAAATGAGACGATATTACTGTCACTTGTAAGTAATAACCTACAAGTGTGAATAACATCTAGCGTACATATCTTCTGTTTTATGCGGTAATTAGCGAGCGCACGTTGTATCGCCATTTTTGGTATTCATTTCTCGCTGAGAAAGGCCGAGCGTACTTTTATGGAGTAACATTTTGGTCGCTTGAAACTTAATTGCACCGCGATTCCGCGTAATTCCTCTTAATTTTTGTTGACACCGCCATCAGCCGGTTGGAAACGGATCGCACGTTCTTGGAAATATCGCGCGTTCGTGTAACGAAGACCAGCAAAGAGGAGAGCGCAGCTGTCGCGACGTTGCGTCGTCCGGCTCCGTTGCCTTCGGAAAGTAGAGTAAGCACGCCACGAGATGGGAATGCGATAAGTGGTAAGAACCGTTTAAGATCAGACGGCGCGTCTCTGTCCTCCGTCGCGTCCTCCTTTCGCCCGTATCTAGACGAATCAATTCTCGCCGTTTGCTTATTATTTAGTCGATAACGTTCGAGGAATAGCTTCAGCCGTAGAGCGAAACGAAAATATTGCCCGTGGCATTTTTAGAAAGTGTATTGTTTCACGAGACGATGGCCGGATATCGTTCATGACTTCATTCTATTTTTCAAAAGAAGTCCAGACGCAACGTATAAAAACGGTACGATGGTATGTGGATTATTTTCGGTCGGTACACCGTGGTCATCCTGTTCTACGAAAAGCCTGCCTCGTCATTCTCGCGCATGACCCATTTTGGAAGTGTCATAGTTTTGTTTCATTCCGTTCATTTTCTTCCGATATCCTTTCGCCGCTTGTCGCGTCTCCTCTTACGATTCATTTCTTCGTTGGATGTCGAAAAAATGAACGCTCTCTGCGGCTTTTCTCTTCGAGTTGGAGGTGAACTCTATGAATGAACGAGAACTGGTTGGATTGCCAGTAGGAGTGATTAATCGATTGTAAATGTCGGTGTTTAAAAGTCGAACAGTAGCCTGGGTACATTGGGCAGTCGAAAGCGAAGTAGGAAGCGGTGCTGCGATATCGCGACTGGATCGCGCTAATAATTGTTTACGAGCGGTATATCGGTTAATCGGGAAATCGACGCGTAAACTTGTCGTCATCCAGTTTACGAGGATCTGTTGAAATTTTGCAATCATCAAGGCCATGCGATCCCTCGTAGTTCGCGGGATTCGACCGCCGGCGTGGACAGTGTTTCGCGTTAAAATTAGATAAGAACTTCCTATACTTAGTCGACTCAGGTTGAGACGAGAAGAGTCGAAGCTCGAAGCTACACGTATTTTTAGAGGGTTGGCAGTAACGAAAGCAACAGCTGACCGTTTTACCGAGCCGACGATAGGCTTTTTGAATGTTAAACGTGTCGCCCGTTTGTTCCGTGCTTCGCGCTCAATCCGATACGATTTCTCCGGAACAGCGCCGTTATTTATATTCAAAATAAATTCGGGCTGCGTTCAAGCAGGATCTCTCAGAATCGGAAACAAGTAACCTTAACCGTTGTATGTTTTTTTTTTTTTTCGCAGCCTCGTCGAGCCGTACGATTTTTTATCTCTTCTTTTTTCACCATTGTTTAGCCAATTTTCGTGTTTCTTTTACCCTACGAGAATTTTTTCGGCAAACCCGTGGCACGGTACGTGGATTTGACGGATCACAGGTTGCCCCGATTCTTCTCCTCAAGGCTCGACGCGCAAAGTCTCCGAGAGGAGTTTGTTCCGCGACAAAAAACGATTTGCGACGACAATCGTGGATCAGGGATGCTTATTTACCCGGCTAATCTTTAGATTTATCTTCGCTACGCGGACTTCGTTTTTGCCTGGCTTTTCCCCGTTGCCTTTTTTCCCATTCGCGACCGAAGAGGCAGGAAACAAGCTTTCACGCCAGATGCGATGTCTAGAAAGACGCGTAGATACCTTTTTGTCGTTCTTTTTGCTTTCCATTTACCTTAATTTTCCGCAGCCACTTGCCTCTTTTATTACGTTCGAGGACAGGAAAGTGGTAGCTGGTAAACTTCTCTTTGTCATATCTTCTGTACGTAGAATCGCAGTAAAAATTTTGCATTTTCCTTTCTCTTCGCAATTGTCGCCGTATAAATTTTCTAGGAT
Organism: Xylocopa violacea; assembly: GCA_963969225.1. Classification (NCBI taxonomy): domain Eukaryota; kingdom Metazoa; phylum Arthropoda; class Insecta; order Hymenoptera; family Apidae; genus Xylocopa; species Xylocopa violacea. Next base: position 30,854,803 of record CAXAJV010000008.1, on the reverse strand, counting down.
TTGCAACGAATTCAATTACGATGATATTCTCTTCCTTTCTTCATCCGATGGTGGGATTAATCAGAATGTCTAATTGATTCCTTGTAAAAAGTTGAAAATTTCCTCGGTGTCCTTATAAATATTGATCAGGCAATGGAAGTTCCGTTGCTAATCAGGATCGCATTTAGTCCTCGCTGAAATTAGCGAGTAAATGCATACGATGCGTGGGTTTTCGCTTTCTGTCACAAAGTTTCTCAACTTCTCTCATTTGCCTTAAGTATGTTTATATTTGAACACGGAAACGAATAAATCCAACAGCTCTTCTCTACAAAATTAGTATAATATTTTACATATATATGTGCGTGCGCATTCGGTGTACGAGTAAACATTGACTCACTGAAAGTCCAATCAAATGTAGAGCAAAGGGTTTTTTTGTACAAAGATAAAATTACTCGTAACTTCAACCCCCAATAGTTTGCATCTTACGTTCCATTAAAGCACTATTTCAAGAAGAACAATTGAGAAGAACAATTTAAAGAACATTTGAATCATCATAGATACGATTCGAATGTAGAAAAAAACAGCAAACTGTTCTGCATAAAACAGCATTGAATAAAGTGATTTCTTATGCGAATCAAACAGAAGTGTACGCGTTTGAATCTGTTAGGAGGTCTACGTGATTACTGCCGCGACAAGCGATCGTTTGAAGTTGATTAATTAACAAACACTTTGCATTTTACAAAAGAATATTTATACATATTTGGTAATTGTCAATATTTATCGTTACGAATTAAATTGGACGCTGCTATTTCGATCGGAAAACTAGTTTAGTTTGATGGCGTTACTGGATATTAACGCGATGGAGAACTACCCTTCCTCTCTTAATTTCTCGCTATATATGCGGTATTTATAAACAGTTGGTGGTCTCCAAAGTGGAATAACTAACTCGACGATATTCATCGATGGGTCCTGTGCAGCGATTAAAAAATCATAGCATCGTACGATCGACGCGAGCTGAAGTTTGACGAGACACAGAATAGCGAAGCGTTTTCAGACACGAGACGATAGCCAGCTTCGCTTGTCCCCGTTGAAATGAGCGAATCGAGGCTAACGTCTCGCTTGATAAGAATTTTTTCAAAATTTCCCATGAAATGCGGACGTCGTTCGATAATATCCGCGTGCATAGATGTAAATTGTCTCTGATAACCTTCCATTTGTTCGTTTCGCGAGTAGCCTGTAAGGTTCGACAGAAACGAGCGAGCTTCGTACGCGCGTGTGTTCGCCGTGCAAGCGTTTCATTGCTGTAAAAGCATGCGTGAAAAACTCGCTCGTTTGCGTCAAGGCTAAAACCACTGAAAATTTAACTACGATCGTTTCATGTTTCAAATAAATTAGCTCAAACTGGGTTTACTGCCTCTTAACCGTCCGATGCTCTCACTCGTCAAATGTTTTATCCGGTCTAATTGCAAGCGAAAACGATGGAAAGTTGTCGTTTTCCGATGAATAAAATGTAACGGGAGAGGCTACCCTGATCACGGATGAAAGATACTCTCTCTCTTAAAGTACCCAGTTAATTTAAGCACCAAAGTTAATTAAAGACAGTAACGAATCTAAAGATAAAGCACAGCTAGACGCTGATTATTTGAACAGATTGTCTTAATTCTCTATCGTTGGATATAAATGAGCAGTACTTGGAACCCGGAACGATTTTCTGCCCCGTTGAACGGAAAGGGTGCCTCGCTATCGTCAAACCTTAATTACATCCGAGGATTTCAGACGGATTTCTATATTCATTGAAATCACTAGAAATCGGCGGGCAGCCTGCCTTGTCGGTTCGCGTCGTCATTCTACTTCTGAATATTCTTCTATTTCCATTCTCTGCTCCCTATCAGCAGCAACATTGTACTTTTAATTAATCACGGGTAAGAATTATTTTGTAAATATGTCACGTCGTATTAATTGAACGCCCAAGTTTTCTCTGCTGCGGTACCATCCCCTTTTGCTCCGCTATATTGTGTCCGCGCGCGGCCACAATTTATTCCTTTGTCAAAGCTTTTGCTCTTGACAAGGCTCGTCAATCTTTGCGGGAGTGTATGATACAAGAGAATCGATCGTCATTTGTCCGACTCGAACGCTTCGCTCGTGGATTCTTTCCCGACGGTATTATAAATTAAACGTACATAAGTGTCGATAGGAAAAAGTCAAACCATTGCGCGATGAAGAATCGATTTTTTGTTAACACGCGCATATTCATGGCAGTTGAAATTGGTCTGTCATCGAGACGGCGAATTCTCTTAAAAAATGACGTCATCCGTGCCTACCCTTCTGTCGAGCTACATTCGTCGAGTAAAATCAATCGACGCTAAAATCCCAGTCGCGCTTTATTTTCCCTACCGTCGCATTATTGAAACGGATCTACCAAACTGACCATCGTTAGAACTACCGAAATGTAGTTCGAATCTGATCGAAAGTGTTCCTCCGCTCTCGCGTCCACTACCGTGTGGACATGCTTCGTAAATTACACGTACGAACGCCGCCTTTTTAGCGGAACAGGGCTATCGCGTATCCGGGCGTTGCTTTTCCAATGAACGTTACCCAAAGTATTATCGATTCAAGCGCTGTCGAAACACATCGGAAAGTTGGAAAAAAAAAAGAGAGCGACGCGATGTTTCGAAGTCTCTACGCAAACGATGGGAAGCGAAATGTCAAGCGATCAATCGTCGAGTACTTCCCTGCAACATGCTGAGCAAGATTGGTATTCCGAATCTAACGAACGTCCGTATGCTGCGGCACGTACATTGGCAGAGTAAATTCCTTGATGCGCGCTATTTCATCTACACCGTGATAATTACAACGACCTAGTGGATTTTGTTACCCGATCCCGTCCAAATTCTACGGAATCGTTGGAGGATATTTCTTACGTAAGCACGAAATTAGTTCGCACAGACACACCAGAATTATAAATTCGCTATTTCCGGGTAACTGGCATTAACGTTCGGAATACAAAGACCGATTAATTAGTGCTACAGCTGACGCCGATCGTATATTAATTATAATAATTCCTTCCTATGTATACCGATAATTACGCGTTCCACAATAAATTAACCCGTTTCAATGGCGTCAAGGGGAATGGGTGTCGGTGCGCGCAAAGTGCGATTACATTTTCGAAGATAACTGCTCCATTTTTTTTTTTAATCACCTTGCGGGACGAATGAAAAAAAAAACGAAAAGAAAATAAATGTCTATTTTAAAGGTGCTCACCTGGGTGAATTTCGACGTGTTAACCCGCATTTCCAGAAGAGCACTACTGCGTATCGTGGAACCATGACATAATTACTTGATTCTCGCGGTGACTAACAATCACCATCGGCGCGCGTAAAGATGAACCGTGAAAACCGCGGGAATGTACGCGAAAGCAATCAGAGTCGTAAATCGTACGATATTGCGTACTCGCGGTCATCCGTATCGAAGATTCATGATGGGTGCACCAGTGCGTTAGAGGACGCACACAATTGCACTCGTTCTAGCTTCCCACGGTTGAAGGGAGAAACTGCAGACCTGCTTTTAGTTTGTTCGACTGGTGAAAGTGATTCGTAGCACGGAAACTTCAATTGGTTTTTAATTGACACCGAAAATATCAGGCGCTTTGATCATCGCGGGGCAAACAAGCTTTCACATTTCTTCGCGCTGCTCATTCGATCCGGAGTTCCAGACGTAGGTTTGCAGTTCCGTGCTGGAACAACGTACAACCTCGTACTTTTTTTTACTTAAAGGCGATGAACGCTTTCACTTGGTTTAGTTGAAAATCACTGAAATAATAAGTCTGGAGAACAGACGCTCGTACAATAGACTGCCTTCTTCGTAAATCTTGCTCGAACATCCGTCGACTAAAGTCACGTACATTTCGTACGTTCCATTTTTCATCTCATTATTTGGAAAGTTTTAATTACACTCTTTTCTATCACGGTATATTATTATAGTTTCATCCGCTGCTTGTATCTCTTAGTTTCACGCAAGGGATCCAAGATCGCCCGCTAGGAAAGACTATTACGAGTCTTTTTGTCGAGCGCAGGCTTCCTCGCGTTCTTCTTCGTGCTCGTTGTGAAAAACTAGAAAGCCGAAACGAGCAAACCGTTTCTTTTGTCCCTTTTTCTGTTCCGCGGAGTCAGCCACGATCAGCTACGAATTACTCTTGAAGAGGGTGCGATCATTCTCCGCGTCGCTCCCCACTTGCGAGGTCCGAATAATCACGTTCGCCCTTGTGCAAATACTAACAGGGATAAAGGTTATGTTCAGAATTCAATTCAACGTCGTTTTTAACATCTTTGGTCCTTGACTTTTGCACTTCCCCTCGATCAGTAGCAACTTGACCAGTCCACCGATGAATTCGTTTGATACTTCTTCGATTATCTCACGCGCTAATCAGAATGTATGGGAATGCGCTGCGATGCGATGGTCGATTAATTTTTTCCGCAGATATGATTACTCTTGAACGTGAAAAAGATATTGAAGTAATTGCGAATATTTTGTTGCCAAAGATTTGTGTTAAGACTAGGGTGCAATTTCGCATAATATTTTGCAGTTTATATTCGATTTTCTAGATTTTTCGAAACAAATTCTACTTGTTTCTTTACGACTCTCTCTCTCTCTCTCTCTCTGCTAACGAAGTTCACAGACCCATAATTATTAATGCTCGTTCCGCGTAATTTTCTCGTCGCAAGAAGAGTGTACGGCTTCGTTCCGCCGTGAGTGATACTTTGATCAGAGTAAAATCAATCCAAGCACAACTTTTGCTCACGCGATGTGAAAACGTGACGCATTAAAAGCGAATTTCGTTAAGTGAAAAATATTATAGTTATTAGCTGGTGGTATCGAAGTCGTGTCTGGCGTAATTAGAAAAATTGTTGGTGAAATTTGAATGGACGGTTGTAGGCATACACGTTAATAGGCGATCCATAGAGAAAGGTGGTCGAGCGAAACAATATCGATCAAATGTGGACGCTGGTAATTAATCTCTATTGTGAGGGAATTCTAGTCTGTGCACCGAGGGAACTCACGAATCGAGATACCATTCAGAGAGTGAAAAGAATCGGTTGAGTTATTCGAAACGGGGGAAAACGTCTTTTCGGGTCAACAGCTCGTCAAGAGTCTCAGGCGCTTTGGTACTTTGGTTAATCCGGTATAAGGTCCTTTTTGTATTCAAACACATCGTGAAATGCATCATGGTAGAGGATTAAGACTAAAAAAGTTCCAGGTGCAAGAGTTATGTTAATCGTATCGCGAGATAAACTAGAGGATTTCAATTAGAAAAGCAAAAGTGCGGAGCTGCGAGTCGTTTTTAGAGAAGTGCGATTCGGTGATAAAAATTGGCAATATTCCCTGGACGACAGTTTGTCCTTTTATTAAAACAACCTTGCACCCGCGTATTATTATTTTTATATATAGAAAGAGTTTTGATCGCACCTTTTCTTCGGTAAACTTTTTCTCCGGTACGTGTTTCTTCTTCTTTGTCGCACTTCGTACAATATTTTCGAAGGTACGTTACACTTTTAAATCTTCCAAGATTCTTCGGGTTGCCTCATCGATGCCTCGAGAAACGCTCGAACAACTTTGAAACTTTTGCCCAAAATCGAAGGGCTCGCGGTGCAGTCTTTAATCATGCTTACACTTGGTACGCCGAAGTCACTCGTTCATACATCTTCCTGTCGTTTTATTGGCATCTAGAACCGTACGAAATGTTCCGCTCTAAAATTATCGGCGCACGCTCGTCGATATCACTTGGCTTCGAATACTTGTTCAGAACTTAGCCCGAAGATTAATGCGACTTTTGATTTAAAGAAAAAACAAAAAAACTGAAACAGAAGAAGGGAGCCGTTCGATCGACGCTTTCGGCGATCGTTGCTGCAGCTAAAAGCACATTTTCACACTCGTCGTTCGCAAATGGAAAGTCAACGTTTTCGCGAACTTCTGGATTTTTCCCTCGAAAAGCGTAAAGTCGACACGCAGCGTTTGAGCGCTTGCAGCGCACTGAGTGCTCCACCAAGAGAATCATCCGAGTACAAAAGCATTCGCGGAGGAGCGTCGAGTGACCCTGGCAGTGGGTGCCGCCTGCGCGGTTCCTCCTCGCTCTTTCCCTCTCTCTCTCTCTCTCTCTCATTCTCTCTTTGCCTCCGCCAATCTCGCATCACTCTATTTTTTTTCTGCTTCGCGTCTTACGGGACCTTTCTTCTTATTTTCTGTTCATCCTTTGTTTTTACCTTTTCCTTGCCCGTTCTACTCCTTCCTTCATTTCTAAGCGTCCTTTCCTATTATCCATTTATATCTCGCGTGCTCTTTTTCTTCCACTTCTTTCCACGATGCCGCGAGGATTCCGCTGGTCCGAGCGCCTTCCTTCTTTCAATTTCCGTCCACCTCGTCGCGCCCCTCTTCCTCTTCTTTCGCTCTGCATTCATTTCTACTCCGGTAGTTCCTATATAGATCCGTTTTCCTGCGATCCTCTCGGTCGAACACGGATTTCCCCCCGCATTTCTCTCGCCTTTGCCTCTCCGTTCATTCTTCTTCAGCTTACTTTCATTCATAAGGTTAGGCACAGCGCGCCGCGGCGCAGTGTCGAAGACAGTTGGCGAGATCGATGTATGTATACGGTACTTGACCCAGCGATATTGATTTTTCGGTTATTAATTGTACATTCTCTCATCCAACCCACTCCTTACTTCATCTTTCATTCCCTGCGCCGTGTACACGTACATCTAAGAAATAATAATTTACTCTTCTCGTTACGTTTCATTTTTATCTTTTTCATTAATTTTCTGCTCTTCGAGAAAAGAATAAAACGTCCTCGCGATTTAAAAGCACGATTATCGGGTAAATTTTTCGAGCGGGCGTGTTAAATCTGCCAAGCTGATCCTCTGTATAGGAATAAGAGGAAAAATGAACAGTCGAGAAATCCCTCGAGCGACCAGCCTCGCAGCCGCGCAACCGAGTGGATTAATTACGGTATCACCGTCAATCTCGATCGCTGGATCAACGCCTAGAGCCTAGCTCGTTTCGAACCTGGAATTTGGCTAATCAGTTTCGTCTTAGCGGAAACGATCTCTCTGGATCGAAGTGACGCGTATCAATAACGCATCTACAAGTTACATCACGTCGATGCGAAGCGAAATCAGGAATCCCATCTCGGAGAAACATTCTTGCTGCTGTCAGACGTTTCGAGCATATTACCCGACTCTCCGTAGGACTGACTTTCGGGAAACAGCCAATGGAAACACGAACTATGTTCCAGCAGGAAGATCAAGAAGTTCCCGTCTAACAATTACTCGGTTAACTCCTCGAACGCGCGATCCTTAACGGTTTGAACGGCAGAGGAAGGCTCTCGTTGAGCTCGCGATCAGTTCGAAGTTACTCGATTTCGATGCTCAAATATTTACTGCGAAAACAGCTATTTATCGCGAGAAATTGCTGTTTGAAATATTTCTTAACGCCTATCCCGGGGGACTCGGAGCAACAAAGTTGGCTTACGAAAAGGCTTTCAGAGATCGTTTTCGAGTGTTAAATACCTGAAAATGAAACGTTCGTACGTTGATAAAGTGAGATTTTTCGGATAAAGCGGATAGCTTGCCCCGGGGGGAGGATTCAAAGGTCGCGCGAGAACGGGACATCGTCTTATCCAGCGACGTAATCCCTAAATATCTTTTCAGCTCATAAAGTCGAATACATCCTGGCACTTTATAACCTTTTAAGCGCTTCGTTTTGCGTTCCATGGAGAACAGTATTTCGCGGAGGAGATATCTATTCCTATTCGACGGGCATCGTATTTCGGACGTAACGATGCGCACAGGTACCTCGTATCTTGGCAAAGAGAGGACCAACGAGCCTAAGCTGCAGCATTCTGCAATTAATTTGGACATGTTCGACGCAACCCGTCGAGACCAACAAAAGCATTCCATTGGGAGGATCGTGCGTCGATTCGACTCATGTTCTCTCCCGCAATTACGCTGCTCTTAATATAAACAAGGGAGATTTTATTTCAAGAAAAGTTCAGCAGGTTATTTATTAAATATGTCCCTTTTCCGTTTCATTTCCACGATGGGTCAGCTAAGGAGGCGACTTTACGCGCGTGTCGCGTGATCACGGTCGTATACCTATCATACAATTGTCATTGGACACGAACCGAACATGTATTTCGGTGTATCGCGTTCAGAAGATTATCTGTCACGGGTAACGCATGATTTACGATCGCGTAGTTACTGATCAACAACGCACCGTCAACGTCCGCCACACGTATCTGTATCTTGATCCGGATCGTTCAAAGGACAGCGTTCATACTGTCAAGTGTTGTTAAAATAATGCCTCGCATCCGTCCTGATCGCGGAGCCATTTTCTGGTCGCGGGCAAAACAGCTCCGAATCTCTGACCCGAGATCATTCGACCCAATTACCGGAATTAAACGCGACACGTATTTTTAGACGGCTCTCTAGACGACACGAACCCGAAACTGAACTGCATTAGGGGAACTCGTAACGTCTAAGTAGGAATCGTTTCGTGGACAAGGCCGCGAAGCTCTTTCTTGGAATGCGCGCGTACGTCGACGTTGACGCGAATTCCTCGAGAATCTGCCGGCGCTTTTTACCTTTTTGACTCTGTTCTTTGGTTGTCGAAGTCGATTCGAATAGTATCGAAAAGTGCAACGCGATGAAAGAAATTTAGAGTTGTCGTTAATTGAAAAAAAGGTCTTCGCATCGTGTTACTTAATTTTATGATTTTGGTGGGATCGGCTGATTCGAGGAAACAGTAAAGCGAAGAAGTTGGATGTAATGCGATGCATCGACCCAGTCGCGACATTCATCGACGTTCGCGTTAATCAGCGTACGAGTAACTAGCACTGACGACTGAATTAACGTTGCGGTTTACGTCCCAACGAGAGCAATAGGAAGTAATGGCGAAGTAGAAAACGAGTGACGCACGTTGCACTCTTCGCGTAATGTCCCCAACGTCACTCGCCTTTATGTTTACCGAACTTTTCTCATTTTAATCTATGTTGGTTCAGGGCTGTCTTCGCTGTCTCTCGAAACTCTTTCGCGTTATTAAAAAGCGCAGGACATTTAAGAAAGTTTATAGGTGGTGGATCTCGACCTTTGTCGCGCATTCCTCTGAATGAAACGGACTCCATTGATGCGACGATACTGGGTTAATTGATGGTGAATATTCAGTGATGAACGGAAATCGAGTTGAACCAACGCGAGTCAAATTCGCTCGCGCGTCATTTTCATCACGGCTTTTCCTTGACCACGGTTTCGAGGTCCCTCGATACTCGCGGCTTTTCCATGGCCGCGCCATTATAATTGCATCGATCGTAACATCGTTAACGCTCGAGCGCAACTGTTCGCCGCGACGCGATGTATCCTCATTAGCTCCCTGTGCTTCGATGTGCATCGAACAGTCCCGCAAAGGAGTGGTCGATAGCTTTGTTGTCCCGTCCGAGTGTCAAAGCTCGTGAATCACTTTAAGATCGCGCTCTTCTGATTTATGCTCCTCGCGCGACACTGAACTTGCTGCCGTTTTCACGCGGCAACGATTGTGCGAATGATTTCGATTGTACCAGTTTCAACGGAAGTCTAGATGGATTTGGTCAACTGACTTTCTTCGCGAATATCGTTACAACACGTTGCCTCTTACAGCAGAGGAAGGGGCTGAATGTACGAGGGAAGGGAAATCCGACGCTCTGAATTATTGGTCCCGCCAGACAAAGCTCGCATTCGGAGTCGGACATGCGGGAGCTGCAACCGGTAGTATCGTTCGCAGACCCTTTCTATTTCTTCGCGCACAGAGTTTAACTTGGCGTTAGACCCTTCCGACTTGGGTGTTCCCTGGAATGAATAAAAATTGGTGAAAGAATCGAAAATAAATGGGATCCGGGCCAAAGATTAATTTCGCTTTTTCAGCAAAGTTCGTGCGTTTAATTTCCGCAGTAAATTTGAAGCGGAAAACTCGGGGACAAGCGAGACTATCTTTCTTAATCTCGCTAATTCGCGCCCCGAACTCTTAGCTAGTTTGTCTTTCTAATACGAAATTCAATTTTGAAATTGAAGCGTAAGTAGACGGTTGTCCAAACAATTACAATGATTGCAACGAGTTTGCAACGTGTTATCTTTAAAGTAACTCAGAGCTCGTACGCGTTTCGGTTCGTGGACGAATGTGTTTCTAGAAAATTGTGCTCGTTCGTTTCGCGTATCTACATGCTCGCGTTCGAATGGTAATAATTACGAAGTTCGATAGTTTTCCTTGGCTGCGAGCAGAAGAGCACTTCCGCGAGCGGGTCTTGGTTGTCCTCGAGGAAGAGATAGGGCGATCCTGCCAGGAGATCGAGTTCGCTCGAGATCCACGTAACGATCGAACTTGTGAAATTTCCTCGCGGCGTCCTTTCGAAACAGCAGAGGTTATCGAATGCTCGCGTTAACCTTGAACGGAAGGAGTGGCCCTCCTCCTTTCGCGTCTCTCGCGAAGATACCCGACGCCCACACATTTTTTTTCATGGGACACCTTGAACAGCGAACGATATCGCCTCTTTACGCCTCGCTAATGATAATGGGAGTAAGCTATAACGTAAGACGTAACTCGTGTTCCGCGCAACGATTAATTGAAAGATTATATGGAAGATGGAAAACATTTGCTCGCGCTCCAATTTGTTTGATCCACTGACCGGTAAACGACCAAGCGCATTGAATATTTAACGCGCGCTGCGTGTCGGTGGTTTTTATGTAAATGCAGGTAAAACGCAATAGCCGAGTGTAATCGAGGTGTAACGATCCAATGTGAAATCGAAGCTGACATTATAATCGTGTCATCGGTGGGGAGTAAAAGCTGGCTTAATAGCAGTGTTATGTTCAACGCGAAGTGGTGTCAATTACTGCTTTGATATCGTAATCGATCTGCGCGGCAACTTTTCTTGCGGTTATCAAAGCTTTTCATCGGATAACGCGATAAAAAATGATGCTGCTTTCAGCGTGATCGATGAAAAGTCGTCGTCGCAAATTTCCGGGCCTCTCGTTCCGCGACAGCGCAGCGGCGAACCAGCGACGACAGTGGTACATCTCGATATTAAGCCGCCCTAATATCGAACCGTTGAAATCGCGGTATCATCTGTTGGTTTCCATGTAAAGATGCGAGTCGCCTCGTACGAGTAACACGAAACAGGCGGCTGTCGCGATATTGGAGTTGCCAGTGAAGGTATGTTGAACAGATATCGTCCACGTAGCGTCGTTCGTGTATCGATGTGCTCTCGAATTCTCTGCGACCTTTGAACGACTTTGAGCCCGAACGACGCGACCTTCGCTAAGGGGTTCGCGATCGATACAGACGTCTCCGAGCGGTACGCGGTTCTATTCGAAAAAGAAATTTGTGTTTCTCTGAAACTGGAATATCATAGAAAAATATATGGAGTATCGGAGACTTAGCTCGTCGGTAGAGGTTCAAGTTAGACCTCGAGCAGGAAAATAACCGCGTCCGAGCTAGCTCTCGTAATGGTCGCAACGTCAACTTCGACCACATCGATCGAGTGACCCAAGAAACACGAGGCAAATGGAGAAATGACGAGGTAACCGCGACTTCTGTTTGCTCGCGAGTCACCTTAATGTATTCTATTTGCAGCGGGAATTCCGAACCGTGTTTTCGGTTAGACATGCGAGTGGCTCTGGCTTACGCCATACGTGTATAAGCGTCATCCATTCTCTCGCGACAGAACGAGAATTTGTTCGCAACTCGGCATTAACCGGCTGTCGTTATCACGAAACATCATCCGTTTATAGGCAATTGTACGGCTGCGTGCAGGATTATCGTGTCGTCGACAGTGATCCTCGCGTTTCGAATTTATAGTCCTGCGAAGACGTCGAGAATACGCGTTTCAGCCGTGCGTCGCTCGTCGTTCGTCGGTTCGCAAAGGGTAAGCTTAAGTGCAACAGGCTGGAAGTGACATTTATCTGAATATAGAGATCGATCGTTCGAAAGTGTTACGCGGAATCGTACGTACGGACACGTTTATTCAATTTTCAATCTTATTCGATTTAAAACCGACGAGATCTTATTTTCTTTTTGATATTTCTTCTTTCTCTTCCAATGATCGATCGGCGCGCACGAGTTCCAAGAACCATTAAAATCGCTCTCATGTAACTGCCTGTCAGCTATAATTTTCTAAAAACAGTCCTAAACCGTTGCCAGGATAACTTTAATAATTGAAAAATACGTTCCATCAATCTTCGTATACCGCGCGACTATGGTCGCGCGACTCGAATAAAATTTTTGCGACCATTTGTGATTGTAGTGACGACGATGCGAACATTTTCGCAAACACGGTCGTACGAGAGACAAGGTTGGAAAATAAATTATCGCAGCATTTGCCATCGACAGTTCGCGAAAGAGATTTTACTAAAGTCGAATCGAAACGGGAAACAGAATAACCAATTTCTTACTGCGACAGCAGTATGTTGCACTTGAATAATAATTAACGAAGTTGTATTAGTCTTTAATTAAACCGTAACAAGGTAAAGCCCAAGGAAACCTACTTAATTAACGCGAGTTATTTACGGATGCCGAATAAGATTCGTCGATGCGCCACGAATATCGAGCTTTTTTTTTATCCAATTTTTATTGCGCGGAATTGTGTGTTGCGAAAGGATATTCAACGGTAACGTCGTTTCTCACGAATGCACTCTACCTCTGTACAGACCAAAGAGAATCGAGATTGAACCGTAATTGAATCCTTCGATTAGTTTAGTTGACTTCATTTACCATGTTACTAGTTGTATTGTAATCTACTCCGGGTAGTAATTTTGTTGGGGTAAATGCATTCCTATCATTTCTCTGAATGACCGTTCCGAGGATGAAACGAATAACCGATTTTCACGTCAATTCTCATGTCGACAACTGTTATTAAGGTCTCTTCGGGAATTTATAGAATTTTCGATACCTGTTATATAAAAATTCCGCGTTTCATATATGTTTTCTAGCGTGTTTTTTATCGTATAAGCACGGTTTATCGTATCCCTGCCGATATTGGTTATGGATCTTGAAAAACTCGCAATACGCGCGCATTAAATGTCTCACGACTCGAGCGTAAGTCGTGCAAATGTTTTCGCATCAGAAATCGATTAGCCGGTACGCAAACGCAGTTGAAATAATATTCGAAGTAGCTACTTTTTCGGGCATGCAAAAATCATTTTCGATGTGCACGATATTTCTCGATACGCGAGGCTAATCGCGAGGACACGTTCAGATCTTTGCACAACGGGTATTCACGAAAGTAGGAATTGGAAATGTACTGAAAATGCAGGCATTTTTAATTTTTCTGCTGCACTTGGCGAACTTTCGATCGTGTCAACAGCGGCCAATGGATAATTCATTTCGATTTGGCACGTCGATGATGCATCTATTGCACGCGAGTACACTAAACACTGGTAATCAAATAAATTGTTCGAAGCACACGAGAGGACAGTAGCGATTCAATAAAGGGTAATTCTATCTAGATGACTTGAAATAGCGTCCCTCGTTTCTGTTAGCGCGACGCAATGCATGGCTCTTAATTATTCTCTGGGTAACAGCGAAATAAGTGAACGACGAGTCCGAATTCAGAGGAGCCGCCGTAAAATTAGGCGAGGCTAAATTTACAAGAATAAATTAGTTGCTGGCATTAGAGTTCAGCATTTTATTCGAGACACGTGCTTCCATTTGTCCATTCTCGTTTGTAATTCGACTCTTGAACAAGGCTGTGTAGCTATTGTAGCTATTACCTTCCATTCGACGATACATCAATTACACTTGGAAAGCTCGTAGGAACCAGGAGAAGGAAAACGGTTATTTAGATACTTATTTCGTTATTTGTTTATTCATAGTTAAAACACAGGCAAAACAGTAGTGCGCGTAATATAAAAAAAGGTCGTAAAAGATTTACAGAGTCATAATTTTCAGCTTCATTGCCGCGTAACTTTAAAAAAGGTAAATGCGGTTTTCTCCTCGACTTTCGCGGTGCTACTTAGATAAGAGTTACTACTTAAAGGAGATGATCGGATGATGCGTTCGTTAATCAGTTTAAATAAGGAAGATTTCTGAAAGTAGGTAGACGTTCAGTTCCGGATGAAATTGAAGCATCGACTCGGATTTCTCTATTATTGGAATCCATTAGTAAGTAAATCTGATAGCCCGGGTGGCCCCGGTTGATAACGGAGCGTATCAAAAGTAGACGTTCCCGCTGTGTCATCCGCTCGAACGAGAACCGTTTGTAAATCGTAACTTATCGTTACCAAGAGACCTCGGGAAATCGTGGCAGTAGGAGATTCTCGTAGATGAGAGTTCTGCGCGCAGTTGCGCACGCGTGTCCTTCCGCTGGCATCGCGACGCTGTTACGAGCTCCCGAGGATTCTCAAGGCTCGTTGAGTACTGGTGAAAGCTCGCGGAACTCGCGGGCCAATCTTTTCTATCGATCGTCCCGCCTCGTTTACTTGTCGAAGTTATTCGAACGCCTAGCAGCTCGACTTCTCCTATTTCGGTCTGATTGCTTTTTAACGCGTCCGCGTTTGTTGTCCGCGTAGATTCTGGAACGAAAACGTCGAAAAAGAAATTGAAATGGCGAACTAGATATACGCGCCTCGGTCATTAATAAAGCTGTCGAGGCGAAGTTACGAAAGTTTGGACGTTTTAGCGCGCGATGGAAGAAATTCTGATGTAGAAATAATTGCTGCGGTAGCGGGGGGGAAAAAGCAGAAATTACTCGTGTCTAAAGTTGTGGCGAAACCGGAGTCGCCGGAAGAATTATTATTCATACGGTAAATCTTCATTTCGCATTCACGTAGGAACGCGAGTACATTTGGGAATACTGCACTGGAGGACAGCGCGACGAAAAAATAAACTCGACTGGTAATTGGCAACGTTATTCCCTTTACAGCTTTTAACCCCATTGGCATGTTGCCCGCAAGGTTCGAGAAACTTGCAAGAATTTTATTTCTGTCATCTTGATGCGCTTACTGTTACACGGTTTTTCTAAGGAAAACTTCATTAATCGTTTAGAAATCTTCGTCGCTCCCGACATACGTTCTGCTTTCAACGCGTAACCGCTGGTGTGGCGTTTTGCGATGAATGCGCTGAATGAAGAAGGCGTCGAGATACGTTTTGCCAGTTCGTTTGTATTACGAATCGTGTCCAGCGATCCAGAAAAGCTATATAACAAATGAAATTTCCGGAAGCGGAGTTAGCTCTCTAAAAGTTTCTCTCCCCGTCTCGATCTAGTTACCGCGGATTCTTTACTGACCTTTGAAAATTCTCTGCGCTAACCGCAAACTATTTTATTTGCGGGCTTTCAATTAATTTCGTTCGATCGCGCGGCGTGAGAAGAAAACTTCTCCTGCGAACCGCCAATAGAAAAATCAAACATTTATGCCTGCTTTCTCTCTCGATGCACGAATTATGGTTCGCTTAACATTGCCCAAGAGCAACATTTCTCTTGGAAAATGTTCCGTGCTCGGCTTTTTCGAACTACTATACGTATGAACGAAATTGATGGCGCGCCCAGAGTTTTTGGAGTACTTCCCCTTCAAGAATAACGTGTTTTCGACAGATCCGCGTTAGTAAAATGCGGTAATTAATTCCGTCATCGCGTCTATATTCGGTGCTTTTTCCATTCCTCGCTTCGCTTCTCCTTACTCTTCTCTTCGGCTCGACTTGAGCCAACATGTGGTGCGAAAAAAATGTGCAAGGTAAGGTAGATAATTCGTACCACGCGGTGCCAAATTAAATCATTCGACGCGGTGGATATTAAACGAACGAGTTACTTAGGTATTTAGATCGTACACGATATTGGATGTTTATAAAATTTTATTTTACGTTACTTTTGCGCAACGTCAATAATGGAATCTGAACCTCGTCGTAAAGTCTGATCTTCGGGCGCAGCTTGTTCTAAATGATCAATTTGTGGGCGCACAAACCATACGATGGCGGAAGATAAATGTTCCAGTGGTTTTAGGAAAGTACAGATATAAAGGCATTTCCAGCGCGCGGCAATGAAAGCCATGAATCTCCCCGTGAAACGCTTATCTTGGTTGAACGTTACGGGGTTGGAATTCCAAGGAATTGCCGCTGGTGGATATAATGAAGCGATTGCGTTACTAAACCGCGGGGTCCATCGAGAATGTTCGATCCTGTAAGAATAGCGTGGCACTGTGTTTAAAGAATGTAGCGTGGCAAAATATTTTAGTTGAAAACCCCGCGTCTGAATGCGCCGCGCGAATGCAACTTGGACTCGATGCAATTGTCCTTCCCGCAATGACTACAATTGAATTAAGTCGAGAGATTGAAACGCCTCTGGTATTTAGACGATTCGGGTCAGCTTAGTCTTATTAAATTGCAATCTCATCTTCTTCCCCCGCTGTCTACAGAATGACGTTAGAGTTGAATTAAAAAGGCTCCCCCTTGGACAGGAGATACCAAGACTCAATTCGATTGTGGGTAAACCAAGTTAGTTCCTCGATCGAATTGGCGTAAGAACCGTTCGCGTTAAGCAAAATATCCATTTAACCGTGCAAATATCGTAATGTTGGCTAAATTTCGTTCAGATTTTTCACCTTTTCCCAAAACATTATTTTAGAGCGATTTTACTACTGCTGAATCCGCGAGATCGCCTAATCGTTTCCAATACCAATGGAAGATGGAAATTTTGCGACGGTCTCGACTTCGATCCGACTGCCGTCACACGTTTCTACTTTTTCCAGATCCTTTCAAAAGGTTTCTCGTGGTACGTCTGAGCGTGTTGTAACGTCGCGAAGCTTTCATTCGACCTCATTTTTCCGCTCTGTCTTGTACCTTGTTATAATTCGTTTCCCATGACCTCGTAACGAGTTACGTATCCGATGCGCAGCTACGTAGAACGTTTCGAAAAATTTCGTTCCTCGCTCGAATTACTCGAATTGTACGAAACGCGGAGCGTTTGTCCGGATCTTTCGAGGGGATAGGTCGAAACATGGAAGAGAGGTATTTTGCAAGGAGTAGCGAGAAACTCCTACGACTATCCCATCTCTAGGAGAATCGCTTTCAAAACGGATCGTCGGTCAGAAGACGTATTGTTATGCTAAAAAATTATATACGTACATCTTCGACCTTTTGATACGCGAGAGAAATTTGTTCTAGTTATTTCCCGCGTTTATTATACAGTCCAATTATATCTTCTTGATATACGGATACGCGTAATGCGTATTAGTTACGTTAATTTGAATTTTGCGTTTCATCACTCGTGGAACATCATGGAACCTGTTATGTGTATATTTTGATGAGAATTTTCGAGTCTTTGGAAAAGAATAAAAAGTCGAACGAATTTCACGTTACCGGGACAGCAGAATTCTGGCACATCGCGAGAGGATATTTCCAGCCGTCGCGTTGTCCTGTTTCGCGACTGATTCATTTTTATTGTCACTCGTGTTTCGTTTTGTCCGGCAGGTTACATCATTTTCGTGGCTTAATTAGTAACTGCCGTCGCGATTACAATTAACGGAACGTCGCATCGGCGTTTGTTCTAAACAGTCGCTTAACTTTTAAGAGGTTTATGCGGAACGCGATACTTGGTTACGCGAAACTTTCAACAACGCCGCATCGAGTTTTTAATATTGCTTGCAGCTGAAATTTGACTAGCGTATATAGGTATACTTACTCCTGAATACCGTGTCGCCGGGTGTCTCGAGGATGGGGAATGAACATTGCCAAAGAAACTTTGGAATTCATTTTAAATTCGCGAAAGCAGACTTAACCCGTTTAAGTCGGCTTTGGAATAACGTTCAAACTCTTTGCAAGGTGACTCGATATTTCGTAAAAATTGTAGTCGTTCGCGATGCTTGCGTTTCTACCGAAAAAACGAAGGCTTCGATGCACCTCGGAGGTATTATCCGCGAAACAATTACAATAACTGCGGTTTCCCAAGGAAATTTTTAATATATATGCCGAGTATCCGTCGTTCTGTTTCTCCTTTTTTGACTCTGTTACGAAATCGCACGGATCGAACGTGCATATACCCCTGAAGGAACCGTACTACCGTACATAGCCTGGCTACGTTCTGCTTTCTATGTATTACACTTGTACATGGAGTATTGAATTCTCCGTCGAGCCAATAAAATAAAGGATAAAATCAATTGGTCGATTCGAAACCTGGTTTTTCTTTTTGTCAAACAACCGAGGTAAAGAGTCTTAAGGCTACAATTAAGGCTCGCGTAATCCTTTTTACGCAGCTCCCGATAACGCTGTGCCCAGGATAAACGCGCAGTTTTATCGCTACCGTTCGAGAAATTCTTTTCAGATTCAATTCTTGTTGAAAACCGTCGAGTCTCCATATGTCGAACGAAATTACAATTCCCATCGCGTCGTTCTCCATCGTATAACGTCGAGCTTTATCGCGAGACATTAGACATTCATGCTGTTTGCATAAACCGTGTATACGCATCCATGTATACTTTTGGCGAACGTGTAACTTTTTAGCAGGAATTTTTCTATTGTACTCGCGCTGGACACATACGGTATATTTATTGTAGTCGCATACATATGTATGTGTACACTGTGTTTTCCAATTTCGCGAGAAATTATTTTTCCTTCCCTTTTATCGCTTCGCCTGGAGCAGTAAAATTTCGTCTCGCTGGAAATCGTCGCGTTTAGAAGAGGGATGCTTTTAATTCAGCCGACTATTTTGCCGTACTATAAGTTAAAGGATTACCTAAAACTTCGACAAAAGTCATTCGAGCATAGAAGTTGCGCGGTATTGATCGATCGAAATAAAGGATGGAGATTCAAAGGCATTAAAATGAAATGCGTTTATATCAGCGTTCAAATGTCGCATAATTTGAGCTGCGCTTGCGACAGAGGAATTCAATGTTCGGTTATCGGCCGATAAAGTTTTCATCGATTCCTTCGTCGCAAAAAGATGCATAAATGTTGACATTGCAAACATCATCGTCGTAACGGGATACTGAAAATTTTCTAGTAACTTCTATTAGCGTTGCATCTACGTAATTGAAACGAAAAGCACTTCTCTTTTCTTTGACTCGATTTAACGTTATTTTCGTTTACGGAGAGCCGTCCCATCCTTTTTTAACGTTATTTTCGTTTACGGAGAACCGTCTCAACCTGAAGCTTTTCTGCTGCAAAATTCTAACTTAGTTCGCATATACTTTTAGCGGTTTATTGAATTTTCTTCAGCTGTGCAAGTGGAAGGATAGGGGTCTAATCTAGATCTAGGGACTGTCCTCTATCGCACTCGTTTCTCTAACTACGAATTTCTGTAAAGTCTGTACGTTTAATTTTGTGAAAAAAAATCTCCATTTATTTGAGCCCCGAGGAACTTTGCGATAGTATGCGTGTACCTTTCCCTGTAACCAGGTCCCCAACACAGTGGAAAAAGGAAATCCCTTCTATCATTTCGCTATCGAACCGTCTATTTTCTCTGTGACGTAGAAATCTGACCTATTTTCGCGTTTAAGCTGTTTACGGAAGTCATTGCCAAATCCTTGTATCCAGTTGATTGCTGCTGGACGATTCTCGCGAAACGATTCTGCGAAATATTTTTATTTCTCCCTCGACGTATCCGGAAAATTTTTTCGGCAAACGCTTTAATCGTTCCCCTGTCGAATTTCTTTTTAGAATCGCAATTCTTTTCGCGCGATTTCATCGAAGTTGCCCCACTCTGAAATTTATGCGAGACCCACTCGAGTGCGGTTTCCTGAAAATTTATGGCTGAATCGTCATTGAATATTTCGAAATCATCCGAAGCTATTTGTCCGGCGTTGGCTCGGAAAATTTTGAAAAACGTTGCTTTTGTAGCATCAATCTTTGCGCAGGGGGAATTTAGTATTCGAGGCATCGCATATTTCAGTGGAACGAAAAATTTTCTAACGGAATAATGATAATGCGCACGTTGACCCAAAAACGTGATATCCAGCGCGCTTAACGCCCTCTATCCACCATGAAACATCGATAGACATTTTTCCTTGCCTAAAACTGCTTTTTTCCCAATCGGAAGAAAAACGTTCGAACGTGGTTACAGGTTTTCGCAAATCGCTAGATATTTCTCGAGTCGCGAGACTTAGCCAGCGATACGGATACACCAATAAATCCTTACGATGGTTTGCTCGATGGTAAATGGCCGACGTAACGCTGTCGAACTGCGTCTGCTGAGAAATATCGTTACGTTTCTAAGTTCTTCCCGAATTGTATGAAGCGTAACGATTTCGTCGCGTGAGATTGCTCGAATCGCATCGTGACGTAAAACCAGTGGGCTGATAACGTAACCACCGTTCGATATTGTAAACGATTCGTTTTAAATCAATCTAGTTATAAAGTTCGTCGAACGAGAATGGTGTATTATTAGACATATTTTTGACTCGACGTGCATCGATATCGATTATAATCGTCCAGTGGGAAACTCCACGCGAGAAGGCACGAGAGCTATTAACGGAGCGGAAACTTGAGCGATCATGATCTTCCAGGCAATTCGAAAGATCGCGATTCTATATTGCAGAAGTTGGCCGGTTATTGGAGGAACGCGGACGAGCTCGAGAAAGTTTGC
This sequence comes from Xylocopa violacea, assembly GCA_963969225.1. NCBI lineage: Eukaryota > Metazoa > Arthropoda > Insecta > Hymenoptera > Apidae > Xylocopa > Xylocopa violacea. Next base: position 30,834,243 of record CAXAJV010000008.1, on the reverse strand, counting down.
CGTTCTACACAAGAAGTATGCGAAACGTTTGAAAAATAAAAATCCAACGCGCGCCAATTTACGGTGTTCTAATTAATTAAGATTCAGCCTTTGTTTAATCGAAGCTCGGAAAGTAAACGTAGGCGTGATGAAGGGAATTGGCGTGTGCGTGTTTCTCATCGATTTCTCTGGTAAATCAGGGGAAATGTGTCTCGACGTGGATATATTTGTAACATCTGTTCGAGCAGATTAAGTTGCGTATAATTTACGTTACGGTTCAACTTTTATCGCATTTTTTAGAAGCGATCAATCCAATTGTTTAACGGTACTTTTGAATTCTCGAGACATTCTCAAGTGACCAGCGAACATTGACAAAAAATGCTGGGAAATTGCAATTTCAGACGTGAATTATTACCACGAATCCTTTTAATTCCAGGAGGGAAAAATGGCCACGGTTGACACTGGAGCAATTTGCTTGACGTCGTCGCTGCAATAATTACGTCTTTAACGAACTCGACATACATTTGTGTATAATTGCGATTGCATTTGTAATGTAATGGATTTTATAGGATGGAAACTCTCGTTTCCAATCTGCTGTTAACAACGGATGAATTCATCGCTTTTCGATTCTATTTTAAAGAATATTTCCATAAAATACGATAACAACGAGCATTAATTGTTTCGATGCGAAGAAATCAATATCGAGAGACTGATAAAAAATTCACGCGATAGCCCAGCCGTGCCTGCGATAAATGGACGTATCGTGATTACGTGTAATACGCGTGAAATCACATAAGGAACGAATCCATTTATGATATTGTATCCCTTCGATCTCGTGCGTGTAATTAAGAGCTAGTCTAATATGCACCGAAAGTAGTCCTTTGCGTGACTTGCGGCTGTTCAACTTTGACTGGCAGAAGGGCAAGCAAAAAGTCATTCCTCGAAACGAGGTTTTCTAACTGAATCAGAGTCTACGAAGAATCTCTGTTTTCACGCGATTCGAGGTACGATTATAAAAAGAGAGGGTACACAAACGGAAAAGGGAGGAAGGGTGTAAAGCTTGTTCAGAATTAGAGATGAAAGAGTCTCTCGCGAAGTTAATTGGAATCGATTTAAAGAAACATTAAGAAGAGAAAGCAATTAAACTGCGCGAAGCTGTGCGACGATCAACGTCGCTGGTGATTGAAACGATTGACGCGACTCAACGAGGCCTATCGTTGATCGATTTCGCGGGATGGGAAAATTGCATCGATAGATTTCTTTGTACGAAAGCCAGGCGGATTGCGCGGACGTATCTTAAGCCGCATTATGTGGGCCTACTGGTATGACGACAAAAGGAGATTGTCGAGCGGATGGTTACTCTTAACCCAAGTACTTTGTTCCCTCGAGAAGATAGTCCACGTGGAAAGAATAGGAACGCGCCGCTGCGAGCGTGCTCTTTTCTTCCCTTCTCGCTTCTACGTCCCATCGATTTTCCCGTAAGTTTCCGCGTCGCCTAGGGAAATTTCTCTCTTAAAGGTAATCTCTGACGCGTACGTTGAACGACTTTCCATTCTGCCACGTATTCCCCTCTATTGCGCACATTTATACCGCGTTACGCATTCCCGCGATATTTCGTTACCCGCTGCGTCGCAAATACTCGTTCGAGCAGCTCGTAATTAAGACTGAGAGAAAGATTAAGAGGATTTTTCATTCGGGTACGATTTGTCGTCCGCAACGGCATCGTACATCGTTCGCAATTTAGAGGGAGAAACGACAGCGAGAACAATGGGTTTCGCTGGAACGATCGCCGTGAAAACTGAAGCCACAATTTTTATACCATCGGTAAATTCGCGGAGAGGTCAGCTTGGCACGTTTCTGTGAAGGAATATAAAGGAGATAGATTTAGTTTAACCCCCTCGAGACAATCGTATACGTCGCGATAAGGAGTGATTAATGGAGAATTGAATTCATAGAAATTCTGAAACGTGTATCTCACCCGTGGAAGATAGAGTTGTAAAGTATGCCGTGGGTGCGAAGAATCTTCGCGCGAAGAAGTATATAATAAAGTACGGGATCATCCCATTTTTATCACTCGGTAATTGGAAAAAAGTTACTGCATATTACACTCGAAAGATAGAAAAATCCAGAATTCGATTTACAGTGTGATTTACCGTACGATTTGTTACGATCGCGATTTCTTGGCTGTGTACACAGATGAGGGCGAAAAGTTCAGCGAATCGGATTAACGTCCTAGGGAATTTTTAATAAAGCATACATAGATAGCAGGTGGTGCGATCGATTTGAGATGATTTTACGTTTCTTATCGAGGACTGCGCGAAGAAATTAGTTCTTCTGTTTGCTCTTACTCGACGAAATCGATTTAATAGCCAGTTTCAGACGTAACTTCTTCGAATAACTCCTTCTTTCCGCCTCCCTTCTCCCTTTTATTGTTCGATCGCCCTAATGGATCTTCCAACTCTTTCGTTTTTTGTCCTGCGAAATTTTTCGTCAATCGAGACGTGGTAAATTCGGAAAACTCGCTTCGAAGTCGCGAACGAGAAACTAAATATCGCGTTTCCTTCGATGGCATCCTGTTGAGAATATAAAACAGGTCAACCGAATGACGAACGAGCGCAGGGGTGAATTGGATAATAAATGTAAATTGGAGGGAACGAGGCATGAAAAAAGTTGTTTTCTGCGGCCATGTGCAACGAGAAAGTTCGATACAATATCTGAAACTAGGGATTATCACGGTCTAAATATCGTCAGCTCGTAATAGTTAGCAAGCGGTTATTATTTTGCGCGTATATAATATGACACTTGTAAATTTATTATTTTTCCGCGAGGCAAGTTTTAAAGCTCTTCCCACATTTCATTCTCTTCATCGTGGGAGGAATTATACCCCAACCGAGGAAGGACAAAGCCCTACTTTATAATCGCATTCAAAGTTTGCGTAGATGGAATTTTGCCATACATTTAAGAGAGGAAACTGGGATAAAGAAATAAAGGATTGAATACGCCTGCTTTGCGATTCAGCGAGCTTCAAGCTTCGGTAAGCGTATGGAAAATTGTTACACGGCCAAACGATAGCCGTTTTAGTCGAATCTTTAGCGAACCACATGGATTTCGTCGATGACCGATCGTACGCGTTCGTTTGTGCTATTTTCCGAACTTCCTCGCGCGGTGTGTGGATTTAAACGACAGTTCATGCATACTGCATAAGGCGTACACGATTTACAGGAGCGGTGATGACGTCAGTAGCCGTACTCCTACGCCAGTTCACCCCAATGGGTGGCTGATTGTGCTCGTTCGTAATCGGTACCACGAGTCGGGGGAACGATCCTTGACTTCTCCGCTGTTTTAGATAGGTTAATTAACGCGCTCATCCTAATTCCATTCAAATGATACTAGGATAGCTGCTAAGAATAGAGGATAACGCGACACTGTTTCAAGCGTCGTTCGATCTTGCTTCGATCACGATGGGGTCGTCGACTGATGAAAATAGCGCGCGAATGAATAATTGAAAACTGTTTAAATGGTTGCGTCAACGTTCGACGTGTATTTGGAAAATACACGCAGTTGGCAAGTAAACGTGCGGTCTCTACTAAACGATGACGCGAGAAGAAGACATAGTTCCCGAAGTCAACGAGGGAAGCTCGAATTAGGTTTCGGGAGATGAACGTGCTGGAAGTTGGAAGTTAAATCCACCGCGAGTTTAACGTTCGCGTAACTGCAATCGCTTATTAAATTTAATGGAGGAGACGATTGAATTCGAATCACGCCAACTCGTCAGACGTTACCATTCGTTGAATTATCCACCGTGTATTTTACATACGCGAACAACGGAAAGTGTGCCCTGTTATGATCGCGAACGAGTTCCTCGAGTGTCTCGACAATTTTACGGAACCCGCGTATCGAAAGCGAGTTGCAGAAACATAATTCATCTGGTTTATGCATCGTAACAATTTTGAAAATCGTTTTGTGCTGGAACAATGTTACGCGTCCCACCCCTGTTCAAACTTTACGCCTGGAGGGAACCAATTCAACACCTGTATTAACGGTATAATTACTATTACTGAATAATGCACTTACCGCAGTTTCGTGCCCGCGAAAACAGGCTAAACTTAAACTCGAATTAGGTGTCTCGAGAAACGATGAAAAATGGTCTCCTCTTTTGAAATAACGTTAGGTTTTACGTAGAATTTCGAACAGATACGCAGAGACTTTTTCTTCCGCTCTACTTTCCTCTGATACCAGACAAAAGTGATATCCCGGCTAGACTTTTCTTAAGGATCACGAAAAACGTTGGAGAAGAATCTGTTCATTACGCGGACAGATAGGTTAAAATAAATTACGCTCGAAAATGATTTCAGGTTTCCGTCGTATCATCGGACATTAAAGCCTTTCCCGTAAAAAGTGCTCCCCTTATCGGGCCGTTGTTCTCGACGGGGCGAAGGCACGGCCGATATACATCTAAGGACATTAGCCTGAAAACCGTCGCGAAAATTCCTTATTTGTATGCGCTTCCTTCGCTGGGAGACGAGAAAGAATTTATTTTGTCCCGAGGTGCGGCTCCCTTTAATGAACGCCTGAAGGAATGAAACCGTTTCGTCTACAAGAAGAAAGAACGACGCCTGCCGCTCGTTCAGCGAAAAGAATGGCTCGCGACGACAGAAGAAATAAGAAAATTAATGGGTTGCGCATCGAAAATTCGATTTGCGCAACAACGGTAAAGTAATTTCTACCTACCCATCGTTTCCGCTTCGAGCAGTTTGTCTGGCTGGCTCACTTTTTCACCCTTTTGTTTGTTCGATAAGTAACTTTTTCACAGCGCCGCCAATTCCTACTTTCGTTTATTCGACAACTCTGAATAGTAGTTCGATACGTTTAAAGGAAGCTCGTGAGATGGTCGTTGTACAGACCTAAATATAATCAATGGAAGCGAAGGGTTGAAATGGAATTCGTTCCTCGGTTGCCTAACTAAATACGTGCAACGGCGCGTGCCTCGATAGAAATAGCACGATCGAGGGACGATGTTCGCGAGTTGCGCAAGAAACCGTCCGATCGAGCGTTCGTTTATCGAAGGAACCGACGCGTGATCCGTGAGCGGCGACATGCATATCGAACGCGCGACTGAATTCCTCTTTAAAACCTGAACGGGAGAGAGAGAGATTAATGTACGGATAAAGCGTACATTCCTTATCGAAATCAGATGTCGTCCCCGATAGTTGGACCCAAGGGTGATCGACCCTCGAGCGAAGTGCCTCTTATCTTCTTTTTTTTTCGATGTCTCGCACTGGCGCCAGATAGGCGACCGATTCTTCCGCTTAACGCGAATTCTTTATCGGCCCACTCGTACGTTTTTCATACCGTGGCTGATAGTCGTGTGGCGATTTTATCGATGATTTTACAAAACTACCCTTCGAAGCAATATCTGAAGGAGGCTTGGTTATTTCCTTGGAAAATTGACAAGAATCTAAGCTTCGGATAAGAATCGTAGACAAGATGTTTAGGAAAATAGAAAAAATAAATGATTGCACCGGAATCGTGCGCGTAGCTACCGTTTCCGCGTCCTCGCTCGGTTCCTTTCACTCGATGCGAGCGAGGCGCCTACTTCCGGAAGGAAATCCTTCCGGTTTCTAGATTATTTTTCTCCGGCGGAAATAACTTGGCGCAAGTTGAAACGCGACTGGGCGAGATACGCGAGACCCAGTTGGAAGATGTACTTTAGCCACGTGTAATTGAATATTCAGGATTAACTCGGGGGCTGTATATCGATTTACTCGATCGCTCCTGACGTTTACTAATTTAACTTTTGCAGCAGTCGTTTATACGTCGCGATAGCTCGCAAATGCCGACGGAAACACGGACGGAGGGAACGACAGATCGAGTCGGATACTCCGTAGGGTGGCATCTTTATTTTAATTGTCGTTGTACAATTTTAAACGCGCTAAGGACCGAACTGAACGCCAGAGTGGACATCGCGAAGCTCGTTAACGATTTGCAGAGGAATTTGCGAGGACATTAACGGGGCGATTCGCTGAGCTTGAAAATGGACGGGGGAGATGACCGAGTTATGAAATCAATCGTTATTTTTAACGGCGAGAACACTTGGGAAGAATATAACTACTCTCGACTCTCCGTATTCAAGCGTCGCGACGTCGTTCCGCAAAGGCCGCTAATCTTTCGATATCCTCGACGAGGATGCCAGTTAGAAGGATTTGATTTCTTATATAATTTCGTAAGTGACCCGCTTTCGTTAAATAGCCGCGGAAAGAAGCGTAAACTACTCTCTTCGCGAATCTCCAATTAATTAATTACATTTGAAAAACGCGTTGTCGTCGATCAATTAAATCGTTCCGGAGAAACACACATCGTGCTCGTGGTTATTATTTTCTTTCTTTTCAACGAACAATCGATAGCTGATATCGGCTAAAAATTAAATAGTCTTCGAGCGGAGGGTGAATTTCTCGTCGAGACGATAACACTCCTTTCCATCGCAGCAGTCGTTAAAACGCTTTTACGATCAGCGTCGGTCCGTACCCACGAAATACCAATTTCTCACGTCCCCTAAGTGAAGGATTTCTGGAAATTGATTCGGTATCGGCCACGCCATTAAGACTCTGCAAACGAGTCGTTAAATATTGATTCGATGGATTAATTTACATTCAACCAACGGCGTGACCGATACCAAGGCGAGGAACATGGTCGCGAGTAATCCAAGTGTTCGATGTTCCTTTTTTAATATTCGAAACTGTGCTTTTTAGCAGATATACAATTAAGGTGGTCTTTATGCGCCAGTATCGTCGACATCGTCAAATATGTACATATCTACATTATGGAAAATACAACAGAAACGACTAAACGTACATCGTGATAACGTAGGGACTATTAAAGCTATCGAAAGATCTGCTGCCGTCCGCCTCGTTCTCGCAATCGAAATGAAGCGAAAGTTGTTGGATGTCCGTTTTTTCGGCTGGATTAGCTTCGTCCGACGTGTCCAAGGCTTCGTTGAAAAAACATCCATCGGAATCGTCCTGACTACTGTGCGGCGAATTCGTTGCAGGCAAAATGTCGTCGAAGCTGTTGAATTCGGCTATGTCGCTCGAACCGAAAAGAAGATCATCCTCGAATAATTCCTCGGACGATTTCGATCTCCACGATCTGGCCCCGCTGCTGAAATTCTCCGTTCGATCGCGTTCCAAACGTCCGCGAGAACGCGTATCCTCTAAATCCCTCACTCGGCTCACTTTTTCCGGACTAGACGCGGCGGAACTGCTGGCTGGTGGTGTTACGGGGCGTTTTCCATGTTTTCGTAGAGATTTTATACCGCTCGTTGAATTGCTGCGCTTCGCCAGCTTTAATTCGCCGAAAAGCTCGTTTCTTCCGGCAGAAGTGGCCTCAGAGAGTCCGCTCGTACGATTTCCACCCTGGCTCTTTGACGCGTCGTAACTTACGGTACACTTGTCGCAGATTTTTACGTTCATCGACCCACACGCGGGGCAGTCGAGGGAGCGCGCGAAATTTAAACCTTCAAATTTATAGAGAATATCCGCGACGCTTCTGATTTGATTGCCAGCGGACTTGTTCGGGTTGAGATCGTTTCTATTTACGCTACACGAAGAGCCGAACGAAGTGGACAATTTATCGTCGACCAGTTCGCTCGTTTCCTCTTCGGACTTGCAAGTCTCCGTCGAGGATCCCGAGGATACCGCGCGTGTAAACAACATCGTTCTTCTGCGGAGAACGCCACCGGTGTTCTTCGGCTTCTTTGGAATTCGCAGCTGTTTCTTCTTCGCATCGGTTCTCACAATTGGCGAGGACGTGCTGAAGACAGCTACTTCGTTAACCAAAGAGGATAACGAAGAGGAGGAAGAAGATGCCTCCCAGCCCGAGTCTCGAGAAATTTGCAACTTCCTCTTTGCATAATCGTCCAGTGGCTTCCTCTTGAACAACTTCTTCTTTCGCTCCAGCGGCAAGACACTCTGCAGCGTGCCGCGACGACGACGCTTCGATTTCTTGGTCCCTGGCTCGTTTGGGAAGTTGCCCTCTGGCTCCGAGTCCATCGTCTCGTTTACAGACTCGTCCAGTAGACCGCTCGTCGATCGATCCTTCGCCGCGTCCGTCGAGCTGACGTCCTTCGACTTCTTTTTGAACATGGAAATGATATTCCTCGAGAGTTGTTTGCTCCTGCTCGAAATTGCTGACTCCTTTGGGACGAAGAAGGTATCCTCGAATTCGATGTTCATCGACGTCTCGAGATCGGAAAGCGACGAGAACGAGTCGGTCGATCTCTCCTTCCGTTTGCTCGGGAAAAGCGATCGATTTTCTGGTTCGTCCACGCGGACTCTATTCGACGATGGCGATCTCATCCAACCGAACATGATGAGAACTCGCGGCAACTGTTTTCGCAGAGAGAATTGAATATGACGGAGGGACCGTGGCCGTGAGCAAACACTCTGGCGAACGAGGATACTCGAACGGTGGTCGTCTAATTAATTCTGACCGGAACATTTGAACCGCATCCCTTCTTAAAGGGAAGGGAAGGTTAGGGGTGGGAGTTTACGACACCTTGCGCTCTGTCTTTTTCTTAACCGTACTTTCTACATCGAACGTTTTTAATAGCCGTGCGTATTTCTTATCGTGCAAAAATTATAATGAAAAATTTAACGAGTATTTCGTTCTCGCGATAGCCTATTTTTCCAGGCTCTGGCTTTATTTCTTCTTTCTTCCATTATATTAGATTTGTAGCGCGATAAGACATAGTATACGATTGAATATTTTCGGATCATTGAAAACCGATCGAATCGAGGATGCGGCAGTGCGATACACTTTCGAAGCTGCGAGTGGCAAGAAAATCGCGTCCTTTCCTTGATAAGTCATGCAAGCTTGATCGCGTGTTTCACGCAAGCGGCAGGGAAATGCAACTTTACAGAGCGGCGCCTGCCTGTACATCAACCTCATCCGGATAAATTGCACGAGATACGCGAAATTGAATGGCCTCGAACCACAGGTTGTAATTAATACATATCATTTCTTAAGGCACACATCTATCGTAGAAACGAGCTGTTAAAACGAACGTTGCGCAACGAAGCCTAGAATTAAGAAGAGAACCAACAGAGAGAGCTGATTAATTCTACGAAGAGGAATTGAATTAACGGAGGCCGTTGGTTTCGAGTGAATCGTTTCTTTTTGCCGAAACGAGGCAAAACGTATCCCGTAAAGGGAAACAAACCGCCTAGAAACTGGAATGACGCTTTACTCGATGTTACAAGGAGATAAAAGGTCTAACGACCCTGCGACGTACGCACAACGCGAGTCATCCGGGTTCTTGGAGAATCGATGCGTTCGGCGCCGAGACGACCGGCTTCCTCCACGCAAAACTCCTTCATTTTCATTTTGTTCCACCCACGCAAGCGCTTCCACTGGACTTGGAAGTAGGTCAGAGATCACCGCGATCCCGCGAGCACCGATAACATTTGCGCGTGAACCCGCGCCAACCTCGATTTCTAAAGACGCGCGTTTCTGAAATTCCGCACCGATTTTAACCAAGTCCGTTTCACAATTATAGAACTACCATTGTACGCGTATCCAGAAGATTATTAATTTAGCAATTTTACTGTCTAAATTTCACATACCTACTCCTAACAAGATTCTTCAGAGATCTTATTCCAGCTAAATATAAAATACCAATTATTCGTGTGTACAAAATAAATATAGGAGACGATGGAAATCGTATGGGATTACGTCAACTATAAATAGCAGTTGCAAACAAATATTTGCTTACGCGTAAATGGATATTGGTGCAATTAAATCGTAGAGCCCCTGAGTAGTTGGGTATGATTCTTGACAAAGAAACCAAACGAAAACTTTCGATAGCAAAGTTTGCCGACGAGTATAGACGGGACAAAAAGCAAGATCGAGTCATCCTTTGTTAACAATAGAACCGAGGGTACAGCAGTAAAGGTGGTAGCAGCCCCGTTGTCGCGTTCGGTCGATTTTCAGGTTAATTATAGGTAGTACGTATGCCTCTGTTCTCGACCACGTGGATTTCGGGCAAAGGATCGAACGGTTCCTGTAATCTTATTGTTCTATTGTGCTCCTCGAAACGGTTTGGGAGTAATTAATTCCGGTCTCATCGTACACAGGATCTACTCGTGCAATTATGAGCAAGGATTACGGAAAGACCATTTGCGCCAGCCGCTATTACGGTTTTGTTAGTGCCTCTAATAATTTAAGCCACAGCGGAGGACACCCGAATCGTTTCGATAAAAATGTCCGATTCCTTCCTACGGATATGCGAACGCTCGAATAAATTTCACAAACGGCGTGTTTGCCGCGCAAACAAGGATTTAAAAGCGTAAAAACGCATCCAAACAGTCGAAGTTAAATAAACATCGAATCGATCTCGTCGCGTTCCCCATTTACGGGAGAAACGGTTTGCGACTTTACGACCAATAAGCACCTTCGCGATCGCGACACCCCGATTAGAGGTCTTTGCGTCAGGCGTTCGAAGGTCAACAGGACCTGCGGCGAATCGTGCTCGATAACGCCGCCCATTAATTTTACGCGAGCCACTTTATTACGCGATCAGAATTAGAAATCGTTCCGTTAACCTCTGGTTCGAGGGAAAATTCTTGTTTCCTCGAGTTTTCCGCAGGAACGCACCTTTTGCGGGGAACTGCCGCGATGGAAACGGTGGATCCGTACGGTGGTACCTCGCGCGAAATCTGAATTAGAAGACGGGTTATGTAAATTAGTTCGACGTGGATTCGACAAATTCGAAGACGGAGAAGGTGTTAAGCGGACAATCCGTAACAGTTCCTGACTCTAATTACCGTGTAACTGGCTCTGATTGATACGGGTAATCGCGGTCTAATCCAGCCGTGCTCCAGTTACGTCATCGTGTTTCAGCCGCATTTGTTTGCGATTAAACTTCTGACATAAGCAGATCGTATCGATAAATATTGCAATTTATAGCAGACTGCTGATAGCAGGCTGCTGGTGATGTTGTACCGTAGGCGGCATTGAACTTTGCTAATTATTGTTTATCGTTCGATTTCGAATTATTCGAAAAAATTCATTCTCTGGTCACTGTACTCGAATATGGAGGATGGAAGACAATTAGCCAATTTCCACAGCCGGCGACAGGTACGTGTCCATTGTTCTCGGTTCCAGTCAACAGCCAACAGCTGCGCGACAATAAAGACAGCCTTTGCTACGTAGCGACGAGGGTACAATAAACGCGGATTAGCGGGACGCATCGAGCCTTTCGCCTGACCAGGTCAGCGTAATTACTTTAGGCAAAAGGTAGAAGGCGCAAGGGGTGAAACTTCTCCCTGAAAACGGGGGAACGTCGCTCGTTTAACCATTAATGTCAGGTGTATGTGTTTTATTGCTGGTATAACACTGGAAAATCGTTTCGCAGCTATATCGGTGGAATCTTATTATCCCTTACAGTAGAAAATTTGCATTTCGATAGAGAACTTGAGGGAAACCTGGATTTTTCAAAAAGCTGCGGTGAAATAAGTGTAATTCCCACAGAGGGGACATTAAAGTGCAAAGATATCGTAAAATGTGCCATCGTGGAAACCAAGAACCTTCGTATTCCACGATTAATCAAACTCAACGCGACATTTTTTGTTGAAATTTATTTATTTACAGTTTCTACTGGATGACTTATCGCTCGCTGTCCGCCTCTCGGTGTTTCTCGTCGCGATCCATTTCAAAATGAAGGAACGCGGCGTCAATGCCAGTTCCAACGAAAGGATTAAATCGTGACCAATTTTTTGCGAGACGACGAATCGCGACACGGTAATCTGGGTAACATTTTCTAGTCCGTAATTGTCACAAAGGCATCGCGAAACTCATAATGGTTCACTTGTTCCGCGCACAATCCGACAGACCGGATTTTTTTCTTCCCCGGGCTCGATCGTCCGTTTTTCTCGCGTATTTCATTTCCTCGAGCGGCGAACGCAACGCGATATTCGATACGAATTATATCACGTGAAAGCTGAGGACATCGAAAAAAGTACAAATAAAATACATCGCTGCCCTGACCCGTAGGTAGCCGATAGAAGAGAGAAATACCACAATCTTTCCGATTACAGCCAAACTCATCCGTCTCTTCTCCTCTTTTTTCTATTGATATTTAATCCGCCCTTAAATTTCATTCCTCCGTTCAAATCTCTCGGCACATCATATTTTTTCCTACACCGAAACGACAGATTTTCATGCACCGAACCGATATCCCATCAAGTGCCGCGATCTTCGATACTTTAATTAATTTCTACAAAGTAAGTAAAAAAAGAGAACTGCTCGTTATCCATTGGATTGTTCTTTGATATCCGCTGGAAATTTTTAACCACGGAATCGTATTCAATCTCTCCACCGTAGTTTTTGCGCTGATTAATCGCTTTTGAAAAGTGTAGAACAATGCTCAAGAGATTAATCCGTAGTCCAGTCGATACGCGTACCCGTCTGCGAAATTTCAGTGACGTTCTCCTTGATCGCGGTTGCGTCTGGCGTTACGTCTACCTGTATCACTGGAAGAATCGTGTTCTCTGGCGCACAATTTAATACCTTGGAACGAAATTAATTCGCGGAAAGATAACCAGTCTTCGATATCCTCGTTACGATTTTTCCAGCTTTCGATGAACGTCGAAAGAAGATTCAGATTAATTTCGCATTTGTCCACGTAATTAACCAGACTCCCTCGTTTTAACGGGTTTACCTGGTGGACGTAATTTTGAATAACCAACGACCAACTTCTCCCGACTTGGAATTCCCTGTTTGGGAATTCTCCTCGGTCGGTTTTTATTCCTCAACGGGTATCGAGTATCGATACGCGCATAGGGAATTGCCCCGTAGGTTTCGAGGGTAGGTAGATGGATCAGCGTTCCTCAGCGAGGATAATACATTGGTCCCGTTGGAAGGTCTCGGAAAGCGGATAAATATTGCTTTATTGCTCCTTGTTTTCGCGGAGGAGGCCTGTCCTCGAGCCAGGTATGCAGTCGCAAGAAGAACGCCAGGGGAGGGTGTTGGTTTTCCAGAAACGCGTAAGAAGTATGCGAAAATTCGTATTCACCGAACGCGCGACAAATTTGTATTATCTCGTCTGCGCTAAATGGGAAATCAATATCGATAAACGTAACGACGTCGAGAATTGCATACGGCGTGTCCCGTTGTGGGAAAACGGAACGATCAATGGTGCAATTGCTCGCGTCTCTATAATATTCGGTAAATTTTATTAATCTGTCGAGGGTATAAATAGAATTGATCGTTTAACGGGACCGCGTAATCGATGTTCGTTTTTACCATTTTTCTCGAGCTTTGGGTATAACATTTTGAAATATTTTAACGGGGGAGCTCTTTTGTTTTCGCAACGCGAACCAATTATACTGACGCGCGAGTCAGGTTTGCATTATTTCCATTTCCATTTATTATCACGTTCCTCTGCTTCTTTCATTTGCGTCGACACGAATTTTCGGAAATGAGAAGCAATTATCGGTAATGCTTCCCAGTGCGCTTTTTCATTCGTGCCTTCGCCTCGTGCGTTTTAATTTAATTACCAGGCAAATTCTACAATTCAAAGCAGGAATGAAAACATAAAAAATCAAAAGGGAGAGACGTGATTTCCTTCTTTACGAACCTCAGTGATATATTACGTGGATAATAAATTCGAGTTCAATTTTTTATTTCTTTTTCGCTCGAAAGATAAAAATTAAAAGGGGAATCGTAGCAGCTTAAAAATACACTTTCTCGCTTTTATTTTATGCTATGTTAGATTTAATCGAATTTGGATGTAATTACATGAAAGAATGTTTATTTATGGATCGTGTAGATGAATAAAGCTGGAGATTTTTGGTATTTCACTTTATTTGCGCATTTTATTGCTCGTAACAGGAAATAGCGATCCATTTCTAATCGCAATACGTTCAGAAAATGCGCGAATGTACTTTTGGGAAACAAAGTAACGCGAAATACAATGCAATTTAAAGACTGAGAAGCGTTTGACGGACATTTCGTATTAAATATTCGATAATTAGTTTCGATAATTAGCCAGTTCACGGACGCACCGAGTTTCGCGCGACACCCTGCTCCCTTTCCCCCTCCTTTTATTTAAATACGTCGAAAAGCGAAGGGGGCTGGTCACTATTTACCCCGAAAGTTTCAGCAGGTACAAATAGGCCGACTCATACTTTTAACCCTCATTTAATAGCGAAATTTCACTGCGTCAACATCGGGCTATCGCTGAAACTCTATTTCGGCAGATACGCGAGTCAGAATCCAATTATTCAACACCGGACGAGTTTGTTCTTGCCACAAATTGCTCTGCAGTTAATGATAAAATGTGAATCGCGCGTTAACCAGTTTGAACCGAGACGACAAATCGTAAATTAATTTCTAATCAATTCTGGGACAGCGTGGAATCACTTTTGTCGAAATTCGTAAATAGATTCGTGAAATTCTTTAAATGAGCTCATCGAAAATGAACACGTTTCTGCAACGAATGCTGAAGAAAAACAGCAACGAAGAGGTTGGTTGTTAAACTTTTATTTATTCGATTTTCTGCGAACTGCCGACAACGAACGGAGTGGAAAGAAAGTTCGTTAGCGGGTTTACTAATTTGCATTTTTCAATCCGTTGCAGCTGAACGTGGCGAACGGAATCGAGAAGGGCGGACAAAAGGGAAACGAGGCGAGAAGTTCAGGGCCCTCGAAGGGAAATTGGATGAAGAAGCTTGGGAATTATTCGCCGCGTAAGTACCAAGTTACACCTGGTCACACGAAGACAAATGCGATGAAAGCTCTGGACAGAAGCGAGCTCTGCGACACCTACGACGCATCCACTCCCCAGAGGACTTCCGTATCTCCGCAGACGCCGCCAGTGATGCCAGACTTGGAGAGTATTATTCGCGAATTCGAGATGGGCTTTCTCTCGCCAACGAAACACGACGGAGCTCCCGTCCACGGGCCTTCGAAGCAGAAGAACTTCGTCAAGAAAATCGTCGCTGCGTTCGAAGTGAAGTACAAGACGTACGACGACTTGAAGGCCGCGCAGGAAAACCAAAAGGAGCAAGAAGAGAGCAAACGGGAGGCAATCGTTCCGGAGGCACGGAGAAAAGGATCCGGAATTTTTGGTAGCCCTCTAAAGGCCAGCTCCGTGGATTCCTCATCTTTGAAACAAGATCAGGACACCGTGGATGGAATAACTGGAAGTCCTTCAACGCCCAAGAGTAATTCGGAGGCGACGAACCGGGAATTTGGAATTTTTCACTCGCCCTTGGAAAACGTGAACGACGAAGACGGAGATTTGGACGATTTTTCCAAACCCTTAGAAGACGAAACCAACAACGAGAACAGACGGTCGGGAATCTTTTACGCGACACCGAAAGACAGATCGGCCGACTCGAAGAGCTCGAGGAAATCGGGAATCTTCTCGTCTCCGTTCGGTCGCAGAGCGTCTAAAGACAAGAGCATCTCGTCGGAGATCGACGCGAGTCCAACGAATCTCGAACGACAGGATTCGAAGGATTCCAGCTCCGATTGTTCCAGCCTCTTCAAGTTCGACAAAGCGGAGTCCAAGCGGAGATCTAATTTTCACTTGGATCTACTAAACGCGTCGTCCCTCGACGACACGAAGGCCGTGGAGGACATCGATCTGGACGTGACTCTACCAGATTCGGACGAAACTAATTTCATGGCAGGAAACGCGCTTCCGAAGACGAGCACGATGATCAACGAGACTCCAGACAACGACTCGGAGGCTCGAGAAGTTTCGCGCGCTGACAAAACGCCGAAAATAGTGGGGGCATTCCTCAAGAGACCAATCGAAGTCGAAGACACCTCCATCGATTGGATCCCCATCACTGGAAAGAAGCTGCCGCGGAAGAGATCGCTGAAGAAGCTGCTCTTTTCGTTGACCGGCAAGAAACTCGATCGAAAGAACAAGCTGTTCTCCTCGGAGAGGAACCTGAACGAGGAGTCGCGAGAACTTCAGGATTCCGGATACGACGAAAGATCTTGCTCCTCCTCCTCTTTGACATCTTTGGTTTCCATCGCGGACGTTCTGCTTCACCAGGAGAACAGTTTTGTCGAACCAGAAAGAAGAACCGCTTTGAGAACTTTCGGATCGAGGAATTCGTTGGACGACGAGGAGGACGAGGCGTTCTGCGACGCGTACCGTACATCAAGGTAGTATCACCCTCTTGCTTCTACCGCTTAACGAATGTTTCGTTTCGTTTAAATAACCACGTTCGTTGTAATTACAGAAATCTCAACAAAAGGCAGCTACGTTTAACCGAGGTGCCCCGCGAAGAAGTGAAATTGGACCTTGGCCCGTGCTACCCGTCACCAGACATGGTAACCAAGTCCTTGGATCGCAGATCGACGTCCAAGAAAGCTCGCAGTCCGCCCTCGCAGCACGAGCCCCTGGCCAAACTCCCGAAACACCCCCGCGTCTCCGCGATCCCGAAACATCCATTCGTCTCTCTGACAAAAATGGACGAGCCCCAAGAGTTTCGCGGGTCCGACGAGTGCCGCAGCAGCCAGGAGCCGCCTCTGATCATCAAGAACAGCCTGTACGAGGTGGAGTTCCGCAGAAGTTGCGACGACATGTGTCTCTCTGCCTCCTGCCGCGACTCTTCGTCCACGGCGAGCAACTACGACGTACCCAGAAGGTTCCTCTCGAAATCTAACAACGAGCTCTCGTCGCATCGCCAGTCGACCGTCGTCAGAAGAAACAGCGAACCGATCTACGATGTTCCCAGTCGACAAGCCGAGAGACCGAAATCAGCAGGCTACGAGGAGACGCAATCGTCGAAGAGCAGGGGGCAAGTCGATTTCAACGCGTACGCGGTTCCGTGTAATCTGGCGCCGCATTACGCCACGATCAAGCCGAGAAACGTCAAGATTTACTTCAATAACGAGACGTTGCGCCCCTTTGGCGACTTTGCCTCCACGGAGCAGAGTTCCGTGCACTAATTCGCTCGAATCTTTGCGGATCGTCGACGGTCCCACGCTCAGGTGAGACAATCGATCGTGTTTAAATGAAAGTTGGACCGTAGGCTATTTCAGATACGGGTAGACGATAGAATAGCATCTTTGCGCGTGTGTAACAATTTTTTATATTGACAGTACAAATTTTTTAGACGTTTACGAGTAAGGAAAATCAGGGTTAATTAGCTTACGATCGATCGAACATGCGAAGTTGTATATGGAAGAAACGATTGAGACGCTTCCGTAGAATTTTGCTAGTATTTTACAATTGTACTCGAGTATTTTAGCGACCGTACGCTGTAGACGTTTGTTGCGTGGCGGAGTTCAGTATGTTTCGCGAGAAATATTTCACGAGAGCTCGAGGCCACCGAATGCCACACTTATCTTTTTTTATCTGTGTATGTTCGTTTTTAAAAGCGACAACCTTATATTTTACTCGAGCCGCGTCGTTGGACGTTTTAATTTTTCAACAATCTCCATTTCCGCGCGGAGAAGTTTACACGCGTGAAATACTCGATTATAGATTTTTAATCGCGAGAACTAATGGACTAGAAACGAGAGAGAGAAAGAGAGAGAGAGATAGAGTGTGCAAAAAATGGGAGAATATTGTATAAGAAAAAAAGTAGCGTGTACGGCGCGGAGAGTCTCGTCGTTTCCAATGAGGAAACGTTTCCGTAAAGATCTCTCGATTTTGCGCGCCGTAACTTCAATCTCGATTTCGCGTGTCGCGTTCGTTTCCGGTAGGAAACGTTAAACGTTGACGCGAATACAAAATAATCCGCGGGTGTAATCTGTTGGATGGAGCAAAAGGAAATCTACGTAGTCTCGTGTATTTCTGTAAAGAAATATTTACAGGGAACTCGAATCCGGCGAATCCAGCGTTGTATTTCGTGATCTCGGGACTTAGCAGTATTACGTATTTGTGCCATGTATCTACAGTTGTGAGTAACAGCTAGCCAAGTAGATAGATATACTACGTAGACCTAGTTACATCGGTAAATTGTACAGATTTATTTACCACGCAATTTTACATAGACGCGCTTGTACAATATTGCAGTGGTTTTTTTCTTTTAATAAAAATTTTCGAAATCTGTTGCAAATCTCGCGCGTACCCTCGAGCGTTTTAATAAAAAAAACAACAAAAAATGAATCCGCGTAATGCTCTTAAAATTCGAGATCCGACTTTGCGAGATCCTCGACCAAAAAGTCGAGGAAAACTGCAGCCCCCTTGTCGGCTGTGACGAGGGTTGATTAATCGAGAACCGTGTCGCGATGATTAGGGATCTCGCGGCGATATCGATGTCGAAGCAATTGCAATCGGGTGGACAAGTTATTCAGCGAGATTATTACGGCGTCACCTATCAGCCTGCACGCGTGACACTGTTTCCATATTTCGTGTTCAACAATTTCCGATTACATGGCCAATAATCAAGGGTCTGGATAATTGGAAGGCCGGATAACTGCTATTCGCGTTCCGTAGAATCAATCGAGGGGTTGCTCCGCGTTGACACTCGTTGGGAGGAAAATATCGGGGTGGGGTTCGATGGGGTTCGATGGAGTTCGATGGAGGAGGCGCGATTTCGAGTTCGCGGTGACGTTACCAAGCGTAATCGCGAGTGGTGACGGTAAAATGACGGTCACGTAGAGGGAGAGCAGAGACGGGTGAGGCGAAAGCGGGCTCGCACAGGATACGGTATGACGTAGTTGGGTCGTGGGTGAGCGTGGGTCGCGATGGTCGAGGATCAAACGACGTCGGATGCGCCTGGCGTAGCGAAATTCGCGTACCTCCTCCGTGGGTGTACCTGCATACGTGTCAAGGCCAGCGAGCATCGCGCGAAAGCACGAGCCTCGCGTGTTTTACGATCGTTGCGTCACGAGGACCCGTTGGAGGCGAGGCTGCGAAGTTTCGAGGAGGTTCCGCGTCGCCGTGTAACGCAAACCCGATCCGGAGCGTACACGCGCGCGTTACACGGTTCCGCGGCGAGGATGGATGCGTACACGCGCGAATGGAGATTTACGAGCGAGCGCTGCTAATCTTCTAATTTAGACGGGGATCAGGCGCGTACCGCGCGCGGAACCGTGAAACCAATGCGCGGCTATTTTTCTCGTTAATCGACGCAACAGAAATCCGCCACCGACTGGCTTAAATAACCGAGAGATATTTGCGGGGAAATATTCGAAAAGCTTCCCCGTTGCCCGCAGCGTTATTCCACAACATCGCCCGGAATATATTCGCTGGATTATTAACCCCTTGAGCTGCAATTTATTTTCAGTCGATAATTTCTGGCGAGTACAGCTCGTCGTCGTCGTCGGTTCGCTCGAGAAAGTTCGCGACGAGCTGGACTCGTTTGATTCGCGTTTCGAGATAAAATATCAGCGGGACGTGAAAACAGTGTCTTAACGAGTCTCGTTGCCGGCATCGGCTATTAATCAGCGAGTCCTAATTAGTCCGCGAGCGGTCGAGCGATCGGAATGTATAAATTGCGTCTGCTTTCGGCAACCGATAAAATTGCAGGAACCGGGTCGTTCGCGATCGTTAGCAATTAATTAAGGGGCGAGGTTGCGGAGATCGTTTACGTGGATTGTTCGAAGTCGAGCGAGGATACGCGAACGAAGAGTATCTACCAACAACGACGATTCGCTCTTATTAGATTTTCCGTTTCCGCCGTCAAAGAGCTGGAAGCCTCGATTCGACGTAACGAGTTGCAACAATCCCAGTCGGAAATCCCTGGACGATTAAGACTTATGAAACGTTGTTCGATTAGGAGGCTTGCCTTTCGTCTTCCCGAGAAGCACGGATATCTGGAAATGACGTGGCTTTGCGAATACAAGTTGAACACCGGGGTGAACTCGTACAACGTTCGACGTTCCGAAACAATGACGCGCGTAGCTTGCCATGATTCACAGGGTTTCGAGGGAGACGGGGAACGGAATCGACGCATTTTCGAGAAAACCGCGATGACTAATTTCGCAGCCACGGAACGGTTCGAAAAATGTGACGAAGCCAGAAATTGAAATCCTTTCGACGACTCCCGCAGGGTCGTCGGGATTAATAAAAGCGTACCCTCGCGGAGGAGAACGGTCTAACGTAATTAACCAGAAACGACTCTTTTCACAGCGACGCGGAAAGTCAGTTATTAAAGAAGGATTCTCTAATGAATTTTTAAAGAGGAGACGACTGCTGAAATCCTCGTTTCGACGAACATCCGGCCGTCGAGGAAACATTAACGGATAGGAAAATTTCGCGAGAGCGGAAAACGGGGACGAACGAACGTTACACCGTTGATATTTTAATAAAGTCTGGCTCGAATTCCGAGGTAAATTTAACGTGTAAATAGGGTTACGCGCTTGCGGGGTGGAATTGTCATGCAACGGCGGCGATTGCGTGCCGCGGCGAAGAAAAGAAGGTCGACAAAACGAGGGAAGAAGCAATTTTCCAGGGTGATGGCGTAGAAAATTGCTGCAACGTGTCCGCGCTTACGGTGTCCAGTGTCAATGATTTTTTTATTTCTTCTTCGCCCCGTGGCATCCCGGGAAGGTCGACCTTTAAATTTCGCTCGAACTCGCTGGCGGACAAAAATCTATTCGCCTTCGTCCGTAATCGTAGTCGTAATTCAACAGCCGCGGGCAAACGCCAAGCGATTTCCGCACGATTCGTAAAATCGTCGACGAGGCGAAGAACGAGCGCTTCGATGGATGCGACAATGGCCACGTAAACAGCTCAAGAGTATCGCGTATACGCGTATTACTTTCACGCGTCTCGTCTTCTTCGAGCGACATCCGCCGCAGCGGAGAATCGATTTTCGAAAGCGCGTTAATCTTCTTCAAATCAGCGTTTACGTCGATTCTTCGCTCATCTCGGAAGCTAAAGGGATTCCGATAGCGTTTCTGTGAGAAATTGATTTTCCTGCGCGAGATATTCCGCAAAAATCCGTCGATTTCCCAGCCTCGAGGTCCGAAAAAGCCAGCTATTCACGAACACGGAGCCAGTGGGACGCGAAAAGCCTGTACGTACTACTTACCGGCGGAAAAGTAGTTTAAAGGAGGTATGGTCGAGCGCGAGAAATGTCTGATGAGAAACCCGTCTCTGACAGAACCGTCGATTGATTTTGTGGAATCTCGCGGAGATATTCCTCGCTTCCCTTTGACGCGCCTTGGAAATTCAACTCGGGAACTGTAAGAGGATGATCAGATACGTCGACATCATTCCCACGATCTGAAAGCAATCGCGCATTAACTAGCTACTAATTTAACGAGTTTGTTCGAGTAACGTAATAACCCTTTCGCTACCAGCCGTCGCGTACGAACGTTCTAAATACAAATACGTGAAGTCTATTTCGAATGGCGCCGCGTGATCCTGAAAAAGGTGGTGAATCGTGGTGGGCGTTTTTCCCTCGAGAGCCTGCCAGCGAAAGGGTTAAGAGTATTAGAAAACCAATCGGAAGATAGAACGCAACGTCGGATTAGAAGGCGGAATTTCGTTTCGCATTCAAAGCGGCCGAGTGTAATGCGTTTTAAAGGGAAATCGATGCGAACGCACAGAGACCGGTGGCTCTGCTCGGTCGAAACTACTCAGACATTCATTTATCGCGAGGGAATGCAATTCAATGCCGCCGAATATTTATGAAGGAGTGTCTTCTGGAAATGGCATAAACTCTGACGACGTACACCGCTATTACCAACTCGTTTCGAAGATGAAACGGACCCGGGGAATCGAGAGGTGGATCGCGGACTTTGTCGCGATGCAATTCACGGCTGCTTTGGTAACTTTTGCAAATTCCGATTATTAACCCATTCACTGGCAACTACGAGTTATCTCGCGGCAAGCGTCTGTACAGAGTGCTCGTACTTTGCGTTACAAGTTTAGATTGGTTGCGATTCATCGCGGGACAAGCAGAAACTTGGAATAAAATCTGGCCGCCCCGGGCAAAACGCTCTACATTTGCCCGCCTTGTGAATGGGTTAAATCGAATCCAATTAGTCTTTCGTATTTCGCGTGGCACCAGGTAATGTCTCGACATAAACAGATAGATTTTACGCGAGAAAAGAAGCGGAACCGTCTCGGTTTGGCGATTAAACGCAACGTTTTCGATGGAGAGAAAATGGAGAACGCGATTACCGAGGAGAGCAGCGACAACTTGACGTCGAAGAGGCCGCCAGCCGTAAAATGGAGCCGCCTGTTCAGATACTGCAGCGACGTGAGGGTATTCTGTAAAATGTACGAACAATCGAACGACTGTATAACTTCCGATCAGCTCGCGATGAACTCACATCGTAGTTGAATCTTCTGTTGATCCTCGCGTCCCACTCGACGAGTATCGCGGCTATGGAATTAGCCTGGAATTTGTTACCTTTCAGTTTTTCTGCGCGAAATAAGGTTTACGATAACGCGTCGATTTACCTCGGTTATCGCGTAATCGCAAGAGACGTGAATGGCTAAGAGTTGCGTCGCGAAAGCGATTAACCAGGACCACATATTGAATATCAAAGGGTAGGTTGTCTTGGACCAAGGCGTCAATAAGGTCCGGTCGATGATGAAGTAGAGATTGCTGACGCTGTGCATGCTCAAATTTCCAAGCCAGAACAACAGGGACCACGAGTAAAGAGCGCCAAACGCCTCGCTGGAGAGCATCAACTCGTTGTACAGATCCTGAATGGTCTTCCTCGAGTAAACATAAAAACATGTTTACGTTCCCCCGTTAATGCTCTCGTTGTTTTTCTTGCCCCGTTCCTACGCTAGAGCAAGTTGCTTTAACCCTTTGTACTCGGATGTCACCTCTGAGGATGAACGAGCGGACACCGCAGCTTTTTGAGACATGCGTGTTTCCCTCGACTTCTCTATTGAAATGGAAATTTTCTATCGCTGGGGGACGTTCGCGATTAGAAACCGCAGGAGCCGAGTGCAAAGGGTTAAATAAAGTAGATACACCACCTTTCTGCTGGCGGTGCTGCTTTTGTAGCCGAGCCTCGGCGGCAAGTTCTCTCTGGCGATCCGATTGAGCTGGTGAAATCGTTGACCGAGAAAGCTGACCATTCCAAAAAATTTGAACACGGATGCCGCAGTGCCGATGTAGAGGAGCATGTAGCCGACGTTGAACGGCCAGGTCTCGCCAAAGGCGTACATCCCGCTCTGATTAACCAGCGTCCAGATGATCGTTTGGCTGATCAAAAGACACCAAACTGCGATCACGGTTTTTGTTTCGTTTTGCGGATAGCCCAGTTGGCCGAGCTTCTCGTTCAAGTTCTGCAGCTCGTTCCAAATTCGCGTGAACGTGCCCCTCGTCGACATCGTCCACACCAGCTCGTACATGATCACGAAGAAGTTCACCGCCACCTACGACCGTCATCGATTCACGTTCGCGCCAGCGTTAAACCATTTACGAAAATTACCTTCGTGTTCTCGACCGCGCTCAGTATCACGCTGCTCCTCTTAACGATGGTGAATCTCAAGTAGACGATGTATATGATGTAAGAATAAATGCCGATGAAGGCGAACGAGAATGCGAGGCCCGCGTTCGACGGAGTCATCTCGTCTTTCGTGAAGTCGTACGGCGCCAAACCGAGGATCTTCATGACGCAAACCAGAGGGAAGACCGCGGAGTACAACGGCGAGTCCGCGCCACGGTACTTCCTCGCCTGCCTCTTCTTCGCCTCCGTCAATTCCGCGAACATGGTTTCCACGTCGAACGGCATCACCTGCATCTTCGACGACGGAAACACCCGCTTGCCTCGATTGTTCGTCGATTCTTCTGGCAGAAACGACATTTCTCTCCGATAAACTCGCACTGGTCCGCTTCTACGAGAATTCGAAGCTGCGACAAGAATCGGACGATTAATTCGACGACGACGACTTTGAAAACGAAAATGAAGGACGTTTTCGCAATATCGCAACGCGAGTATGGTAAGTGAAATTGCCGCGACGAGCGGAAAAAAAGGTAATCCGAGAGACCCGTATAAATTGTAAACGTAAAACGAATCGAGTTCATTGTAGCCGGCTATTAGTCACTGTTTGCTGCGCGCGGTACGTACGCTATCGATTTGAAATATCACCGTGGCTGGGAAAGAGAAAATTTTCGAGATACGTTCGATCACAAAGAACCGAACGAACCCGTATCGCGCGCGTGCAAACTCGTTCCAACTCTGATTTAGAGCTCCGCCACCGATCATTCGTTTGCTGACCGTGACTCGATACGCGACACGCTTTTCTACCCCCTCGTTTCTTTGCGAACGGTTTGTCACGAGAAGGGAGGGTTAACTGTTCGAACGTTGCGCAAAAGTTGACGCTTTGCGATCGAATCAAATTTTGCGCGCGGAGACGAAGCAGAAAGACGAGCAGGCACGATTTTCCAAACAAATTTACGGAGGGTTGCTCGAAGACGAAAACGATCGCGCGTCGCAGTTTCGAGCAACGAGTGAGTCACGAGCGAAATTCTATACGGAAGGGAAGCATTTTCAACGGGAGAAATCTGGCTGGGACGCCTCTCGATTCTCCTCTCGCGAGGGGAGACCAGACGAGAAAGCTTTTGTCGGCGAAAACTGGTACGCGACAACGGACACGGGGATCGATTCGAAAATGGGAAATTCTTCGGATTACCTGGTGTCACCGCGACGTCGACTACACCACGAGGAGAGTACTGTTCGAAAGAGTCGGAGAAGAAATCGCGAGCTGCGATCCACTCGCGCTGCGAGCGGTCGAATGTCTCCGAGCAACCGTATAAATAACACCCATCGATAGAGCGGAATTAAACCTGTTAAGCGCGCAAACACGCGGACGTTCGCTGCGTCGTTAGAACGCGCCGCCATTAGATTATGAATAATTGAACGGTCGAAGTAGAATAACAAGTCGCGAGCAATCTTACGAGCCATTTGTCTCCACCAGCGATTAACCAGCGATTCTCCGTCTCTTATCGAATCGAAAGAAACGCGTTGTAACAAGGGTTGCAGTTTAATGGACGAGCGTGTCCATCTTGGAATAATTGTTAGGCACACGGAAATTTTGATCGTCGAGTCGACTACAACCGTACATTTACATTTGGATGGAACGTTTAGCGTCGAGTTTATTTCTTTGCCAGTCGTTCGAGTAGTTTATCAACTATTTATGTCCCGTCGTTCGAGATGGAGTCGATTAGATGTTTGCGACGAATCGCAAAACGGTAGATCAGTTGCCGATAGAACGTGAAATGTTCAATCGTTGATAGTCGAACTCGACTGACGGGAATGCTGCTAATAGAACGGAAATGCGGGCGGCCATTAATCAGATTTCCTTGCGGCCTGCTGTGCTTAAGCTTTCACACGGATTATAACGTGCTCCTGTATTTCCGTGATCGCGTTCCACGGTTCAATCGGCCATCCGTGGGACGACTTCGAATCGACTATCGACGATAATCGTTTAAAACGCGTGGGAGACCGGCTAATTTAAATGAATTACGTTTAATTAAGATTGGAAGGATTTTCGAAGCGAAAAGGGTGGAGCGGGAGGCTCGATGGAAAGAAAGGCGTGGAACGTGGATGGAGGAGAGGCGGTAATACAAAGCAGTGTGCATTAGATGAAAATTTACGACGCAAAGTGTCTCGTCGGGACGACGCCCTGGAGAAATGCAATTTAACTCGGCGCATAGAACGAGTGATATCCATCGAGCGGTCAACGCACGAGCTCGTTGCACCGCGCGTCTACGAGAAGAAAAAGCTGCGAGGGAATTGCTTTCGAGGATCAGCCAGATTTCTTGCCTAGCGTTCCGTATCGCGAGTTTCTTCGCGGAAACTAGCGCGAGACCCGCGACGCTTGAAAGTAGCGTCGAGCCGTCGCGGAATTGAGAGGAACGACGCTCGATCGACAATCGAAAATCATCAGTGAACACGACAGCTAGTACGTTACCCTTCGGCTAGGACGTCAAATTATCGCCAATCGTCGTCGATGCCTTCGAAGCGGAGCAACGGCACAGGCAGGCCGCGGCGCGTTAAATATGAAGGGGATAAAGGAAGAGCTTTTTAAGTGGGCCTGCAAAAAGGATGCGACCAACAGTTTCCTCGACAGACGCATGGTGCGCGAGAAGGCTCTCCAGTTGTCGAGTGTACGCGGTTTTAATGGTACACAGAGTCGTACAAATTTCACGAACCGACCGTCGAGGCTCGCTCGCTTCTATTCTTCCTGTGTCGCGCAGGTTTCAAGTGCTCGGACGCATGGTTGACCAGCTTCCTGAGGGAGCACGGTTTCTCGACGAATCCGAGGAACCAGTCCGGCCCGATTTTCAAGGATTACCGCGAGTGGATCGAGCTGATGAGACCTACGATAATCAAGTACAGATACAGGGATCTGTTCCACGCGGACGAGCTGACCATGTACACGGACGTATCGCCGTCGATGGTCTCGTCCGCGGGTGTCGAAGGGAATCGAATAAAGATTCTGATGGGTTGCGATTCGTCGGGGCACACGAAACTACCGCTGTTGATGTACGGCCCGTATCCTGGCACGATAAAAGCGAACGAGCACGTCTATCGCAATTGCGAGGACTCCCGTACCGAGGACGAGTTGTTCAGGAATTGGATGGAGGGCGTGAACGATCGCATGGCGCGATGCAAACGGAAGATCCTGATGTTCCTGCGTCGGGACAGGGCGCGCGTGCTCAAGGATTTCGCGGCGAGCAACGTGAGGCTCGTTTACTTTCCCGAGAATTTCCCGGCGCATTTACGACCGCTGCGAAAGCACGTCTTCCATTACGTCAAGATGGTCTACAGGCGAAGGTGAGTCCCGCGGGGAACGCATTCCGGGAATACCAGCTACTACACCCCGTACCTACCAGCTGTCCGCGACAGCTTTTTCGTACGCTGTTTGCAAACGCGAAACGTATTGTTCAAAGGTACGCGGAACGGATGAAGCAACGTAACGCCGAGTGGAGCCTCCGCGAGGACGTCCTGGCGTCCTTGATCGACGCCTGGGAATCGGTACCGCGCGAGCTCGTGATCTTCAGCTTTCAAAAGGCGCACCTCAGACTCGACGACTGCTTCCTGCAGTTCGACTGCGATTGCTGGAACAGCTCGACCACCGGTATCTCGTTCAAGAGGTTCGTCACGTTCGACGACGAGCTTTCGGACGAACGATTGCCGTTACGGAACAACAGTCGTCGTCGTGTCAACCTACGAACCAATCGTCAGAACGTCGTGCAGATTAGCGAAGATAGCCTGGATTCTTCGTCGAAGGATGCGAACGAATCGGAACGATTTCGTTCGAATCGAAAGCTGGGCAGCCCTCCGACCGCTTTGAACGACAGGCATCCAATCGAAGGAAATTGCGAGTCGATAAAGGTCCGAGAGAAGACTCACGAAGACGGAGATATTGTTAACGCTATTGCCTCCTCGATACCGAAAGAAGATGCGTCCGAGAAACACCGTTTGGAAGCAAGCGACACGCAAGAATCTCTCCAGGCTCTCATGAACAAAGCTTTGACTTTGCTGTCGTCGGCGAAAGCTAATTGTGCCAAGACGCTAATTGACGGCATCCGTGTGACCAGCCAGGAAACCAACGGGACCGCTAATGATTTGCCGCAGTACGAACGTTTCAACGATCGACGCGACGCAGACTCGGTGCATACGAATCGAGAAATTGCATCGAGTTCGCCAGTCAGCTGCATCGGTAAATTCGATCAACCGTCTACCTCTGGGAACAATTGGAACGCGTTTATTATGGAGGATCAAAGTGGCAAGGAGGCAGTGGAAAGTCAATTGCTCAAAGGAACGTCTCTCTGTACGCTTGGATTAGAGAGTCGGGACTCGAATCCAATCGTAAACTCGAGCGACGAGATCAGTTCGTCCGTAGTTCGCGAGGAAGCCGTAAGTTTCTCGAAGAAGAAACGACGGAAATCGTCCACGGATTTGACGAATGCTTCCGAAGATGAGTTTGAACACGGCGAACCGAGGGAGAAGAAATCGAAAACGGATCAGAACTGGTCGAAACAATTCGAGACTACTTTCGTTTTCGGTTCCCCGGACAGGAGTTATCCTTCAGGCGTTCAGCGCGACGATGGTATCGTCGATTCTTGTATTTTTAACGCGAGTCCATCGTCCATGTCGCCGAGAGATTAGCATCTGCCATGTTCATCTCCTTTGGTGGACTCGAATGTAATATATCTGAAAAAAGAATAAAAGATTTTTCGTTAAACGTTCGTCGACGATGAAATTGTTAAAAACAGATATGAAAAGTATTAGTACTCGTAAGTTGTATCATTCTTTATTATAATAGCAATAATAATGGGGGTAGTAGTAATGTTAATATACAGTATACATTCCTCGTCATCCGTATTTCCCATAAACGTACATCGAACATTTGAATCGTAAAGTGCATTGAAGATATACCGTAATATGTTACATTTTAAGCCAGTATCGCGTCGTTCGTAAACCATTCTATACATACTTAACGTACAGTTCAATTAATACTTCTGTTCAGCTTTAACGTTTCATCTCGGAACCCTCTCTACGTTCATCAACTGCTAGTACATCGCTTCGGGGAAGCTTTCGAGCGGATCGATCGCTCGCTGCAAATTTTCCACGCGAAGCGTTGCTCTTGAAATCAATTAAAAACGATTAACGGCCGATCGAATTTAGATGCTGATCGCAGCGAAACGATTCGATTAAAAATATGGATCGAACTCGTATAAGAAGGTACATAAATTCTAGAGAGACGACTTGATACCATTTTTCGCAAAAAGAATTATGCTGATTTCGATACTGTCCCTCGAACAAGAACGCCATAGCGAACACCTTTAACGGCATCTAAATGGAAAGGATAATTCGGCAAGTAGCTCTACTTAACGCGTCAACAGACGAATTCGTTAGATCTCCCCAAATGACTTACGCTTATATATATGTACAAATCATCAATTTCATTATATATCTATATATACGTATATACATGTAACATACACCAAGACACGGTTCGCATTATAACATGCTTCGATTTACGCGTAATATATGTTTTTAAAGCACATTATCGTGTCACAAGTATAAAACCGAATAATCTATTTTACAATGCATAGACGAAACCAGTTTCACCCCAATTGCGATTAACGGCGGGAAAAGAATGTTGTTTCGTTCGAACGGAAATGAAACGGTTCCTTCTTTCCTTTTCCATCGAACATTCTCAAGATTCGTATCGGTGCTACGGAAAACTGTGAATACCAACGGAATAGAAACCTTTCTCTTCTTCTGTTTCCCATTTCCAGGGACATTAACACTTCGCGTCTCGCTCTCCGATCGTTTCCCTATCACAAAACGCTGGACGTCGAATGAAGAACCGACCTACAAGGCTTACCCTACGTAACTTCCCTCGGCAACGTTCGCCGAAAATATAATATCGAATATATGTAAACATGTATATTATCGAGAGCGATCACCGAGGAACATAGACTTTTTTAAATACATAATAGTATATTACGCTGTTAAAACGAAAAACGTGAGAATATTTTACTCGTTCGCAGAATATTTCCGCCCCCAGTTGAGCAGGTTGAACGCTTTATGGCATACGGATTTGCAATTACAGACTGAAATCCTCTGAAAGCACCGATTCTCCTGTGTACCAGAGACAGACGAACTATTCACTCTTCTCGTCGAGAAAGAGCGAATGATTCGCGCGGACGCTGTGATTCGCATGTCTGTATGTATCTACAAGTATATTCTTGTGAACGCAAACAGTCGTTAAGCCGTGCACAACCTGGTAAGGTGGAAAAGCAAAATTTCAAAAAACGCGCGTGCGCTAGAAAGCAAAGATGTGACAAATTCGTAAACGTCGCGTGTAAAGAAATAACGTATCGACGTTCGAGCAATCGCCGTAGATAACTAGCCGAGAGGACTATTTTTAGTAGAAACGCGTACAGCGACCAAGAAAGAAAATAGAAGTTCGACGTAAGCGATCCTTGAAATTCTTCCAATTATGTATAGATATATACGGATGGCAGTTACGCTTCTTATTGTTACAACGTTGTTATAACGATATAATTGCCCGACGATGAATAACAGTACCTGTATCGCCTAACAATAGCATCCATAAAATTTTCACAGTTCTAACATTTTCTTACATTTGCGATATCTGCTTCGTTTACCACGGAATCGGCGTTCCTCGTCGACGCACAAAGTCAGACTCGACGACGACGCACCGCCATACTCTTGCACCGATTGCAATTAATTATCACGTAACGCGGACAATGCAGATCAACGATTGCGTTATCCGCGCTAGGATCGTTCGCACGCAATTAATTAATATTTTTCACGCTCGCAATCTGAGTCAACGTAACACACAATTCTCGGTTGCTTCTTCGCCGTGAGAAACTCTCGGTCTTATCAGACTCTATACAACTGGTATTTTAAAACACGTCGATAAAAACGTTCAACTTATTCACCGTAAACATCGTCAAATAAGTTGAATCGCAAGAAATACATATACGTGGTAATTAAAATATCTACGATTCGCGCGATTGTCCTTCGACAGACAATTCGATAGAAAACATTCCATGAAAAAGAAAGCTAATTTTACAAAACGAGTACCCTGTGTGTGTGTGTGGGAGTGTGTGTATACTATTAACGTAATTCGGTGAAGCAAGAAACGCGTATTCTTCAGGGCAAAAACTAAGAAACGTCTTAAATAAACGGCTCCAACTAAACATTCTCCTCTTGTCAATTGCTGTATTTCCCAGATACTAACGATACTATTTAAAAGCAAATATACGCTTAGGGTACATATGTATATATATATATAGAATCTGTTGTTTTCTCCTCTAGAGATACTAAATTGATCCTTGCATAATCGAAACTGAAAACTTATGTATACTCGGCTAAAACTTATGGCGCATCTAGTTTCTTCCGTTCGCTTAATTAATTTGAGGTACGTTCGTCCGTGTGATTTATGAAAACTTCGACTCGTGTGAATAACGTAACGTAATCCTGACAAAGCGAGCAGTCCCCCGATCGTTGATCAGCCAATGCGTGTATTGAAGATTTTGCGAATTTTATCGTAGAGGATATCGACTCTGCTGCACATTCTTCGCTGAACGATCCTTCACGTCGCTCGGGTTGTACATCATTGGTCCCTAAAGATCATCGTTTTCTTGAAAAATAAATTATTAACAACGTCAGATACTCGTTATACGTAAGAAGTACTGTTAATTGCACAAAATTTGCTATGCGCTATACTCTTACACGATTTCGCCTAAAACAAAATTATGTTAAAACGTTATTACGGCCATTTTAAACAAGTACGCCTTGATATTTTCAAAATTGAAGATTATCAAATAAATGTACCGTTCTATCTGTTTGTTCCGTTCGTAGAACTTGGAACTTGTATCTGGTGCAAAGTATAAAATAAAAGCTTTGCAGTTAACGTGTAACGCATACACTGCGAGGCCAAATACCATATGAAACACATCCTTCACCAAGCTTTCCCATAGTTTTGCGACTTAAATTTCGCTAGTATAAAGTGCTGAACGTAATGAATTTAAGCTTGATTTAAAGGCGAAAGCTATGTAAGTGTGACTTAAGAAAAATAATGATCTTTATTTGAAATCTATTTAAAATGCAGAACGTATATTTTAAGTAGCTGACTTTGAACGAACGAAAACATTTCTCAAGCATTGTTTCACTTGTTAGAAATGTGTCAAATAAAATATACTTTGCTGTTTTAAATTGCGTAGCGATTAATGACGATAAACACGATATAAATATAAGAAAGTCTACCATGTATCTTTGTGTAGTATTTATAACTGATATCACCTCTGGAATGGGAAGTGTTTAATGCCACTGGATTACCTTGTTCTGTGGGAGGAAACGCGGATCCCTCATAGTGTAGCTCTGCACCTCTCGCGATAACGAGCTGGTTGAGCTCCATCGAGAGAACTGTGTGCCAATATACAACACAACAATCTTGTCTCACTAACCGAATACTCGTTCTATTGCTATGATTAGGCATGAAAGTTTGCGAGGACGCAACATCGACCTTGCTATTAGTCAAATATATAAACATTATTCAAAAAGTTGTGAATTATATACATACACAAGAGATTAGTTAGTCAGAATCATTGACGGTCGATATTGCGATTCATCGTCATGTGTAAGAATGCGATATTCTCTATGATAAGTGTGCAATTCAAGTAAAAGAATAAATCATGCTGAAAATTATCATGTAAATATACTAGTGCATTATTTTAGTGTTCTTTACCATATGTTAGTTTGTGAACATAGATCGACCTTTCCTTGCATACTACTGCTACTACAATAAACGTGTACAAGCCGAAGAAAAACCTTAAAGCAGCATTAACTTGTACAGTGGTGTTAAAAAGAATAAAGAACGGGAAAAGAATTATAGCTTTTTAAACAAAATACTTGGTTTCCAATCCTATCCATTGCGCTATGACTTGTCCAGGTACTAGCCTACAACTACAACTCGTTGCAATAAATACACACACAATATTGCACCTAGCATGTTGTCCGTGCTACCAGAGAGTTCATTAAATTTCACAAACCATGCATGTACAATAATAAAGAACAATGTATAAAATTGATCAAGTAGTCCTTACTATCAGCAACAATTATTATTTGGCTACATCATTCTGCCTCCCCGACTGCTTGCAAAGGAAACATAAAAGAGAGGTGGATTAAACACAGATTTGCAAGAAAGAGAATGTCTATTGTGATCTTGGAAAATCTAGTTGGTACGATGAATGCTAAAATATAACACAAAAAGCACATGGTTTTCAAAAGATGGAAGTAAAATAATAAACATATTTTTATTAATCAACCGAATTATTTGAATGGAAATAAAGTATACTGGCGTATTTATTGTACCTTTATCCACTATATGTAACGAATAACCGAAAGAGTATATAATTTTGATACAAGTAAGTTGTACATACAAAAATAAGGACAGTAGATAGTTCTGAATAAACAAACAATGCACAAAACTAGGGGAAGTTTTACAGTATGTACAAATTATAGTTACAAATGTAATTATAGAGAACTTTCGCGTGAATGTAACATTTTAACATTACAGTTCCAATAGACACGTTTAAGGTATAATAAAGCTGCATACCAGCCTACTGCAGCCATAACGTAAAGACAGTAAAACGAGTGTGTTCGATGAGGTTGAGATTGTAGAGATATATAAATATATATATATAGATATGAAACTGTATTGTTAATGTTGTCATATATGTTGTGATGAAAAGAACACGTTTGAATGTAAGTACGTAGAATTTTCCAAAAATTACAATTTGGTTATAAACATAAACTTACCCCTTGTGATGTATTTTCTGAAATATTTGTTGAAGGTGCAGCTTGTGTTGTCGTGGAAGTTAAAAAGTCAACAGGAGCACTTGGATCGTTAACTGTAAAAATTCGTAACGCGATTAATCGAAGCGAACATTATGAGATTCGATAAGCTTTTCAAAATTTACCTGGAGCAGGAATAAATAGTTGAGGTGACGAAGTTGCCATGGGTACCATTGGAGACGTCACTGGTGTTGGTATATTCGAAGGTGCTACGTTACTTTTGGAACCAGCTGGATTCATTACGTCTATATAGTTGGCACGCATACTTCTACCCTTGGGTAATTTAAATTTGTTTACAGCGTTTTCATCGACTGGCGGAAGTGGCTGTTGAGACGGTTGCGGAACCTGTTCCGGTACAGGTGCTCTAAATCCCATATCAGAAGCTTTCGGAGGAGGAGCTAGGGTAGAGGAGCTGCTGTCCCCATCCTCGTCTTTGTTCATCCATTTTTTAGCCACAGGATCCCAAACGATCTGTTTAATAGAAATAAGAGATAAAATAAATACTATTCCTTTCATAGGATTAAGCAAAACATAGAGTAACACTTTGATGTATATAAAAAAAAGCTAGACTATGGGGCTCAAGTAATATCACTGTGTTAGAAACGATAGTTGAATTGTTAAGCCAGAATATGTCAATAATTCGTTAGCTGTTAATTAAAATGACCGAACATTGAGTTATACTGGCCTTTTCCTCTCCCATCATAAAAGACGTCATAATTACCATAAGTACCCGCGTGAGCCCTTAAGCGATAAAAAAAAAATGTAAAACTGTCTATCATCATTTTTCAATACTCTGCGCAGAACGTATGACACGTTATGAAAACCTTACCTTCGGATTACTATCATCCGGCAGAATCATTTGGTTCTTTGGCTTTGGAGCAAGCTTGCTAAAGAGGCCACCGAACCAAGAACCTCCACTGTTGGAAGGTTTCTTCTCGGCTGGTTTCTCTGAAGCTTTCTTGGCCGAAGCTGTTGGTTTCGAGGCTGGTTTCGGTGTTTCGAGCGCATCCAACTCTTCCAACGGGTCGTACTGTTTCCTCGTTGATGGTATCATTGAAATTGGCGATTGTGATGACTGAAATAAAGTATACGATTCATCATCGCAAAGTTGTTCCAGCAAAGTCGATCACTATTTACTGCGATAGCGTAAATCCATTGTTAATTTATTACTGTACAATGTCAATGCATTTTACCGCTACTCTTGATAGTCAACTATTACACAGTAAATAGTGAAGAACCTTGCTTGCATATAATTACAATTAATAGAAAATAAGATAGAAGCGTGGAAACCATATTTATAGAACAAACATGTCCTTTCGTAATGAATAATAAAGAGGCGTATTTTTAAAAATTCGATAGTGAATAACATGAGAAACTTTATTGTATATATGTATATATATATAACATTAACAGACTTATATACATAAATGATATCTAAAAACCAAGAACAAGTTTTATAATCACGTTCTGTTACTCTGTATCAAATATCTGCCTTAATTACTCATGCCTTCTAACAACATAAAATGTTATTCATCGAAAAACGTTCCTTCAAAAGCGGAAGAACTGACTTACGAGGATAATTTAACATGTTTCGCAATCACAAATGCGCAATAATATCAAAGTTTCAACGTCGAAACACCTAAGAAACACACTCTCTATCTCTCTACTTACAATTCGTGGGAGCATCGATATCGTAAGTTTGAGGAATGAATTTTTTTATAGGAACATCTTCGAATTCGGTTAAACAAAGGTTACTAATAGGTTTGACCGGTTGATCTATGGGATAAGTTCCACCAAAAACAAGGGGCTTATACCGACACAGTTCGGTGGAATTCTGCGAAGAATTCGAATAAGACCATGCATCTACCGTATCGCAGATAACATCTTTCCTTCGGATATGTGGAGCTATTCTGATAACTTTCTTGTCCTCAAAATTACAATATTGTTTCAACGATTGATTCGTATTTTCAGAAACTGCATGTGTTTCGCTTTTTAAATTGGAATTAAGCTTCGAAATGGTGCCAAAATTTACTTTACTAAATTGAATATCTAAATCAGTGGTTGCCGATAGATTTAAACTATCTTTGTCCATATTCTCCAAATTTTTGTCTTCACCATTACTATCAGTTTTCTTTTTAACTTTACATTTCAAAAATACAGGCGGCTGTGAAGAGGGCGGTTTCACATATCTACCATCTAATTTCTTTATTTTATTCCCCTCTTTCGAAGAAATTTTATTATCTAGCAAGATTCTTGGATAAGTTGCTGTCACTTTTGGATACGTTATCATTTTCCGCAATTTTACGGATTTTTCATCCGAAATAGTTGATCTAAAAGGATTGGAAATCGACGATGTGCTCGTAGAAACATCGATATTTGAGTTGGAAGAACAAGGCGTGATACATCGATCTGAATCAGTTAATACTTTGCGTCGTCGTAATGAGTTAACATTTGTGTCATCCAATGACCACTCAGGATCGAGATTACTATCCAGAACAGTAAGCGCGGAATTACTTACTTCAAGGGTAGGTGTTTTTTCTTCTCTTTCCGCCTGTCCATATGCAAGCATCAAGAAAAAGGTAAAAAAAAATGTTATTTTTACATTTACACATAAAACTTCTTAAGAACAAGATTTAGATACTACTCTACGGAAAAAACCAACCACAAGATATCTGGATGTAAAATGTGTACATGCGATCGAGGATAATAAATGTATCATAGTCACACTAATGAGATAAATAACAAAGAGTA
This sequence comes from Xylocopa violacea, assembly GCA_963969225.1. Classification (NCBI taxonomy): domain Eukaryota; kingdom Metazoa; phylum Arthropoda; class Insecta; order Hymenoptera; family Apidae; genus Xylocopa; species Xylocopa violacea. The sequence continues at coordinate 30,798,223 of CAXAJV010000008.1, read as the reverse complement.
TAAAGCACGATACGCAACATGTGAATATAGGATTAGAAACCATATACTGTCATATCATAAATCAGAACGATCACTTTACCTCATAGTTCCATTTTTCCTGCTGCTGAGAATCATCGATGTCACCTTGCTCCGGGGCATATGACACGTGCGTTGATTGCTGTTGCCAATTCGCGATGGTGGTGTCGTTTCTTCCATAACTGCTTTGATAGTAAGAGTCTTGATTCCAATAATCCTGCTGTTGTGATTGTTGGTATTGACCAGACTCTTCGTTATTTCTTGTATACTGCATAGTCTGATCATACGTGTCTGGTATATTTGATGGTAGAGATAACGGTTGCCATTCTGATTGCACATCGGTCGTCGTCACCTCCATCATTGACGTCGGTCCTTCTCTGTACTCCGATTGAATCGTACTCCACTGCTGTTGTTGCTTCATCTCTTGCACTTCTTGATTTTGTGCATTGTTGCGCGACTCAGTTTTCGCTTGAGAAGCGTGAACTTCGTGTTCGGTAATTTCACCCGTCTACAACAAAGAAACGTCCTTCCCGTATTTCATTTGAATAACAGATAATTATTTTATACACTTATACTCTCTTTACACTTACATGGCATTTACCAACAATTTCAGCCAGATTATTGAACCAAGTTAACGTTGTTGCTTCGTCGATAGAATCTTTATAAATAGGATCATGATATCTAATCCTGTCTCCTAGATTATACACCGCGTTTATAAACGATCTTTTGTACTTCGATGGCTCGTTGACAATATTCACTGAAATCTGTTCTATATATAGCAGAGCTTTTTCTATTAATCCATGATCCACCATTTTTGTAGCCAGATCGAATTTAAACGTTTGAAGATCTACCAATGTAAACCCTGGTTCGCTAAGATTCCTAGCATATTCGTATATTTCCGTAAGCATAACGGCTTCCGTTGCGAGAAATGCGTTGTAGGGTTTATGATGGTTTGCACCGAGCAACACGAGTTTCACGTTATTTGCCCCGTAGGCACCAAAGTCGACTTGTGCAAGTATATAACAGAAATGAGCAGCGTGAATATCTCCTCGTGCGGAAAGTGTATCACCTAGAGTTGAAATTGAGCGACGATTGATCTCCGGATTAGCAGACGTGTTTGATATAATCATAGCTAAATGAGGTCTCCAGTCGTCCCATCGCGGATCGGATATCCCAGTAACGACAGCTGGCACGCGGCCAGAGTGAAGTTGATATAAAGTTTGCAATGGATCGTGGTATGGCAAACTATTAGCGAAACGTGTCATTACAGACGCGTGCGTACGTTTATCCAATTTGCTAGCCAAGAAAAGCGCGTGCCCCCAGAGGCCTTCGTTCATTGCGTATTCTATACATGAAGGATAATAGAATTTAATGCAGCTGAATCAGATCGATTTATAGTTCGATTATCGATATTATGGGTAATAAAATATGTTTACCTAACGCATCTTGAACTAATCCATAAAGCAGCGTGTTTCGGAATTCATCTGTTACTTGTTCAATGCTCTTCGGTTGCTTACTTTCAGGTTTCTCGGATGTTGCTGCACCGTCTTGATTACCTTGAACACTATCACCGACTGATACGCTTGATCTCTGCGATATTACCGATTCCCTTCTTGTCGACTCCTGCGATTTCTGCTTATTTATATCGTAAGGATATGCATCTTTGTTTCTGAGTAATAATGCTGCTATATCAACACCGACGACATTCTGAAAAATATGTATATATAATTAAACAAAGATAGTAAAATCTGTGTATGTGTATAAACATATGTGTCTTACTCCATTTTGTTGAATCAACATAATCATTAATTCATATAAAAGTATGTACGAAGCACGATCAGCCATCTCTTCGTTCGATGCTGCTTTCTTGATTTTATTCTCACAATATTCGATAATAGTTTTTTTATGGGTAACACCCCTAAATGAATTATTGTAAGGTTAAAATAGAGTTAGTGTATGATTAAAATTTAAGCATGCATATTTAATACATTTAATGTATACCATTTAATATATACTGTACTGAATCTAATTTTACATACATGCGATATAAATCAAAGACGAACGATAAATGAAAATACACATGCTTAGAGTATAGGTACAATGATTACACTTGCTTAATTAGGGGTCCGGGGTAAGTTCGCAAGTCACGTGCTACAGGATCATGTGAAAGTAAGTTGTCCAATCTAAAAATATCTACTTTGGCTCTTTCACCGTCCGATGGATAAGCTGGATGCACTTGTATTAAAGAGCCAATAGAAAAACATCCTAAACATAAAATATTTCTATGATACTCCATTTAGTGCATTCGATTAATTAAAATGTGTAACTAAGAATCATACCGTGTACATGAGAAACAGAATATTTAGTTGGCGTCATTCGTGCGGAAGTAGTCGTTGAATCTTCGAGCACGGACATCTCGCCCAAAGTTCGTTTATCACCAGTTGTTCTGAAAACGATAATCTTCTCTTGTACATAAACTGAAAGAAGTGGTAACGGGATGAACGATGGGGAAAGCGGGAAATTTGGAAGAGAAGAAGACAGATCGTTTCTACTACACATTCTACAGATGCATGTGAAAACATTTAAACAAATATTAAATTAAGTATCTAGCGAGGAGTTCTCTATCGCCTACATAAAAATAGGTAATTTAAATGCCATAAAAATAGTTGAACTAAATTACTTTCAATAGCAGATGATTTTTTATATTTTCAACATTTTTTGTATACGTGTCGAACCGAGAGAAAATTCTCTCGGTCTCACCTAGTTAAATTTTGATAACTTGTATTCTGTCTTCGTTGTGGACTCCTAGCCCATCCAGGGTACCCGAAATACGGAACATATAATGCTTTGTTTGGCGAGTGGAAGCATGCACTTGGATTTGTAAAAAATCTAATACATAATCGATATTATAAAATCTATAGGAAAGTAGAATTAAAATATTCAGATCCAATCGTTGTTTAAATTTTTCTAACGTTTACCTTTCATCGCAAGAACTTCGTCCAGAATGAACGCTCGCTCTGTCCTCTGGATAGTTGGTAACGCTACGAGAAATGTGTTGTTGCTGATGTTGATTGGCATAATATTTATGATACCATTCTGAATAAGCAGCGGGATTTGTACGTCGTAAATTTTCAATATACGCGTAATAATTATTGGCATAATGAACGCCATAATCGTATCCAGGGTATCCTATAATATACAGTAGATTATTTGTTATTTCTTTTATAGCAAAAACAATTAACTCTATAACGAACATACGTACCATTATAAGGATAATAGGGATCTCTCGATCGCATGTAGTATTCTCTATCTCTGTCGTTATAAGAGGATCTACTCGATGGCCTAGACCTATAATAATAATAATAATAATAGTAATAATAAATACGAATAAAACAAAGGACCATATTAATATCTGCAACTGCTAAAAATTGTATACCCTCTACTATAAGGATCATCGTAGTATTCTCTCCTATAAGGATCTCTTATATCGTAATCATCGTATCGTCTTGGTCGTCTGTCCTCTCTTCTTCTGTCACGATCAAGATACTCTCGAGAATATCGTGAATCATAGTCTCTAATGTCCCTTTCTCTACGTCGCACCCCATCATCAGCTCTATCCTTTCTACGATCATCGGGTCTTCTTCTGATGTCTCTGTCATCTAAATCTTCTTTAGGTCTGCTTCTTCTATCGATTTCTTCTCTCGTATGTCTATCCAAATCATCTCGACTGTGATGCTTGCGATCATCTTCCCGGTAAGGAATTTCTCGACGATCGAATTCGTCGCGTGTATTATAAGTCCGATCATTTTCACCGCCACGACGACGATCGTAATAATAATCATCATCGTATTCACGTTCGCGATCGTAACTGAAAATAAAGCGGAGCGTGAAGTCTTACATTGCCAATCAACTTCTTCGAATCCATCAGAGTTTAATTGATATTTTAATCTACTAACTACGCGCTTTTTCGTTCGTACTCGTATCGTCGACGTTCCGAGCTGCTGTCGCGTCGTCTTTCTCTACTATCGTCCCTACTATTTCCGGAACCTTCATCGTCCTCATCTTCGTAGGAATCTCTGCGATTCGATCCAGTAGAAACTCCTTGACTTTCGAGCATGGATGCACCAACAGCTTCTTCGCGTTTACTTCTCGAATCACTGATTTGATCTTGTAATGTAGCTAAAATCAAAAGATATAATAGTTAGTTCAAATACGTTGAATTTATGTAGATATAAAGCTTCTTCTTGTAGTTTATAAAAGCAACTTATTGAGAACCTGTAACTACTCTTCCGCTAGATCTGTCATCCGAGGACTGAGTAACATCATTCGGAGATGCACCGCCTGGTATTTGTCTAAGATTCTCATCCGTTTGCTGAGTAGAATCTTCAAGCTCGTTACCTCTACCTGGTACTTCCCGTGTTTCGCTCGGCTCTAACATAATTTGAGTTTGAGACTGATATCTCTCCTCTCCGGATGGATCGTTTCGTGATTGTTGTGGAGGTAGCGATCGTTCTCTACCGGATGGATCGTTCCGACGTTCCAGCGTATCAGAATCTGATCGCGAAAGCAAAGGAACGTTTCTTTCTTGTCCAGGTGGAACGTCCCGTCTCTCCGATCTGTCAGGTATGTTTCTTAGCTGAAGACCTTGCTCTTGACCAGACGGATCGTTTCTCCTTGGATCGGACAATCTCTGACCAACTTGAACGTACTGCTCCTGTCCAGTAGGGTCGTTTCTGCGAGGATCGATGGAGCTCGATTGTCCAGGTACTTCTCGCAAAAAAGGAATGTCATTAGGCACTTCGTCGTTTTCATCATCTTGACTTGGCGGCGTTGGTTCGTGTTCTTGATGAGAATCGGTCAATTCTCCGGTTTCCAAAAAAGTATTTCTATCATTCGATGCGAATTCATAATTATCTGGCACCTGTAAAATAATTTTCATTTATTTTTGTCACGCAAAAAGAATTGATTTGTTTCTCTTAGAATACCTGTTCCGAATGAAGAATAGAATGAGATCGTACTGATTGTTGGGCGGAGGGTACCTCAATATTATTTATTTCTTGTCTAAAATCTCGTACGCTAACTATTTCTTTAGCAGAATTCAAAATCGGTTTAGGATCGTTATCTAATGTTTCCTTATTTATGGAATCTCTGGAACCATATATATCACGTTCTTGTAACGATGGCGCAACTACCTCCAAGTTTACAAATTCTGAAGGCTGTAGAATATTTTCGTTATTCTCTACATTCTGTTCGGTACTCCATTCTTTAGTTGGACGAGAATGATCCTTTGAATACCATGTATTCTCCGCGGAAAGTGGCAATGTATTCTGACTGTACCATTGATCATATCCACTTTGCGGTATATTATCCGTAGGCTTAATGTTCGTCATTTGATATGTACTAAGCGTTGCATGCTCTTGACTAATAACAGTTTGATTATCAATGGAATGCGAATTTTCCGCGCCAAGTACAGAATAGTCTGAAGACAACCCAGGAATATTAGCAGGTGTAGCGCTGTTATTGGACGGTGCATTTTGTGTCCATCCATCCTCGGATACGGTAGGCTGTACTTCTTTCGATTCATTTTGAGTTTCTAAATGTTTATTCAATTTAGTACCAAGATTCAACTGCTCCAACTTTGTAGGCAATTCCTCTATCGGATCTTTTTCTAGATTAAAATCATTATTCTCCTGTACGGAAACATTTTCAGAGCTTGCAACAGTTGATACAGTATCAGGGGTAGCAGACATGGTAAGTCGAGAATCGGATAAATGTGGTTTAACAATATTTGTTTTCGCATGTATACTGGGATCTTTAGAATTCACAGAGCTTGGAACTAACGAAGGCATAGATCGTTTTCTCTCTTCATGTTCCATAATTGGCTCTGGTATTGAAGTAGCAGTAGGTAAAGCATGATGGGTTGTACGATTCTGTTGCCATTCATTTGTTGTAATCGCACCGATATTTTCTTGCTTAATGTTTTCTCCTACTAAATTATTATTTTCCTGCTGTTCTTGCAACCATTGTGTCGTATGCGTATCTTCCACTTTTTTCCATGGCTGGGAAGCATCAGTATTTGGCGGTTGAGACCAAGTATTGGTATTATAAGCCTGTACTACTTGTTGACTTTGATTAGGTAATACAGATTCACGATTCTGAGCGTTCCATTGAGAAGGTGGCATAGACCAATTACTTGCATCGTTTGTATCATTTATGGAATGTTCTTTATTCTCTGTAGAAGGTAAAATGTGCTGATTTGATTTACTTTGTTGCACTGATGGCATATATGGATTACTCGTATCGTCAAAATTATGCACTTCTTTATCTATTTTTTGATCTTGCCAGTGACCTGATAGAGTACCCTGATTTCGATAGTTTTGCGTGGCCATTACGTTCGCCTGATCGGACTTAATCCAATTGTAATTGTTGCCATCTAATGTGGAACGTGATGTTTGATCCTGTTGATTTTGTATACCTGATTTTTGCTGCGAATACAAAACGTTTTGAGACTGTTGCTCGTTTGTCCACTGAGACTGATCAAAATTCATAGATCCAGTCTTAATAGTATCCGTTCGAGGTGGTGGTGGATACTGTTGGTATTGCGTATAATTTGAATAAGGTGTAAAAGAGTCTGCGTGATGTGACGTTGGTGGTCTGTTAGCAACTGTTCCCAGTACATTTCTCTCTGGTATTGAATTCTGATTGAGCAGATCAGATTTATTACCATTGACATTATGATAATAATGATCTTGAACGGAATTGGTTATCAACTGCCCTTGAGTGGAATAAGTAGATCCATAATGCTGTTGCTGTTGTTGCTCTTGCTGTGATGGTTGTTGTTGCTGGTTATCTGTTTGTCTGTCAAAATCCCAATTCCATGAATTATTCCAAGGATCGTTCGATTGTTTTGCTTGATTCAGAATGATTGGTTGATGTTGAATAGAATCGTTTGATGATACTTCAGACGATATTCTGGACATTGGATTCCATGCATTTTGATTATGAGCTCCATATCCTAAACTGTGATCTACTCTAGACCTAGTTGGTCTAGCTCTATAGGGATTCTGTAAACATATTTTACATGTTAATACGTAATGCAAAGTTGATTTAATTTTTATACAATGATTTTTAATATTCTACTTACACTCATATTGCTTTTTGGATTAAAACACTTATTTTGTATTTGTATAAAACCTATAAATAGAAAAATTTCATATATCGTATTAGTTAATAAGGTGACTGGTTAAAGAGATTAATTACGTTTTGCGCAAAAAAAAGTAATAACCTACGAGGAAGAATTTTATTATTGCTATTGTCTTGCATAAACTGTTTATGTTTTGATGAGATATATAGAGATCATCGTCATATATGATGATAAATATTCAACATCTTTAATAAACATTCAAAATATGACTTTATAAAGTATTAATATGTTAATTAAATGCAGAGAAAACTACTTTCACAAAATATATATAGGTCACTAGACATCTAACGTCTACGATTTTAACAACATGTCCCGCGGATGTTAAACAATATAAAAATACGAGAAGGGACGTAACATTTTCTAAAACAAAATTAAGCCTAGAAATTATGGTCGAAATTTATTTAAAAATATGATATCCGTTAACACTTGCGATAGTCTGGTCTCGGGAGGAAATTCCTGAGGCTTTTTGCATGGTAAAACACGGAATTCCTGTGTAATTATGTAACGAAAATGATGAGAAAGCAATTTTTTAATGCAAATAACACAATTGGTAGATAAGAGAAAGGCAAAAGGTAAGAAATTGAGAACGACGTATCGAAAGTTAGAATACCAGCTGTGATATCCAACTTAGCGTTCAGGGACCTCTCGTACGTTCACTCACCTAACTATCGTATCTGGCACTGGTGTCCATACGCGAATACAAGCATTATTTTCGCCCAGGAAACATTCGAATCGTTCCTTTCGCAGAATCGATCGTTTACCACCGTAGATGAAATTTGTACAAAACCAATCGGAATAAATTACAAAAACGCAGACATTTTACGTATATTACGAGGAGGATGTGGGTTAAGCACGTCACGAATTTTTCTCGTTGACTTTCCACGCGAGCAGAACCATAGACGCGCACAGCACGGACGCGTTGATCCCAAACGTCAAAGAGGCCTACGATGAAATGTCGTTAGATGGCATTGCAATGTGATTTCAAAATTCTGCTGAAAGTACGAATTTTCGAAATTCTACAAATTTTTACGCGCCTGTGCGTAAAGATAGAGCGAAAGGGATAGTTATTAATGATTTATAGAAAAATTTCCAAACATTTAGAGCGTGATAAGATATTCAGACGTGATAACTGACACGGCGCGAGTAAACAGGTAGCTGGCAATGAAAAATTTATTCTTATCTATTTTGTGATCATATTTTTTATTTATAATGGATAAAATTATCTCCAACTATTTCAAGTGTTAATGATTAAATTAGTATTGGAATGTCGAAACGATTAATAACGCGGAAAATCATATTTCCAATGTATTCGATGAAAACATCGAAATCGAAGTGTTCCACGGCGACTGACGTGGTATGCCAAGAGTGGACGTTTGACGAATCGGTCACACGGTGGCCAGTTCCGTATAAATGGATCGCAGGTGGTGAAGTGTCGTCTGTTCCAGAGGGGTTATTCATATTTTTTTCTACATTTCCAGTGAAGGATTTATTTGATCTCTGCCAAAATGGTGTTATTAACGATGATTGCAAGGATAGCAGATGGTTTGCCACTAGCGGCTACTATGCAAGAAGATGAACAGGTTACAAATCTGTTATGATGAAACGTCAATTTACTAGTGAACATGGCTTGGTCACTATTTAAATGAATTTTTTATTACTCTACGCTTGGTTAATCAAGATGATACGGCAGAACGTTATAATATTTTTAATCGAAGTTTATAACTCTCTGTATAATTTCTATTGTTCATTTAAAAATTATTTTACCAATTTTTCTTAAAATTATGACACAACTATTCTATACCAATTGAAATAATAATTTTATTAATATTTTTAATTTATGTCATATGAATTATTATTATTATTTACTTTCAGAGCGGAAGAAGTATCTTAGAATATCAGAATCAGGCAAAAATGTTATTTAGAAAACTGGGACCTCAGTCTCCAGCTAGATGTACCATAGAAACAGGACCATATTTATTCCAGTAAGTTTTTCTCACCGTATTATAATTCATAAACTGTTTATCAATAAGTAATTCATTACTGTAATTTACAGTTATTTAATAGAAAATGAAGTGTGCTATTTGGTATTATGCGAAAGAAATTACAGTAAAAGAGTGGCTTATAGTTATCTTGAAGATATAGCACAAGAATTTCATTCTTTATACGGCAAACGTGTGAATACAGTTACCAGGCCCTACAGTTTTATTGAATTTAGTATGTATTTTTTCTTATACTTTTATGTAATTTAATTCACCCAGTATATACAAACAAATTATATACTCTCTATTATCTCAGATACATATATTCAAAAAGCAAAGAAAGTCTTTTTGGATGGTAGATCGAGAAGAAACATGAATGCGCTCAGCAGCCAATTACAAGATGTGCAAAGAATCATGGTTCAAAATATAGATGACGTCTTGCAAAGGGGTACAGTCCTTTCAGGTAATATTATCGTTTGTACTTAAATAATATTTCTCGCACGGGTAACTTTTTTATCGAACTTTGATTTATTTTACAGAATTAGACACAAAGACACAAAATTTGTCCATGCTATCGCAAAAATATAAAAAAGATGCGACTCATTTAAATAGCAAGTCCATGTATGTAAAGGCAATCGCTGGACTTGTCGCGTTTTTGGTCTTCCTACTATACTTTTTTATTCTTTAGTTGTTCAACTTATTTAATAAATTGAATATCATTGTGTAAAGACTACCTATGTTTTTAATCATTCTGGGTTTTCAAGATTAGCAGGTAGTTTTCACTACAAATTTACTTTTCCATACGTTGTATTTAAACTTTTTAGTGTCTACCTAATATTACAATGTACATAAGTTGTATTCAGAGAAAAACTAGTTGCAAGGAATATTGATATCATCCAAAACATTCTGTCACTTATTGTCATGTAATAAATACAATAATTGTTTACATAAACAGTATCGTGTACCGGCGTCTTTGTTTCAATATAATGAGAAAACGTATATTAATAATTTTATCCAAAAACAAAAGACAATATGTACAGCCATAACTGTGTTAAAAATGAAGTCAATTCTATTAACTTATTTAAAGGCTGAAAATTAGTTTTGTATTTCTATTTAAAGATGTATTTTATGTATGTATATTGTTTTACATATTTACAAAATTCTTAATAATTTACATATTGAAATTTATTATATTTACTCTTGTGATTGTATATTATTCTCTAATATATAAATATTTACATATTTACTTTCTTGGGAGAGGAATCAATGAAATTGTTATAGTTAATTTAAGTTATCATTAACATTATTCTGTTTATACACCATTTGGTTGTACCAGATCATTAAAATATTGTATTTACAATAAAAAGAGACTTGAATTTGTACATTTATTTAAAACAGAAAGGGTAATCATCTTAAGCTGCACATCAGTGTTTTAAAATTTATGATACAAAGCAATTTATTGTTCCATTTTAATTAATTTGTCATAATTGGGTATATTCAGGTTTGATAAACATTTGTTTCTTTTATCATTACATGGTTTTTCATCTTCCGATTCTGAAAATTCAGAATTAAAGAAATAATTTGTAGTTGTATCCTTTTCTTTAACATTCATTTCATTATGCATTCGTTTGTTCTTCCTTGACATGTAACTATTACTAGCCATATATTTTGAATCATTTACATTGTCTTCATCATCTAAAAGGTTTTATAATATATTATATAAAACTAATAATGTTAAGAGCAATAATAATATATAATCAAACATACCGCTATCTATAATTTCATACATGTACGAATGATCCTTCAAAATGACGTATATTATTGGAAATTCTATTACAGTTCTTTTCTCTAAATTTTCTTTTAATGTCAGTGCAATGTCCAATTCATAAAACCTACATATTAATACATTATTTAGTAATTTATATAAAAAAATATATATATATAACTTAAAACACATAGAATCAATACCTACTTAAGATCTGACTTCACAACTTTTTCTGCTTTCAAAAGCACTTTTATTCGGGGCAATCCAGCGGCTTGATAAAATTGTAATCTATCATTCAAACACTTTCTTAGATTTAATTCTTCTATGTTAGTCTTATTTGCCAATGGTTTAACAGGATCTAAAATTTCTTCTACGAGCACAGCTAATCTTGTGGATTCTAAAGCCCTATAATTTGTAAAATTAGTTATGATATACATTACCAACTGAATGTAGAGAGAGATACTACCTTTCTGTAACCCATTTTGTGCACTCTGCTTGAGGAAAAATCCATTCTACTCTCCAATATAGTTCGTTAGTTTTCCAATTTAAAAATGTTGTATTATTTTTATGTCTACTAAAATTTTTTGGCATAAATTGTAAATTGGTGTTCCTTTTAAATGCAGCTGTTTTTAATTTATTTAGATGCTATAAAGATAATTTATATTTACAATATAAACGATACACATTACGTTCTAAACGAGGAAAACAAATACTTCAACAAACCATTGGTAAATTTAATTGTCGTGTACATCTTTTTAATGGATCCCTTTTTAATTGATCAACTCTTCTATCCACTTCTTCGAGAAGCCTATAATCTATCAAATAAGTGTGGTTAATTTTAAAAATCTTTGAAATAGATTGATGGGCTTCGCGTAAACCTACCACTTAAAATGTCCAAATCCGTAAATGATTTTAATGGTATAAATTTTGTTTTATCTCGAATACCGTCACATTCCAATTCTTTTTTGTGAATGTTTATGCACTGAAGACAACAAGTTCTAACCTCACATTTTGGGCACGTGTATTTTGCTTTGTTTCCACCACACACTTCGCAATCTTCAATTCTGCGAAAAGAGACAATATTAACTGTAATTCACATAGATTGAGAAGTAAAAACGACAATCGGTATTATTTTAATACAATACTGTAACCAATTATTTAATAGTATCATACTTGTCACTGGACGTCGCCATGTTGATACCGTATGAGCGGAATACTCAGTTCTCAAGTATGAAATAAAAATATTTTAAGTATATTACGTGTGTTTACAATTATTTTATTTATTTATTGTACATACAAATATTATATAAGGAAAGAACATTAATACAATATTGTTATATTGTAAGTTTTATTTACTTATACTTCCTTACACGTATTAATAGATACTGTATATAAGAGAGTTAATTTCTTGTAGAAAGTTAACATTGTAAATATATATGTACATCAAAATATTGATAGCTTTGCCCTGTTCTTCCGTTGGTCTTGTTCAGCAGCTATACTTTTTTCAGATGCTCTTAAACCAATAAGTTCCTTTTGTTTCTCGTTATACTTCAGTATAATGTTATTATAATGAACGCTTCCTTTCGCATGCCTTGCTAATGATTCTTTCAATTTCATCGATTCCCGTTCTAATCTTAAAATATTTTCCCCAATTTGCAAACTTGCTACATTTAATTGCCGATTTGATTCTGTTTTAAGATTATTTTTATTTTTCGAAATGCTGTTTTGCGATTCGGTTTTAGCTGGAAAGAATTGTTTACCGAGACTTAGAGAAACATTAAACACGCAACATGTAATATAGGATATAATAATATTTTCCTAACGTACGTTTATCACCTATGGTTGCATTAATGAAATTAAATACATTTTTTTGCTCTCGCTCTTTTTCTCTCTGATACTGTTTTTCCCTTTGTTGTTCTAATTTTTGTTGCTGTTTTCGCATTCTACGTTCTACGGAAAATAAATTTTCATCTCCACCAGCATTTTCTCGCAATTCCATACAATGATCTAAAAATAATTCTCCTTTTATTCAGAATGCTTGTCTGAATATGTATATTTGCAATATCAATTTATTTTTAATAAATATTTATGTATGTGTTCGTAATATATATATTTATACGTACCCAAAGATTTACCAGCTGGCAATATTGTTGCTTCAACTGGTTCTATCCTACCATCTGAATGCTTTCCAAGACCAGTGCCAATTACATAGCCCATTTGAGCCATTAATTTGCTACCTATACCACGTGTATGTTTTTCCCAGTTTCCTAACGGTGCATTACTGTCTACTGTAAGAACTGATTTATGAACTACATCTTCTTTAAAGTATCCCGTTGAATCGTTTTCACTATCGCTATCTTCAGACGTATCTGACATTTCCAATTCTGTGTCACCTTTGATAATGGGTACGTGAAATAAATATGTGAAAATATTAAATTCGAATATACAATTATTTTGTATGATACATACCAAGAGGTAAGAGATCCTGCAAGAAAACTTCTGTAATGTTACCATTTGCTTCGAATTTAATTCTAAACACATCTCCTTCCTTCTCTGGCATCTTCAGTACAACACACCTATGCCATAATTGATTACTTTGTTTGGCCAGTACTCTACTACCCATCTTTATATTTTGAAAGTCAGGTTCTCTGCAAAAAGGGATACCATACGTGCCTTTGCATTTTGTATGCATTTTTCATATTAAATAACCATCGATCGATTTACCTGTACTCTTGTATACTAGATAAGGGTACTAATTCTCCGTGTGAAAATCTACAATCTTCGTCGGAGAATTTACATTTCCCATCCAAATAATAAGGACACGGAAGCATTTCTTTATGCGTTGGATTTAGAAATAGTACTCTGACCTAAATAATAGTTTAGAGTTATTAACAATCATTTTAAGTCTGATTTTGATTAACCTTTTTCCTACCTTTATATCTTGCATATTTTTTATTCCCATATTATCATTGCGATGAACAGAGCATATCATAGCATTATGATAACCAATGCCTCCCCAACTGCTACCATGAGGAGCTCTACATTTCATGCCTTCAAGCTGCCTCAACTCTTCCTACAAGATGAACTTGCACCGTATAATTGTGTCATATCTATTCCCTACAGAATACTTGCATACTGACTTCTATGTTATTTGAAGCTCCGTCATCTTGTTTATCCTGCTCATTACTCTCAGAGTCATTTGAAGTTTTCTCCAGTTCTGCCTGATGAATTTACATCAAAGAAAATCGCATACAATTCTTATTTTCCATAATATATACAATTTGATTGCTTAAACAAACAAAAAAATTACCTTGAATAAGGCATATTCCTTTGCCAATGGATCGTCGATGTCGTCGTCGTCGTCGTCATCGTCGTCATCTAAATCTTCGCTAGATGTTTCGACACCTTGTAAATTTTCTTTCGTTAACGTAATAAGTTCTTGTATGTCTGATTGCAAACTTAACAAATTCTCTCTATCTGGTTCTTGCGTAGTCACGGCTAGGGTTGCCTGAACTTGAGCTAACTAATACGCAAATAAACGTTTACGGAACAAAAATTAAGCTTATCATCTTAAATGACGATTAGGTACGCGTAACAATTATCCGTGTAAGGTTATATTATTTCCTTGCAAAACGTCAATATAAACTATGATTTATACCTGTTGTTCATACTGTGCGATTGCTTCCTTCAAACTTTCTGCGTCTGTCATTATCCTATGTTGTCTTATCCTTTGTTGAATTCCAAATAATCGAAGCAGCAAACCCTCGCGAAAAATAGTTTTGACAGATTACATGAGTTTACATTCAGACTCTTTCCGTTCTCTATAATTTAACGATCGTAGCCAAGTACCAGTACCAATATCAAAACGATCTAGTTTAAAAACCCTAAACAACAGTGTCCATTACGTAGCGACATCTCAGTCGGATTTTTATGAATTACATACAAAATAAATAGCCAATGATTAAAAATGCTCTGTATATATGTAGTGTTAAAGTTTACAGCGTTGAAAATAATAACTTAGATGTATTTACAGTAATAATTTATTCAACGTTTCATAAATACAATTGTACATACGCATACGTATAGAAATAATCACTAGAAATTTGGAAGGGGAAGGAGCAGCATTCAATGCCACGGTAGCGCAGGTGGCAGCGCGTAAGTCTCATAATCTTAAGGTCGTGAGGTCGAACCTCACCCGTGGCAATAACTTCCTTTTTTTTTTTAATTGTGCACGAATAAATTTTTCATATTATCTTAACTACCATCGATGAAAATGTTTCGCTTCTTTCCTGTAAAATATTCTCTTAGTACTTTGCGTACGGATAAACAGAATTTATAAGGATACGAAACATGTGATATTTGGGAACGAACATTAAATCGTTGCCGGAAAAAAACAGATGACAACTTAGCATGGAATTGAGCGCGAGAATGAATCGCGTGGAAGGTGGGCTTCTGTCATCTTGTTTATCCTGCTCATTACTCTCAGAGTCATTTGAAGTTTTCTCCAGTTCTGCCTGATGAATTTACATTAAAGAAAATGGCATACAATTCTTATTTTCCATAATATATACAATTTGATTGCTTAAACAAACAAAAAAATTACCTTGAATAAGGCATATTCCTTTGCCAATGGATCGTCAATGTCGTCGTCGTCGTCATCGTTGTCGACGTCATCGTCGTCGGCGTCATCGTCGTCATCTAAATCTTCGCTAGATGTTTCGACATCGTGTAAACTTTCTTTCGTTAACGTAATAAGTTCTTGTATGTCTGATTGCAAACTTAACAAATTCTCTCTATCTGGTTCTTGCGTAGTCACGGCTAGGGTTACCTGAACTTGAGCTAACTAATACGCAAATAAACGTTTACGGAACAAAAATTAAGCTTATCATCTTAAATGACGATTAGGTACGCGTAACAATTATCCGTGTAAGGTTATATTATTTCCTTGCAAAATGTCAATATAAACTATGATTTATACCTGTTGTTCATACTGTGCGATTGCTTCCCTCAAACTTACTGCGTCTGTCATTATCCTATGTTGTCTTATCCTTTGTTGAATTCCAAATAATCGAAGCAGCAAACCCTCGCGAAAAATAGTTTTGACAGATTACATGAGTTTACATTCAGACTCTTTCCGTTCTCTATAATTTAACGATCGTAGCCAAGTATCAGTACCAATATCAAAACGATCTAGCTTAAAAACCCTAAACAACAGTGTCCATTACGTAGCGACATCTCAGGCGGATTTTTATGAATTACATACAAAATAAATAGCCAATGATTAAAAATGCTCTGTATATATGTAGCGTTAAAGTTTACAGCGTTGAAAATAAAAGCTTAGATATATTTACAGTACTAATTTATTCAACGTTTTATAAATACAATTGTATATACGCATACGTATAGAAATAATCACTAGAAATTTGGAAGGGGAAGGGGCAGCATTCAATGCCACGGTAGCGCAGGTGGCAGCGCGTAAGTCTCATAATCTTAAGGTCGTGAGTTCGAACCTCACCCGTGGCAATATCTTCTTTTTTTTTTTAATTGTGCGCGAATAAATTTTTCATATCGTTTTAACTACCATCGATGAAAATGTTTCGCTTCTTTTCTGTAAAATATTCTCTTAGTACTTTGCGTACGGATAAACAGAATTTATAAGGATACGAAAAATGCGATATTTGCGGACAAACATTAAATCGTTGACGGAAAAAAACAAGTGACAAATTAGCATGGAATTGAACGCGGGAAAGAATCGCGTGGGAGGTGGGCTGACGCGCGACTTTACGAACGAGAAAGGGAGCAAGAGACAATTATGCAAATGTAACACTCGCCGGAGGGACTCGAGGCTTCTTGGAATTGAAACGTGGAAGTTAAAACGAGTTGTGAATTGTTTGCTGCCCTTTAGCGATACCACAATTTGCAAGCAAACAGCCCATTAAGCTGAAGCTGGTGTATCTTCTACGTTCGCACGGCAGATAGGTGTTGCGACCCTTCCTCTGGAATAAATCCACCGAAAACGACGCGTTCTTTCATCGTGTTTCAATATGCTTGTTGTTTTCACTGGTCAATCAAGCGGATATCGTCCCGTTGATATTTTCCCAGTCCATATTGCCGTAGAATCGCTTCATATCGTATAGAAACAGTTTCGAGGTTCGAAAAGATAAGCTACGATACGAGAGAGTCTTCCCGTGATTCTTCAGTTTGCTCGCACTTATCGTATTTTCAGGGTGATTATGCGCCCGTGGGTATCGGCGAGCCGTGGCAGAAAATGAGAGAAAAGGGAAAAAGTTGCGGTCGGGAGAAGAGAGGTGGATCCGCGTTTTCGCGGGTTATTTTATGCAGACGCTATGCATCCGTTACGTATAAATGCAGAGACGCGGCCCGGTTTGCAGGTGCACAGCAGGCTCGTTGCAAGCGCGGTTGATTCCGCGTTGATTCAGGCCGTATTCAGTACATCGAGCCCCGCGATGAAAAGGCGTTCCGCTTTCTGAATATATTCCAATTAAAAAGTCGGAGCTTCGTTACACTCGGCCCTGCCCCCGTGCACCCTGCACCTTGCACCCTCTACCCTCGCCTCTCTCTGTTTTTCGCTTCCTCTCTTCCTCCGCTCTCATCTTTTCTGCTCGCGATTCCATCTTTCTTCCCCTTTTACTTCTGCTTTTTGCCTTCCACCAACGGAGTCGCGATCCCTTTTCGTCACTGCCGTGTAGTCAGCCGTCCTGCGCTCCCTTTCGCCCTCCTCCCGCCCTTCAATACTTCCGAGCCCCTTTCTCGTCCTCGGTTTCTCCAGCAATTACTCCGCTGCTTTTTTTTTTCTGAAAAATTAGAAATGCCCAGGCTCGTTCGCTTTCTTCGTCCTTTCGCCTCTCCTTTTTGGTATTCACCTCGCCCCTTTTGCTCAGTTTTGATTATCGCCATCCATCGCTGTAAACTTCGATCCTCTTTTTTCGAAAAGACCTTTTTCCATTCTCGACGTCTTTGGAAATCGCGAGTACGTGAGATCTACGCGTAACAGACGAAGAGAAGGACGAGATCCAAACGAGATGGATTTTAAAAGCTCGATTTCGAAGATGCACAGATTTGCAGCCCTCCTCCCCTCTTCCATCGGTTCTCCGTGAAGTATTTAACGACGCTGTTTCCGAAGGGTAGGAGGGAGGCACGCATCGTGAAACTGAAGAGGGATAAGAAGCGCGTGTCCAAGTGCCAACACGACTTACTCACGTATGCACACGCGTCCACGGTTATTCGCTCAACGACAATACGCACGTGGCCGAGTGCACGCGACGCTGCCTCTCTTCTGTCCCAGGATGCCTCGTTCGAGACCCTGGCTGTGCGACTCTTTGCCCGAGATCCACCGGAGATCCTTGATCGTGGCCGTTTCAACGCAGAATAGTCGCCTCATGTATAAGCAATAACAGGGCGTTTATACGATTGAAACGCACTCGAATGTACGAAACCAGACCGTGTCCGTCTTTTCTCACCGCTCGCCAAACCAATTATCTCCTGATTTTCGTGATCATCCAATCGCCTTAAAAATGATCAGTTTCGGAAAATTAATTCGCGCTCTTCTCTTGTTCCTACTTTAGAAAAGCGTAGTGTGTTAGTGCTCGCGACACGTGAGTCAGTTTAAGAACGCGTGAAAAGACGAAATTAGAAGCGCGCGAGAAGACGAAGAACATCACACAGGCGACAATACGCGCGGCAGGAAATTATTTCGAATAACGTGCCATTCATTATGATGAAGTAATTACGCGTGAGGGATCCGTGGTTTCCTCGGCGGTGCGATGGCCGCGTCGCGGACGGAAAGAAGCAGAAGAAGATAAAATGGGGGACGAGGGTCGCAAGAATTCTTCCTTGACTCGCGTGATTTCACGCTCGGCAAGACGCATCTGCGTTTCTTTTTTTATTATTCGAGGAGCAGCCGCTGAGAGTCTCCTACTTTATTCATCCTGAATGGATCCGAAAGGAGCGTCACCCATTCTGACTTCCCTCTTTCTTCGTCGTTTTCACGGGATAACTCGTAGAGAAAGCCCGGCGAGCGAGGTACACGACTTGTCCTCGTTGTCGTGCAATAATTTCTCTTCTCATCAAACGGAAGGTCCTCGTATTCTACACGAGTCCTTTTAACTTTCCACGCACCTTTGCCCCGATTACGAGCCCTTTCTCCTAGGAACGAACGGCGTGTTTCTTGGTTCTTGGAATTCACGTTCGATTATGCACGACGACGCGAGAGGGGGATGAAAAAATTCGAATCAGTTTCGAAGAGAGTGAAATTTCAGAAAAACTCAATTCCCCGTGAAGGGTCTTCAGCTGGCAAAGGAAAGTGATTAACGACGACGTCGTCCCGTGGGATCGTTCAAAATCCGCTTAATGCAGTCAAATGATCCGTGTAAAGAGATCGTACACTTTTTGTTCTTCTCCTCCGGGGCCCTTCTCGATTTTCTCTTTTCTCCTCCAATTAACAGTCGAGTCCGCGCGATCGGTTCGCGAAAAATCATCGCGACAATCGCGGCCGATCTCTCTTTTCTCTTTCTCATTCTCATCCTCTCTTCCTCTATCTCTCCTTCTCGTCGATTCCGTTCAATTAAATTCGCCAGCCAATTCCAGCCACGAGTGGCACCGGCACTCGACTTGTATCGGTTTCAGCCAATTACTTTCAGCCGGGGCTCGCGAATCGCTGTTTCTGGCCACGTGCCCATTGTCACGCGCGAATTGGTCTTCCCGTTACGGGTTCGTTACTGTTGCCTAAACAAAAAAACCACGGTTTTCGCCTCTACGCGCGTGCATCGCACTATATACGCATATACCTACATAGATCCTTTGACGACGTCAAAAATCTACGCGATAGAAGAAAACAATCCCTCCCCCCTTGTCTATGTACCTCGCGATCTTCACAATTAATTCGATGAAAACCAGAGAAAGAATCGCGAGCGAACGCATTCCGAGGGTAAAGAAAACTGTTGTTCTGTCTGAGAAAATGAAGAGAGACGTGAAAGGAGCAATCATAAGGCGACGTTTCTTTTCGATAATAATTTATTTATCTACAAGAGAATTCTTGATGAATGACGAAAAGTCGTCGACTAACTGGAAATAGCGATCGATTATCAGCGGTGAGCGTTAACGAACTAAATCTCTAAATGAAAATAGGCCAGCGACTGCTGGGAACGGTAGCACTTCTGCTCGAGAACATTGCACATATTGAGCCAACGTCATTTTCATCCCCTTCTCTCCGGTTACAATTATCTAAGATTCTATGACACATCTACGAATTCGTTTCTCTACCGACTCAAACTAGACTCCGCGCGATTAACCATCGGCTGGTTCGTTCCGATCAAATGGAACGCGCACCGAATGTGTTTGATACGCGTTCGACGCTTACGATTAATTAGCTAAACTGGAACAAGCGAAAATTCGCGGAAAACCTCGACTTCCGACGTTGATTTCGTTGATTTTCTCCCCCCCCCCCTTTCCACGTGGTGAAAGCAAACCGACTATGACTACCGACGAACTTTGTAATTACATATGTACACAGTTTCGCATGCATGAATAAACACGAGAAACGACTGGTCACCCAGGATCGTCAGCCTGGACCGTTGTCGTCAGCGCAAACAACGCGAATGAGTTTATTTTACTTCGTCCCCGTTTACGGTTACATTGTTTAGTTGACGCACTTCACTGTGAGAACGGCAGCGCGGGACCAGCCTCTGCACCAGGGCATAGCTCGAGCGGTCGCGAGACTTCTGACGAGCGTGCGGATAACGACATGAATCCGACGCAAGGATCCAGCAACCGACGCGGCTGCGAACAGTGGCAACTCACAACGGAGAATTCGAAGTCTGATCGAAGCGGTCGTCGACGATGCTTTCGATTCGAAATCGCTCGAGGATGATCCTTTAGCGGGAGACAGGCTGCCGACGCCGGCGGCCGGAAAGCAGAGACGATCCTGGAACCGCGGCGTTAGGCCTGGTTAGAGGGGACATCCGTGAACGTAGGTGACGTTTCGAAAGAGGGCTGCTGCCGTCGAGAGGAACGCGGCCGTCGAGGCGGTGGACGGCGCGGGCGGCGGCGGCGGTGGTGGCGGATGGCTCTGGGTCTGGGTTTGTGCGTTGTAAGGTGGACAGTAGGCGTCTATGCTGCCATGGTGAAGACCCACGCCTCGCACCAGCAATTCTTTCTCCACTGTCGCTTGGTGCCGAAGCTGCTCCAATCGCAGTTGGTTCTGGCGCTTCCATTTCGTTCTGCGGTCAAAAATCGTATCCAAGATCATCGCAAAATGTTTAGGTATTTGTGAGGAATCGAAGTATGCGAAAGAGATAGATGGAACAAAGGTCGAGTATCAAAAAGAGTGAAACAAATCTTTGTTTACAGTTTATTTCTTTAATTGCGTTTAGTTTGAATAACGATGAATTTATCAAAGAAGAGTTTATGAAGGAAATACGGACCTTCTGTTCTGGTACCAGGTTTTGACTTGCGTCTCCGAAAGCGACAGCGCGTCGGCGACGTCGCTCCTATCCGCGACGCTTAGATACTTCTGACATCGAAATTTCCGCTCCAAGTAAGCAAGTTGAGCGTGGGTGAAGGCTGTTCGTCTTCTTCTGGGTTTCCGGCCACCCGGAGGGCCGCTAGTTGTGCCGCAGGTCTTACCGGAAGTCGCTGGGGCTGGCGACGGTGATAAGGCTGGCGGAGGGCTCTCTAATCGTGCGCATGGACTACTTCCAGGGTCGATCGTATCCTCGGAGTCCGAATGGACGGCCGAATCGTCTTCCGAATCTTCTGAAATTATCAAGTATCGTGGATAGCATCGAGCGTGACAATTGTTAGCTTCGAAAAGGTTCAAAGAAATCCAATTCGATTGCATGGAATTGATATCGTTCTTACTGGCCGACAAACAGGTTCCTCGGTCAAAGTCGATTATTCGAACAACGGAGAAAATGTTTGATTCAGCTCGCTCGCGGCTGATCCAATAGTAAACGGTCTCAATTACGGGCAACGGTGGGTATATTGGTCTCGATGGGCCAGTCGAGTGGGACGCGATAATCGTCGATGAAAATTCGGACTAACGAGAGCTAACGAATCCTACCATCTGTAGGATTGCTGTTAATGGGGCACCACCCTGTCGGGGACCCGGACACCCCTGGGGCTGTGAATCTTGGCTAAAAATAATAGAATCGCGCCACGGGGTACCGTGTAACGAGGATCCTAGCGACGAGCCACGCGACCGCTATTGCACGCGATAAAAACTTTGATTTTGTTGATTATTCGAGTATGGGGGTACCTCTGGGATTCGTTAGCGCTCGCTAAAACCGGCTGACTTTTGCGATCGCGCGGAGTTTTTTTCACGGGCGAACAAAAATGGAAACAACGATGATCGCGTTATAAAAGGAATCGACGAAAGCACAAAATATGATCGATGATTGTTCTTATTATAAAAACATGAGAAAATATTACTATCTGGATGGCGATTATAACTTGCGACTGAAGAAACTCACCGTGTACCCGCTCGGACAGAACATCCCCCAGAAGATCCCTTATGAGAAACGACTTGTGCTCCTGCATCATCACACCTTCGTCGAAAAACGAAACGGAACAGAACGAAACGAAACGAAACGAAACGGAACGAAACGAAGCGAACGACCGTAAAATGCAACGATTCGTTTACAAATTGAGAAACAGCTGAGCGAAAGCTGTCTGTCGGCGCGAGAACACCTCAACAACGGATGGCTCGAGTTTCATGCTAACTTGCAGACGCCCGGCGTCGTTCTGCGTCGGCGAGGATCACGGGGGATGACCGGATATGCCTGTCCGAGGTTGGTATCGTCGTCATTCTCCTTGACAAGAGCGCACGTTGCTGAATACCAAAGTGGGGGTGGCGGTAGAGTTACCACGCGAGTTAGGCCAGGGGTTGCGCCGACCAAGTCCCGCGTCACCCCGCTCCAATTAATCCGCCCGTTTATTTTGAACGGGCTGGCTAATGCTCGCGCGATTTCGCAGCCATTTTGGGGGTGGTAGTGCCGTGTCACCCCGCTCCGCGCTAGGTGGAGCTCGTTGATTGGACGAGCGATCTCACCGCGTAGGGGTGGAAGTCGGCGCGGCTCGACGTCGATTGGTCGTCGAAAAGAGCGGCCAGCCCAAAAGGGGTTGGCTCCCGCGGCAACCCTTAGGGAGCACGGGTGAGATGCAACTGTGAACCAGGGGCTACGCAGGCGGCAGAATTTCGGTGCACGCTTCGCGAGTAAGGTACGGCCTGGCGAGCATCGAGCTCCGAGAACGAGGAAACGAGGGGGAGAAAGTCATTGGCGAGCGATTACCGCGAAACGAGAGGAACAAATTGGATGTGAAACGTTTCTCCATGGTATAGAGAGAACGCGTCGTTCGCCGCGATATCGAGATTGTTCTCGCCGGGGGCGGCTTAACGGCCGCGTTTTTCCCGCGCTCTCTTTTCCGCCGGTGGCTTTTCCGCGCCGCGAGTCACCGGCAAACGGTACAAAGAGAGAACCCGCGTACTCGCGTAGAGATAAATCTCGGAACGCGATTTTTTCATTCTCGACCCGCCAACTTTTTTCACTCCCGCCATCGTTTCTGTTTACTCCCCCTTTCCCCCCCTCTCGCTCTTTGTCCTCCCGCTTGTTTCTTCTATTCTCAAGAACGCGCCTACGTAGAATCGAAATACTATTCCGACTGGATTCTAACGAAGTCAATTTGCTGGGCGAAACGCCGGTAAGGAAAAGTGGCGCTAGGTGCAACGCGAAGCAACGCGGGCATTTGCATAAATACGGTCCTCGCAATTTGCGGAGCCCTTGTCGGCCCGCTCCGTCATCCTCTGCAGCTAGTATGTGAGCGTAAATATGCATGATGCATGAAACCACCAATCCTCGACACCGCCTATCCCCTTTCACTCCCTTTTCTCGGTTCCCGGTGCTTTTGCCAGCACCCCGTTAGTCTATTCACCGCGTCGCTACTTACCTTCCGGAGGCATTCGTGCGACTCTATGGCCCCGCATCCGCTGCTTTCTATACCTAAATATTTCACGTTCCGCAAAATCATCCACGCCGGATTCCCGTCGATCTAGAATAAAAACGGGACGAACACGATGAACCGCGCCTCCACGCCTTACAGCCACCCCTTTTACACCGCAAACAGTTCGTCGACCTCCTGTTTCCTTCGCGTTGCTTAATTAACGAATTTTCTGAATTACACTCTTTCTTTTTTATACGAACGCGTTCGCGTGTTGTGGCTTCCATATATATATTGCGAGTTGCAATCGGCACACCGCGCTGAATGTATAAATAAATATTTAGCCTATCGATCGGTTGCGGAAGGGATAAAGAAGGGGTTGGTACGTGCAATTTTCGGCAACGCGACGTCGCGTGGCGTCGCATAAAATGCGAGGCCCCGTGTCAATGCGCGGAAAGAGGAAGAGACGTCGGTGTGCACACGGGGTGGTATTTTAATGGCTCGCCTCGTGGCCTCGAGTTTGCGTGCTGGCACCTGTAAGCGAAACCCTCGGCGATGGTAGCCCCGTAGTCGGACACGACGGGGCGCGTTTGTGAATTCATTAGAATTAACGTATGCAGGGGATTAATTCAAGGGGCAGCAAAGCGGCTGGCCGTCTTCTTCGTGCTCGCTGGAAAAGGGCCTCGGAACGGCGCAAACGGCGGAATAAATGCATGAAGACGGGATAAATTGAGTGGTGTAAAGCTGCGAAAACAAAGATACTCGTAATAACTTTCACGAGCAATGGTACTTTACGAGACGATTTTTGACGCGGCACGCACACCTCCTTCCATCGAATTAGAATAACAACTGTTCGTACTTTCCATTCCCCTTCGAGAGGCGTTAATTACCGTACACAAAATTGTGCCAATCGTTACGAAGCGACAATATGTGGGAGCAAAGAGTACGGTAAAGAAGGTAATAGCGTATAGTTTTTCGCGAATCGCATCCACGTCACGGTCGGTCGCATCTGTCGCGATTTGGAGAACGGTAAATCAATATAGAAATTAGGGTGGAGGGTTAGACGCGAATTAGCTCGAAATCTTTGCCCCGCTTCGATGTGATTGTTATCGGTAATTTGCGATATTTGTTCTCTCGTGGGAGACGAAATTTCATTTCGATGCAGCCACCTCTGGTCGCGTTGGACAAATAGGATTCGAGTTAGGGGTGAATATCTCTTTTCGATCTTGCGGGGGGATCGACAGCGGATTAGAGACGGAAACGCGCTCAATTACTCCTCGTTACTCGTTGCATATCAAGATCGGTTAAGCGAACGATTCGAATAATTGTCGTGAAAATGATAAATCTCAAAGAGAGAGGGAGTAATCACGTGTACTAATAATAACACAAAAATAGTAGCGCGTATTTTTATCTGATAACAATTACGTCACCGTTCGTTGCGACATTTCGTGCAAGAAATCGCAAAAAATGTGGAACGCTTCACGATTTTGCGTGTCATCCTTGCGCAGGGGCCATGCTAATCTTCTCTGTATCGTTCCAATTTTAGTATACGTACTGCCGAAGCAAGTACACTGGTATCTTCGACAAACCTGTATATATAGGAAGAGACTAGCAAAGTGAGCACTTGTGAGAAAAATTTGCGTCGACTTAAAGGATCGCGCCATCTATGGGTGATTAGCTGAATCAGCCATTTCAGTATCCATTAACTAGACGTAAGAATTATGCGTCCTGGATTGGTGTCGCTTGAAACTTTATGCACGTAAATACAATTGTTGTAATGTAATTCATTTTCTATTCCAATTGGTAGCCGTATCAGTGCATCGATTATTATATTTGCACGCGATTCCAAGTGTGTCGGGTAAAACAAAGCATCGTAATTATTCGCGAAAGGTATTTCCATGGAAGGGTGTGAGTGTAAATGAAGGGAGTGAGAACAAACGATGTTTGATTCGTGAAAAGTTGCCGGGTCTGAATGATTATCGATAATGGAAAGTCGCGGCTGTCGATCGAGTCGAGGCGAATTGGTAAATACGGGTTGAAAAAACAGTGGAGAGGATCACGGTGGAGCGATTTAGAACAGTGGGAGCCGCGGAGGAGCGAAGGGCTGGTGGATCAAAACCGTGATGCCGCGAGGGCTTCGAAATCGTTAACAATCGCGGCAAAAGCAAAATCCATTGAGGTGCGACCACGCGTGTGAATATAACTGTCGATCTGAATATTCTGCGCGCAGCAGCACCGTTCAGTGTCGTGCTCGCGAAAAAACGAGAGGGAAGCCAGCTCGTTTTCCACCGATGTAAAAAAAGGTGCGATCGAAAGGAACGATTCTGTTTACTCCGACTAACAATTTCGCTTGATGCTTCGGATATCGGATCCGTCCCTTTTGTGGCTTCCTGTTTTAAACTGAATTCTTTTCTCCTGGCCGAGCATTTTTTTAGCCGAAAGAACGCTCGATTCCGAGGCAGTTCGAGGCAGTTCGAGGCAGCGCAGAGAATAAAGACCGATTCGAGCAGTGTTTCCCTCTCGTGGAAAAATGTACGCGAATAAAAGGAAAAGATGAAAGACGCGAGGGTGTATCCGCTCAGACCATTTCTACGAGTCCATCGGTTAAACAGAGCAAAAGGGCCTCCCGGTGTATACGTTTTCGTTTCTCCTCGAACGTACCGGCATTCATTTATACTTTTCCTTTCAGTTACTCCTTATCGTTTCTATACGTCTTCCGTTAACAACACCTTGCATTGCAAGACACCGAGGCGCGTTATTCAGGAAACAAGACGAAGAATCAGAATCCCGTCAATTTACCCGATCTCCGTCCGCATTAAACGTGAACGCGAATGCAAGCTGTTTTATCGCTACGAAATAATTTGTCGCTTGAAGCTTTTCTAATTTCTTCAACGTCACGTATTGCCGATATCGAATTCAAATTTCAAGCGAATTCGAGACATTTGTTAACGAATCGTCATTCGTTGAGTAGAAACAATCGCAAAGTTTGTTCGAGGATACCGCGAAAATTTGGCAGAATACACTGGCCGCGGATATACAGCCTATTGTGTTTCTTCTTTCGCGCAGAGCAGGAGACACTCTCGAAGAATGATGGTTATGGGAAAAAGAGTGCTTGAACACGGACGTTGGTCAGGCTCCCGCGGTTCCAATTACGATTGAAAGGCGGCCCTGTTTGTTCGCCTCCTATAACTGCGGACTCTTCAGTGCCTCGTACAAGGCACTCTTACCCCATGGCCACTTTCGAGTTTCGACGCGTGTGTTTCCATGGCGAACACCATGGCGATTCCATCGAGCGCAAAAATCCGCTTTTTTCCAGCCTACGCGAACGATTATTATTTCATCGAGAATTTCTCCTTCGCAACGTTTATTAGAGCCTCGTTGTCGAGTCGTGTTATATGGGTACGCGTACCACGAACCACCCGTCGCGAATTTAAAGAAGTTGATTGTGCTCAGCGATTGCCGAGCTCGCGAGTTATTTCAGGCATAGCTGTTTTTGCGCGATTTATTCGATCTCCCTGGTATTTTGTCAAAGACGAAAATGATCGTCCGATAGAATCGCGACCCTGTTTTCGAGCTAAGTGCCGTATAATCAAAGGATGATTGTCGGCACAAAGCCGGCTGATTGGCTCGTTTACGTTACGGTAATGCTCGGCACTCGGCGAGACGACGCGAACCGTCCCTCGATATCGGAGAGAACGTCCCCCCGTTCGCGTTTCCCGTTCTAACGAGATTCCACCGAAACGTCCACGTTCTCGTTAAGGAATTAAACGAGTATGTTCCCTCGCGCGACGACCACGAATACCTTCCGTGACTATCGCGGAGATCATCTTCTCTTTAAATTAATAACCCGTGAATTCTCGCGAACGTTCTCAAATCGTTCGTTAATTTCGCGTATCGAAAGATAGGGAAATAGCCCGAACCGTTCGACGATCGTAGCCCCCTTCGCGATACGGATTACACTTATTCGAACGCGGCGGAGCGAACGCCCTTCGCGTTTCATTTTTTCGTCGTCATTCTTTCAAATCGCGCGATCTAAGTACTCGCGGAGAAGCTATCGTTTTTAAATGCGCGAATCGAGTTTAAAACGGGAGCGAAATGGAAAGCTTACGCGCACGGGTGGTCCGTCGATCGTGTTCGTAGGATTTCGTGGCCGTTCAAATTTGTAGACACGGGTGTCGCGAAGATACCGCGAAGATGGTGTAGATTCGCGCGGCAAGCATCGACGTCGAGAGAGGGTTGCTTGTTTACAAGCGACAGTTGATTTGACAAAGCCGCGGGTCCATTTATACGAGTGAATATTACAGGGCAAAGTCGAGGGGTGGCTTGTTATCCGCTCATTGAAGTTAACCACGGGGCTAAGTGCGCCGGGGAGTGCCGGTCGGGAGGAGCAAGGAGAACCGGCGACTAAAGGTTAGGTGTACGCGGAGGGGATGGCTTTGCAGTTTGCCGTGAGAAACCGAGGGAGGGAACAGCAACGAAGATGGACGAAAACCATCGCGGCGAATAAGAAACAGAGAGAACGGAACGAGAGAGGCGAAGGTAGGAGCGACGAGGGAAATTGAAACGGGATGGTGGGAAGAAGTCGGAGTGAAACAGATGGAGGGAGAACAGAGATAGTGATAGATGCGACACCCTCGCGAGTAATATCGATAACGTTACAAGTGTTATTTGCAACCAGATACGTTGCGAACACTTGTTAACACGGTCGATGTTAAAGGGATTCGATTTGTAGCAAAACGAAGGAACCAAATTCGCGACTACCGATATCGCCCCTAATAATTCCATCGCTTTATCCGCGCGGACTAAAAATAATGAGTTTTACGGTGGCGTAAAGAAATTTGTTTGTTCCAAATGCTGCTCGATAAAGCAGCACAAAAAAGACAGGATTACGTCTGTCCTTCTGTTACCATTGAGAGCGCGATCCTCGAAACGCTAATGGAATTAGTCCCATCGCTAGAAGAGGGTGATGGAACGAAAGATAGGTAACAACGCGGTGGAGGAGAGAACGAGAGAGCCAGAGGAGAGAGGAGAGAGTCGGTAGAATACCCAGCGGGCCAATGAGAGGCCAGATCGTTGCCGAGGTAACCGCGGGGTTTTCCGACGGATTATTCGACCGAGATTGCAAAGTTAGCGCCGTGCAGCGGGCGGGGGTTCGCCGACGGAGCCACTCCTGCTTCTCCGGAACGAGCGATCTCCTCGCAGCAGGGCTAACACAACGGATTAAGGCTTATTTTCACGATTCCAACAGCTCGACCCGTTTTACTTGACGCTGTTATAACATACCAAGCCACCTCTGCCAACGCGCTTTTCAGCGCCTCGAATCACGCGTCCATTTTCCACATCCGAATTCTTAATCGATGCTCTTCCTCGGATTTTTCGCCTTTCGATTTACACGTTTCAGATAGATTACAATGGAACAGGTGATTTAAGATTCGTTGAAAATATTGCGTCGTATCGATTACCGACCGTACGCTAAAGTTTTCCGAGGATGTCTCGAACAACCATGTTTTGCGTAATGAAAAACGGTTTTCGAGCTTTTCGATGAAGAACCACGTAAGCAAGGTTTCGCGACGAGTTCGGCTGGGGATCGTCGACGAAGTCTTCTTCATGGGTGACGGGTCAAGCGTGAGTATGTCCCGGAAAAGTGTTTATTTCTGCATGTACACGATGCACACGGTGCGCGTCTAGCAGGCTGCTTATCCGGTAACCACTCGGGGGTTACCTGACACGTGCATAATTAATGCCCACGATGACGAGAGCGCGACACTCGCACGTGCACAGGTACGCTCGCGCGCGTTCGCGTCCGCGGATTATCTGTGCCGACGAAATAAAACGAGGGAACGGGATATCCGAAAGTTGGACCCGTCGAAATGGAAGGGAAAAAATGGGGATGAAAAACGAGGAACGCGGAGCGATTCTTACCGAACGCCTAAGCCGAGGAGAACGGAAGGAAAGATCGGATGGGAAGAGGGGGCGAGGGGGCAACGAGCAGGAAAGTTGTCCAAGTAACCGACGTGGAAACGCGGGGTAATGACTACTTTTTCATATTTTAATTACGCAGTAATTAATTGAAATGTTTCCTTGTTCGCGAGAGCACTCGAGCAAAATGAGAGGCGAGTAACTCTCCGCGGAGTCGGCTTCGACTCGCGTTTTTCCTCCCTTTCTTCCGTGCAACTCCGCGAGGCCCTCTGTCCCTGCCGCGTTCGTCCGGAGGATTTTCCGTTTCCTTCGTTCCTTCACCCTTTCTCGCGAAATTAGGTAGAAACTTTTCGCGGGGCTCGCTCCGCTTCAAAAAATTCCAGCTAATTGATTGTACCGTTAACAGCTGTTACGTGGAAAGGATTCCCTCGATAGCTTGACCCTCGCGTTCCCCAAACCTCCTTCCTCCCCATCGCGTCCCTCCGCCTCCTATTATCAGCGACCGCGTGCGCGATGCTTAAAGTACTAATTAAATTAGTTTCGTAAAGCGAAACTCGTCGGCCAGACTTTCGAGGCTATCGATTCGCCGCGATCATTAAAATAATTACGGATGTTCGACGTTAATTGCACGGATACCTCGTTGCTTTCGCGCTATAAGCGTTGTCTACGAATTAACGGGCCACCGTTATCGATGACGATCGTTTCTGATAACAGATACACCGAATTACGCGTTGGCAACTTTGTCGAGATAGAAACCGGTTCCGTTCAGATTACCGAAACTGTCCAAATTAAATGCTCGATGAGCGTAGCACCATGGAGAACATTCGCGCGGTTTTCCGGCAAGTTAATCTTCAGTGGCCTCGTCGCGTCTGTTTCCCGCAGGATTGCTACAGTCCTGTATTTCGGGGACCGTTTCGGGCTAGCTGTCTCGATACGTCGAGAGACGCGGAGGATGCTTCGTTACTCGTTATCTGACGCTGAAGCTCGTCGCGGTAGCAAGGGAACAATGGCGGGACGAGAAGCTGGAAGGAGACGGAGCGAGATAGGCCAAAACGAGGGCTGGTAGGCGCGCTTTTGTTAACACGGATGCTTGCTACGTGCAATTGTCATCTACTTGTTCCGACCATTGTTTCCGGTAACTCTTTCGCGGTAACGAGGAGGAACCTCAATTAGAACGGTTTGAGGACTTAAACGCCCAGAGGCTGCCGGGTTTTAAGAGGCAGGAATGCACCAACACCGTCGCGCGAACATTGTTTCTTTCGAACGATAACTCGGTGATACTTTTAGCTGTATCGGTGCTCGTGGAACATCGTCTACCAACTTTCTTCGTCGAGATAATTACTAGGCACGCTCGCGGGTATGATACCATTATGCTCTCTACGGACGAGTCTTCGTTAACTCTGCCGGAAGTTCTCCGGTTGGGTTAGGCGAGATAAATTGAATCATCGGTAGTCTCTGGATTAGAATACCAAACCAACGATGTTGCAAAACGCGTTATTTCTACTTTTAAATAGGTAGTTTTAGAAGATCAATTAACACAAGAAATTCAACGCATTCTGTGCGCGTCTTATGTCCGCGTAAAGAATAATGGCGAGCAGTCTCCATCGAGCAATCTTTAATTATTTTAATTGATTAGCTACAAATTAATGTCGAACGAACGAAAAATTATTTCGCTGAAGGTCGGAAACAGAGCGTATAACCAAATCAGCTAAAGGACTAGCTGTCGAGCGTTCACGCGATCACCCGGTTCGATCAATTGTGGGTGGATGAATAATAGAAACGCCTGCCTCTACCTCTCGGCTGGTATCCTGATGGGTAGACAAGACTACGCTTTGAAGCTCAAATTGAAATAAATCCTGTTACCGCTTTGACATTAACTCGGCTACTCGGAGCTCCGATGAAAGTTTCGACCCAGTTGAAACTTTTATTTAAGCCTCCCTTTATAGACGGCGAAACACTTTTTCTATCTAAACGATGACCGCGGGAGCATACCAATCGTTTAGCTCATCCTGCGTAGAATGCAGGCTATTCGAAACGAGGTACCCGTTCAATCATTAATGGCACGAAAGATAGGGTAATTTCACGACGTGTCGATTGAACGGAATCAATATTTGTTTCATCGGGATAGTAAGGCAGAGAGAGAAGCAAGCGTACTCTGTCCGCGTCCGGTGTACACATCTGTTGTACGTATAGCTACAGCCCGTTATCGGAAATCCATCCGAATATCTGGAATTTTTTTCGTTGGCATGCGCGACTCGTTTTATGATCGCCTGTGATACACGGTCCAAATTAAGATGTACAGAAGACGATGCATGTTCGATAAAAAATAATAAACTTGCACAAAGAAGAAGCGCGGTACAACTTGCTCCCCGTTTCGTTGTCTTTTTTTTTAGTTTCTTATTCGCACTCCGTAGCGTTTGCAATGGTACGTATTCGAATTCATCGATTAGCCTAATTTTTCCTCTCTTCGTTTCTAATACGCGTTCCTTCGCGTTTTCTCGCATTCTTACTTCGACGATCTTCCAGGAATTGGGAAACGCGGACAGACACGGTGTCCACTAGTAGTAAATCGTTACTAACATCCTGTTATCCTACCTGCTGCTGAACACGAGTCCAGCCCTGGACTCGGAATCCAGGAACCCGCGAGGATCCCGTTCCCGAGTTATGAGGTCCTGGTGAAGCGAATGCTTCTGGCGCCACGGAGTTGACGAGTGACAGGACATTGACGAGTCTTGAGGGACGCCACGCTCCTTCGAAGGGAAAGGAACCCTTCCGTTCGATCGACGGGGAGAGAATTCCGTCCTGCATGAGGTCCTGATCGATGGAATGCTTGACGTTCGCAAGCTCACGGAAGCCCGGGTTTCGACGATCTTGAAGAGGACCCGCGAGGCCTCGATGTGCCGGTTCGCATGATATCCTACTGCCATTGGATGTTTGTAAGATACAAGCGCGTGTCGTCGCATTGACGAAAGCAATGCACGTTCGCTTATCGATGAATATTATTTCTGGTAACTGGGGTACGAATGGGGATGAATTCCAGGGCCGTGACACTGTTCAAAATGAAGCTGTAGAAAAAAACGCAAAGGCATTTACACTTTTCAACCTCGCGATAAGTATTTTGCAAGATGTTAATGCAGGGAATTCAAACCACTTTAGGGATATTAAGGAATAGGGGTGGTATTTTAGGGATAGTTTAGGAAATAAGATTGTGCATACTTTTTAAATTCTATCAAAATTGAGATGACCCTGATGGGTTCGATTGGTCCGTAGAGGAGATTGTTGCGAAGTTATGCGAACCTAGTGCATCTGCAGCTCCGCTGGAAAAAAATGCTCCAGTGTGTGTATGTTGGTTAGGGAGTAGGAATACGCTTCATTTTCAATGCATACTCTGGACGTTCATGGAGGATAGGATTGCAGGTTTTCCAGTAGGACAATATCAAGGATCAAAGTCATCCTGCCACCCTTCGTTCCTTTCCTTCTATCCTGATATTGGGGCTTATTTCGCCTTTTGAAGTCCTTCTGATAGCTCGTGGTATATCTTTATCGTTCATACATGTCGATGGTTTACTAATTTCTTCTCGTTTCTTTTATAAATCTCAACGCATATCGATGTATGCAAATGTGTTAATTATATTCTTTAAAAGCATATGCGAAACTAATTCGAGAAATTGCAAAGAATCCATTTGTGGGTATTTTATGTACATTATCGGTGAAACAGAAAATAAAAATTTGCATCTTCGCAGAGAATTGTGCCCCGAAGATTGCTACAGAAAGTGCTATGCGTTGATATCATTTCAATGTTCACGTTGGACGCTTTCTCGCTTCAACGTAGGCTGGGATTCGTCGAACAGTTTTTTTTTATCCTTACGGAAGTTTCTTGTACTTCACCTCCATTCAAGTCTACTTCCCTAAGATTCAACTTCCTGTTTCCTTCCGGTGTCTACACGGTTCCACGGAAACAGATTCCGATCGATAACTAGACCGAGCAATTCTGTATCTATATGCGATTATTAAACAAACATTATCGTTGCAGCGATGCAACTTTACAAATAATAAATGTATTTACTTGGTTAACTATTTAAATATATCAACTTTTTCTGCTCGCTCAGACTTTCTATACCAGGAAGAAATATCTGTGCTCGAGGATACTATTACTTTGAGAATAATTTTAGCAAATGACTCGATGATAGTTACTACTCGTACGGTGTACTCTCCTAATACGAAAAACGCCAAATGTAATTTAACAAATTTCTCCTCAAAAAGACAAGAGTCTTATTAACTACCGGGTGAAATAGACAGGGTTTCATCCTTTGCAGCAAGTTTTAGCTACGCTTTGTAACCTCGTGCGACCTATCTTATCCTATACAACCTTGATCCGGAAATATGCTTCGCGTTTGAGGCAATTATCCTCATTAATGTAGGTGTGCGATACCCTTTAAATCAACTTCATCCTTCCCTTTGTCAAGATACCGTTCACTTCCCCATCGAGATACTAGCCGCGGTGCGGTCTCCGAGCAAACAGACTGACGTAGAGTCTACGTCATCGTTGATTCTACTACTTGCGGATTGAATTGTCGTAAAGCACATCAACATCTGATTAATATCAAAGTTAAATGTATGCATATCTGTATCTATTTTTTATCACTTTTTGTCTCTCTCAAAATTTATTCCCACGCGCGTATAACGAGCTAATTTTAAACAATGTTGTGCGTTAAATTAGAAAGATTATAAAACATAAAATTCATGTATTAGATACGTCAGAGGATGCGTAACGTCAATCGCTATGACGTTGCGAAAATGGGATGCCTCGCATGCCAGGATAACAGGACACGCTAGGAGCATCCAATTTTCTACCCTTGTGGAGGGTGAAACAGGATCAATAGCCATTTAGCTTAAATAAAGTTGTACGTCGGTTCAGGGGCGCGTATATTGTCAAACACGCTGGGATCTGGTTCATCGAAAGGATTAAATTCAATGGACATTGGATCGATCACAGGCGGAGGTTTTGGCACCCTTAATTGCGAAGATGGAGGTGGACACATTAGATTCGCTTCCACTTTTTCACGAACGATTCTTTCCTCTTCGTTTCCATCGATTTTTACAGCAGATTCTCCTGCATATTCCATCATATCAGCCACACTTTCTTCGTATTCCTGCAGCTGTATTTTATACAACGATTAGAATCACGAGTAAAGACGTAGAGCTTTAACCATTCATGTATGAATTCAACTGTTCGCGTTAGTCGCAATTTCTCGCTCTTACATCTCGTTCGACGATTAATCTGAAATCTTTAGGATGTATTCCTAGTTTACAATTGTCGTTGGTGACATAATTCGACGTCGACAAATGGTGCTTGCTTCCAGTGGTAATATTATAACGACGATTGAGCAGTCTTTGTCTGCAGACGTCACCATTTACTTCCACGAATATTACTCTGGAATGTTTAATACACAGAAATTATGTAAACCTTTAGACACTTGCTTCGCGTTGTTTTACCTGTTTGGTGGTGTGATACTTAAATCTAACAATTTAAAATCTTCCACCGTTTTAGGATATCCACTTAAAACCCAGCCCTTCTTTAAACATTCGTACCCGCGTATGTATCTCTGAAAAATTACAATATTATTGCAAACATTAGATCAGGGGCAATTATTGTTAATTTTATCGTACTTCAACGATTTGAATTCTGATTTCGGGTTTGGGTCTCTCACCCCATTTATACTCGAATGACCGAAGCATTTCTCCCAAAGGATTCTGCTGCAAACGCGCCTGTTCCTCGATATAGTTATAATCGACTAAAAAAAGTTATAATTTGTCATAGATTACTACTAATTATCGATCAATTAGAAGCTAAAACAGATTAAGATTACTATGAACGAGGTTGAATCGTTCGGCCAAGTATTTCGCTAACGTGGTGCAACCAGATCCTCTAGATCCAATGAGAGCAATGCGAAAAAGTGACGGCGCTCCAGAATGTTTCTTCCTCCTCGCCAATTTTGCACAATCTTTTCCAAGCTCATCGATAGATCTAATACCTACTTCAACTTCCTTAAAATTAATTTTTTTATTTCCACCTCAACGTGATCACGTAATTTAATTATGAACAGAATTTTTGATGAAGGGTTTAACTAACGATTAAACAATGCGCGTATACTTCGCACAAATCTCGCAAATTCCTTAAGTAACGGCGATGTTTTGGACCATTGGTGATACGTTTCGGATTACGAGAGTGTGGACAAGCGATATCGGTGCAAACATTTTCCCAGTTTTCTACAATGAAAAACGTGGTGCATTCATCTAAAATAAGTCTACAAATCATCTATATTTTTACCAGATTCATTTGAAACTATAAGTTGTATCACATGCGTTGGAATTATTCCCGCGCGTTGAAATATTCTTGCTTCTTCTCTCGTTCTCGGTAAATCTAGACGGCGAATCAAACTTAAGAATCAAATTATGAAGATGCTGCTTCTGTATTTTTACCAACAAGTAACCATCCACATTCGTGCAGGGCACCGCTTTCTAAAATTTCTCTCATAGCGCGTGCGAGATCTTCCGATTCTTCGCAATGACAAGTGTCCTAAGAAATGAAATTCGTTTCTGGTGGGAAAAAAGGAAAACCTAGATATCTAATTTTCGCTTACGTCATTCTTAGAGCAAGCTTTGCGAAGATCTTTTAAGGTCAGAGGCTGAACATCTAATTCTTCCTGAAGAACTTTGGCCAAACTCATTCTGTCTGTGCATACAAAATACTTACTTTAATCTGAAGCATATTTCGGAAAACTACGTCATTGTACCAAAGTATTGAGGAGCAAGTAGAATGATTTTCGCAATATCCAGTCTTTTTGCAGCAAGCGGAAGATATTGTTTCATAAATACAAAATGATCGTCGGGTTTTTGAATCATCAATTGGGTCGCCATTTCCTGTATAGATTTTCCTTAGAGATATTGATTATTATTACTAGGGGTTATTTGTAATGTATAGGTTAGTTACGTAAAATAATTCATATATGCGATGTTTTTCCATATACGCTAGAAATTTTGCATTATTGATACGCGCTCTATTCTCCGCGTCTTGTAATCCCGCCATCTTCTACAATAAAAGTTGAAAAAAGATGTATTTTTATTTTATTTTATATTACTGTAAAATTGTTTTCTCGTGTATATTCTTTATCGTGTCCAATGTGTATGCTTCAATTGTTCACTTCATACTACAGTTAACACTGTATTCTCTAATTATAATTATATACGTATCTTGAATAATACTTTTTTATCAATCTACTTGTATTTTAATTAACCCTTTCTTCCTGCCCTTTTACAAAAATGTGTTATTGGTTTTTACGTATTGCTTTTTTCGACGAATATCATACATAGGTACACACCTATGTACTTACAAATTACTGCGATATGTTACTGCCAAGGTATGCGAAAGATTGGATGGCGCCACGTGTTTTTGCCCTTTTCCTTGCTGCTAAGCATTGCCAAGAAAGTGTGAAATATTGAGGTTAGGGACTCAGGTGCACGTTCCAGTATGTCAAGCAACAAAAACGTATCAGATGTTACGAAAAAGATATCCGAAATGGACATGGAGGAAACAGGAAAAAAGCTGACGCACAAAGAAAAGAAAAAATTGAAGAAACAGCAAGAATATGAGAAAACGATGGAACTGTTAACTAAGGCCGGTGGTCAGGGTCATAGTGAACTCGAGAGTAATTTCACAGTTTCGCAGACTCAAACTCAGCAGCGCAGTAATCAACAATTGGAAAATGCTGTTGACATTAAGGTGGATAATTTCAGTATTGCTGCCAAAGGAAAAGAACTGTTTACCAATGCCAGCTTGTTAATTGCACAAGGCAGACGTTACGGTTTGGTAGGACCAAACGGGTATGCGTCTTCTTAAGGTTTAATTAAAAAAGTATAACTTCAGTTTTCTTACTTCTAATTCCTTTTTCAGTCATGGAAAAACTACGTTACTTCGTCACATTGCAAAAAGAGCTTTTGCTATTCCACCCAATATTGATGTTTTGTATTGCGAACAAGAAGTTATCGCCGACAATACACCAGCCGTGGAAGTTGTACTTAACGCTGATGTAAAATGCACAGAATTAATGGCAGAGTGTAAGAAATTAGAAGAAATGGTTGAACAAGGCGACACTTCTGTCCAAAACAGATTGCAAGAGGTAATTTATTATTTTATCATAGTAAATTTAAGTATATTTCAAACATCATAATGTATTATATTGTAACCTGTATTTGTCATAGGTTTATGAAGAATTAAAAATTATTGGTGCAGATTCTGCAGAACCACGTGCTAGAAGAATTTTAGCTGGTCTAGGGTTTAGCCGTGCTATGCAAAATCGTGCAACCAAAAATTTTTCTGGTGGTTGGCGTATGCGCGTTTCTTTGGCTAGGGCTCTTTTCTTAGAACCGACATTACTGTTGCTCGACGAACCAACAAATCATTTAGATTTAAATGCTGTTATTTGGTTGGATAATTATCTTCAAGCTTGGAAAAAAACCTTGCTTATTGTTTCTCACGACCAGAGTTTCTTAGATAATGTATGTACAGACATAATCCATTTAGATCAACAAAAGTTATTTTATTACAAGGGAAATTATAGTATGTTCAAGAAGATGTATGAACAGAAAAAGAAAGAAATGATTAAAGCATATGAAAAGCAAGAAAAACGACTTAAAGATTTAAAAGCTTCTGGTCAAAGTAAGAAACAAGCAGAGAAGAAACAAAAAGAAGCTTTAACTAGAAAGCAAGAAAAGAATAGAACAAAAATGCAAAAGCAAGAAGACGACAATGCACCTATGGAATTGTTACAAAAACCTAGAGAATACGTAGTGAAATTTAGTTTTCCTGATCCACCCCCGCTGCAACCACCAATCCTTGGTCTTCATAGTATGTTATTGATATATTCTACATTTATATCGTTCTGTGTCTTAAACGAGTAAATTTACAAATTAATATTTTATTATAGATGTGACTTTTTCATACGAAGGTCAGAAACCATTATTTATTGATGTTGATTTCGGCATAGACTTAAGTTCCAGAATAGCTATAGTAGGACCCAATGGTGTCGGTAAATCAACATTTTTGAAATTATTAACCGGCGATTTACAACCACTTAAAGGAGAACTAATAAGGAATCATCGATTAGTAAGTAGTGATAAATATTTATTTTATCGTTATTCGAGTAATGAGTGTTTCATACTTAAATTGTTTTGTGATTTTTAGAGGATAGGTAAGTTCGACCAGCATTCTGGCGAACATCTAACTGCTGAAGAAACACCGGCAGAATATCTGATGCGTTTATTTGATCTGCCATATGAAAAAGCTAGAAAACAGTTAGGAACATTTGGACTTAGTTCACACGCACATACAATTAAAATGAAAGATTTGTCAGGAGGTCAAAAGGCGCGAGTCGCTTTGGCTGAATTATGTTTAAATGCGCCCGATGTTGTAATTTTAGATGAACCGACAAATAATTTAGACATAGAATCTATCGATGCCTTAGCTGATGCTATTAATGAATACAAGGGAGGTGTTATCATAGTCTCTCACGATGAACGATTAATCAGAGATACAGAATGTTGCTTATACGTAATCGAAAATCAACAGATCAACGAAATTGACGGAGACTTCGATGATTATAGGAAAGAATTGTTGGAAAGTTTGGGAGAAGTTATTAACAATCCAAGTATAGCTGCGAACGCTGCTGTTCTACAATAAACAATTTGGCTTTGTAGGAGAAACTTTTTTTTTCGATTATCTGCAAGATCAATCCTCTCAGACAAACACTTGTTCAATCTATTAAACGCTTTTTGTGTATCAGCTTCTTTCCTATAATTACATCGCTACGTTTTCATTGTCAACTTTAAATGTGACTATTAATATTTTGAATGTAAAATGTTATTTGATTTGAGCTTCGAGATTCTCAAAGCTTACATCATGTCTGATAGGATTCAAATATGAAATTGTAATAGAGATTTTAATGTGAACTATAATTGACATGTAATAGCAAAAGTTAGAAGACATTGTTTTTAACGCAACTTATTATATATATATATCTCTCTCAAATTAGAATATATTTTAATACTCGCCAATTTCCTAAGTCAAACAATTATAGTTCATTGCAATAATAATTGAACATATTAATCAAGTCTTCAAAGTTCTATACATGCAGAACTGTATTTTGTATTATAAATATTTACTTTATGTTTGAACAAAAAATAAAAACGATTAACATATTGATCTCTATTTAAATAATATGTATATAAAGGAATTTTGTATAAAAATGAGAATATTAATATTAATATTACGTGTTTGAAAGATGAAATAATTTTCCTCCAATGTTTTGAAAAATGTTCTTATCGCAAATTGTTCTAGTGATTTCGAAGAAATTGAGAGAGAGAGTTGGTTCTACTGAAATGCGTACAACCGGCGGCGCAATGTTCGCTGCCAAAAGGGGCAGACGAGTGATGTGAAAATTGTCAAATATTTTGTGCGAGGTGGTGTCCCGCGGTGAATTTGATAGTGTTCTAAAAGACCATCGCAATGTCCAGTACTCTGGAGAATAAGATTCTGAATTTGCAAGAACGTCTTCGAGCAGAAAATGAATCAAGAGATAGAGACAGACAGGGCAGCGAGGTTGGACCAGGAACGGGCCTTCAATCGTCATCTACGGGATCTGTCTCGAGTTCTGCCTCACGACGTGAGTTTAATTTAGACATCATTTGTGAACTTATTCAAACTTTTTCTTCGTTTCTTCCTCAAAAATTTTCAAGGGAATTTTCGTTTTACCACTTGTCGTACAGGTTATGTTGATCATCACAATTTATTCTGTTGATTCTATATACGATACTCTTTTAGTCTCCTTATTTAACGCGTAGTTTATTTCATTTCAGCTATGACGAATTAATATTTATATACGTAGATACTTTTCATTTTAATAGATCGGTAAAGCTTTTAGGGGTAACTAGAAACACATTTAAATGAATCATAAACAACAACAGTATACTTTTTTTTTTTTTAAAGAAAGAATCTCTGTATTGATAAAAGTAAATATTCCCGTTTTTCCGGTTCTAAGTTATTACTTCTTATATGGTCACTCATTGGTAAGAAAATAAATTCCGTATGCCTAATGGAAATGTAAGATTATATTCTTATCAAAGAATGTGTCATCTTTACCTCCACCTGTGATCACACAGGAGACTGACGTTTAACTTTGATTTTTAATACAGCACCGATTCCAACTTTGAAAGTCTCACAAATACCTCCAAAGAAGCAGGATAGCGAATTTGAATCAAAGCTACAAGAAATCATGAAGATGAACGG
Source organism: Xylocopa violacea (assembly GCA_963969225.1). NCBI lineage: Eukaryota > Metazoa > Arthropoda > Insecta > Hymenoptera > Apidae > Xylocopa > Xylocopa violacea. Next base: position 30,757,043 of record CAXAJV010000008.1, on the reverse strand, counting down.
TATTTTAAATATCAACGGTCAAAGGTATCAAACTGAAATGAAAGACTTGGAGCATCTAGGTGAATTAGGAAATGGTACCTGCGGGCATGTTGTTAAAATGAGGCATAAACCTAGTGGTGTACTCATTGCCGTTAAACAAATGAGACGTTCTGGTAATGCGGAAGAGAATAAAAGGATAATTATGGATCTTGATGTTGTGTTAAAATCGCATGATTGTCCGTATATTGTGCAATACTTGGGTTGTTTTATCACTGAATCCGATGTGTGGATTTGCATGGAATTGATGGCAACTTGTTTAGATAAATTATTAAAGAGAACCAGGCAAGCAATGCCAGAAGAATTTTTAGGAAAAGTTACAGTAGCGGTAAGTGTTTTATATAGTACACATTTTTGTATTTAATTGCATTTAGCCTATTAATTACATAAAAAGATATATATATTTTTATAGACAGTAAAAGCATTATCATATTTGAAAGAAAAGCACGGTGTAATTCACAGAGATGTAAAACCTAGTAATATACTTCTTGATGAAAGGGGAGGAGTTAAGTTATGTGATTTTGGTATATCTGGAAGACTAGTTGATAGTAAAGCAAAAACTAGAAGCGCAGGATGTGCTGCTTACATGGCAGTAAGTATATGCTTTCATTCTATTTTTGGTTATGCTGGATCTTAAAGACGATGGTTTGTACAATGTTCTTATTAATCTTTCACAGCCCGAGAGAATCGATCCTCCAGATCCAACGAAGCCAGATTACGATATAAGAGCAGATGTTTGGAGCTTGGGTATCACTTTAGTAGAATTAGCTACAGGAGTATTCCCTTACAGAGATTGTAAGACTGATTTCGAGGTAAAACGGGATGAAGCATACTGCGTAAATATTAGTATTCCGTGTATTTAATATAATTATTGTAGTTATTTAAATTCATAGGTACTGAGTAGAGTAGTACAAGATGATCCTCCCTCTCTACCATCGGATGCAATCTTTTCAAAAGAATTTAGAAATTTTGTCAGTTGTTGCCTTACAAAAAATTATAAACATCGCCCGAAATATCACAAACTCATGGAGCATCCTTTTATCCGAAAATACGATGTACCTCAAGATGAAGAAACAAACTCTTCAGTCCTAAATTCTGGCTGCCAATGGTTTGGCAGAGTTATGCGGCAATTAGAACCCAGGTAAACTGTACATCGTAAACAGTAAAGATGATTTCCAGGCATTACATAGAATACTTGCGATTTAAAAAATACGTGATATTGAAAAATATGGTAGATATGTGCCGTTAGAAAAGACTATTATATAGAAAACAAATAGAATATTTAAACATAGCATGAAATTTCCAACTAATATCATAATGATTTAGCTTGGTTTGAGAATAACCGGGTATTATATTGTGTGTTGTTTTTCTTTTTTTATATTAGTTAAAAATTTTTTTTAACATACATACTTCAACGCATTCACGGTTAATGGGTAGGTATTAAAACAGCTCGACAAAATTATGCTGAGTTTTAAAGTTGGGTTTTCGTTGGATACTAGTTTTTACATATTTATCTTTTATTCATTACCGAACGACATTTACAAACCTATCCGTACATTTCGATTAAAAGTTTGCGTGCGTGTTAAATTGTGTTGCAGCGTTGAGCTTGAGGGAGGCAGCGCAGCATAGCATCCCCTCTCCCTCGCCCCTGCCCCTTTCTCCATTTTCCTTAAAAGTTTATCCATAAATTCCAAAAAACTTAAAAAAAATACACCTCACAAATATCCAAAAATCTGCCCGATTTTCATTTCGAGTTGTTTGGTTTGTGCACGCGCCTGTTACACACCCCACCTTTCAACCCCCACTCATGGTAAGCATTGTTTTTATTTATTTGAATATTTGTTTATTCTATTACGCAGCGATTTGCCAGTGGCACAAATAATTTTTCCCTGTGCACACTCCATTCGTTAGAAGTATAGTTTATTTATATTTGTGTTTTTTTTTTTTTTATCGTTATTATTTTACACAGTGAAAGGAGATATCAATGAAACGTTTTACTTGTGTTTTTAGCATGTAATATTTTGAATTTTCTACTTTAGAGCACAGATATTTTCTACGATCTGTTACCTTCGCAAAATATTCCTCTATCCTTGTCTGTGTTGCATGTTACTATGATTAACGCTCTAACTTCTATTAACCTACTATAAACTTCAGTTTTTTTGCAGAATCATCGTGGTACAGTTATCTTCAGTACCAGTGACATTTTTAAATGTACCCAGCCACTTTTCGGGTGCTAATAATTTATTTTCGACGATACGTAAACCTGTAACTTTACATTGCGAAATTCAGTTTCAGATTGCCAGGGTGGCAACAGCGAGTTACGGGTCATGTATCTCTAAAGCAAACAGCTCATCTCAGGGCTCAATCTGAAGTACCAGCTTTCCTACGAAGCAATGTCACCAAAGACTCACAGAACTCCAGCTTTTTGCCATTTCATCAACGATCAAATAGTGAGAATGGTGCGAACTACGTATCTTATAGTCCATACGCGCTTAGACGAAAGGAAGTTTCCAGGCCGTTTTCTCCTCCTTCGTCCAATGATATGGATACATCGGAGACGAATTTTCAACGATCATATTCACCGTATAGACAACAGGCCGATCAAAATAGGGATTACTCCTCGAATCATTGTTCTACTAATGGACAAGGTAGACAAGAAGGAAGACCGTTCTCTCCTTATCGTCAAGATACCAGTACAATAGATACAGGAAATAGATTTTATTCACTGTACCATGGACGTTTCATGGACGATCGAGATATTGGTAAAGAACGATGGCAAAGTGTCTCGAGATCTTTAAGTCCGTTTACACGTGATTATTCACCTTGGAGGAGAGAGAACGTCGACCCTCCAAATGTAATACAGCCAACGGAAAGTGGACGTTATTCCCCGTTTCTTCAACAACGACTAGGACAAACTACACCCGTGCCTCAAACTCATTCGCAAACACAAGATATTTATGGTAGTCCCATGATTAGTCGTAAAAGGTAAAATTACTATTACTACGTGTTAATAATATTGACACGCGCAATATTTTATACACACATATTACGAATGTCAATTTCTTTTAATACAGGTTTCCTTCTGAACCTCCTCCACAAGGATCTCATGGTTCAACCAGTCCTGAATTGTTAATTTCTCGTTTTGCTCATCAGTTAAAACAAGAACCTGCGTCTGTTATGCCACCGGTTCAAGGTGGATCTAAAGAATCTGCCAAAAAACGTTTTGCTTCTTACGTTCGTCTCAGGCTCGGGAGCGAACGCGCTCCTTCACCGGAGCCACCACCGAGATTGAGTCGTGGTGAATCTCCTCTTGCCCTTAGAAGGAATCTAGTAGGTCAAGCGTCTCCATCTTTCGCACGAAGGTACAGTCATATTTTGTACGCTTTAAGCGATACAATTTTACAAAATTATAAAATATTTTTTTCCTTTTAAGGCACGTTTCATCTTCTCCACCTCAACCTCCACCCAGGAGATTGTCGGAAAGCAGTTCTGTGCCCGGTAGCCCTCAACATGTACGAGCTCGACTACGTTACACCCCCGAACCTCAGAGAAGACCTCCGCCACCATAACCCACCGTTACGGTTAAATCATATTCCCTGTTGGTGCCATATGCGAGATAAAAATAACTGAATTATTCACATATACCACTTGAAAAAATGGTGTTGTAATCAACGATGGTTGTGTGCACATGAGTGATCTGTGCACAGTGTACTTGACAAAACAGTTCTAAACCAAAAATAGTTGTGTGTAATACTCGGTGATACCGTGAATTTCTAAATGTACGTATTTTAAACAAAGACTCGAATACGTACTATGTACGATATTATTATTGAACATTGAACCATTGTTCGCGAGCACGAAAAGGTTAGACTCCTAGATTCGAGAGGACGGTCTTTGGGATTAATTTTTCGCACGATTTTCGTGGTTGTAACGTACCGCGTTGAACTACTTTGTCAATAATTCTCTCATCGACGTGTATTTATATAGGATGCAATCACTGATGCAATACGATGCTCAACTTTTTATAATGCTTGTAAAGATATAAATAAATGTAGTATGTTCGACGTTTTTTCTAGAAAAAGTAAAAACAGAAAAAAAGAAACAAAAAAAAAAAAAAGAAACTAAACGGGAAAAGAAAATCTTTATTAGGAGATGCGGCATCGTACTGAACGCGTAAACCGTTCCTATCATTCTTCGTTTACGCTTCTTTTCTTATTGAGGGGATAAGTGAGAGTGTGCGAAACCAAACTCGCAACGCGGTTCTCTCTTCCTCGGGCGGCCTTGCAGTATCTCTGCAACTCGACTTAGTAACAGCGACATTTTTCACGTTTCATTATCATTTGTAAAAATAATACCAAACGTATGCGGCGATCGTCAGTCAGGATCGATCGAGTGGAAACCAAATCATAAGAATTATTAACGACGTCTCCGTAAGGAAAGCACAATATTCACGTCTCCTAGATTCTACGAGTTTCAACAACAAATGTATATTATTTAAATAAGAGGCGTGTTTGGGCTAGAGAGAGAGAACGTTGTAATTATTATTTTTAATTAACATTTATTCATTAACTTTGTTCAGTCTACACTCGTAATCACCTTTGTCACTTATTTGACAAAAGGATCTGTTGCAATGTAAATAAACCTATATTTATACGATACCATCGAATTGTTTTATTTACCCTCTATTACATTTCGGAGAATTACTTTGGTAATAATTCTAATCGTCTGTATCGCATCGACGCTACTATTTGTTAGTTGCAATGTATTTTTATCGTCCATTGCCACGTAACACTAAGCAATTTCTTCTTGTCGGGTGCTCATGCGCGATGCTATTATTGCATTGTAATGATTTCGTTTAGCAGTAGCAGTAATTTCGATCTTTTAAACGAACAGAGGTAAATTTACAAAATAATCGTACGGACATCTTTACTCGCAATAGGTCAATTACACGTTTGGCATTGCTATATGAATCTTGGCTCGCATCGAGCAATACAACGACAATATCATATACACACATTAGTCTTATTAACTTTTTTTTTGTAGACGAGTGCCTCGGTATGAGTTATAGATGAAAAGGGAAAGGATCAATTTTTTTCTTTATTATCTATTAAATTGCGAACTTATGTAGAATCGTGTATAATAAATTGATTTTCTATTTTTTTGCTAAATTTTTATGGCAATGAAAATAAGATTAAATGAAAACCTGAATCAGCATAAAATAGTTTTCTCGTTTAACTGAGAGTAATGAATTACAGTAGAATTCATTATCTTTTTTGTTTTCAATGTGTATGTGTGCGTAGACTTACGATCGTGTACTTTATAGATATGCATATTGCATATTTCTGGCATAATTACTGTACATTAGCATTACTTATGAGCGATACGGTGTATCGAAGGTATCGTATAACGTCCCAAAATTCGGTGAAAGTACATAACCGAACGTGAAAAGGGCTTGGACGGAGATCGCTTTAAAAATAAATTCTTCGCTCGAATCGGCCCGTCCCTGAGCAATCAATATGGCCTCCGGGTCTACACGGGGCACGCTAACGTAGTGTAGATATTTCTCCGAAATACTTTAGAACAAATGGTTTCTGTGATAATGTAATTAGTCAAGCTGCTGGAGAGTGTACGGCGAGATATTTTCATGGTGTTTATTAAAATATCAGTAATAGTATTCAGTCAGAAACTAATTTACAAGGCGTTCCACTGCCGTTAGAGCTACTTGCACTTTGCGGAAGACATCGTCAACGTTGGAGTACGGTTTGGTAGTTGTTCGACATTTAGTGATTAACTTATTGGCTGCCTGGTATTACAATGTGGTGGCCTTTTAAGTGTAAAGATTCATAGCTTCCAGTTAAAATCTGTTATTATGTCGGAGAATAAGAGTAAGGAAGATGCCACGATGGAGGGTTGTCAAGAAGGGGGCGAAGAGGAAGCTATGGCTGCTGAAAGGGTCGAAGATAAGGTCAGTATCCAGCAGATTCTCGAGGGTATGACGAATGAATTTAATAAAAGCGTGAGTCCCGTTAAAAATGCTGACGCTAACCGCTCAGAGAAATCAGAACACGAGGAGATCGAGAGACCGGTAGCCACTCTTGATGGAATACCACCGATCGAGACAGAATTTCTTAGAGATAAAAATGAGGAAGTTCCTCCGATAAAACAAAATGCCGTGGAATCAATCTCAGCGGATGAAAATCACAAAGAGGATGAGAGTATTGGAAAACAGGATATTTTAAAAAAAGATAACGGAATTCCACGAATCGTTCTCACGTTCAGGACAATCGACGAAAATACCGATCATGGTAAAAAAACGAAGATATCGAGTTGTTCCACTAATCTTGCTTTTGTTCCTGATGAACTGGCAAATTGTGACCAGATTGGCGGTGTTTCTGTCAAGATTGAGAATTCAGATGAGAATTCCGATACAGTTGAGAAATCAGATTCAGAGGAAGGTAGAACAGAAGATAGAACGGAAGAGTTGGTTAAAGAATCTAAAATTAAAGAAGCAGAGAAAAATGTTGAGGAATCAAAATCACCTAAAGAAGATGCAGAGTTGACAACCGGAGAAGCGGCAATCATTCCCAATGAAAAAGCAAAGGTTGACGAAGCAGACGCTTCGGTTGAACCTACAGAACAGGTGGATCAAGCGGATAGCACTGTTCCAGTTACTAGGAAAAGAAGAACAGGACGGCCTAGATTAAGAGCGCTTAGGTTTTTTATTTTCCTTCATCTCAAATTGATAAATTATTGTGTACGATATTTGTAAACATTCCATGACATTTTTAGCGATCACACCGAAGAACCTCCAGGTCCTAAACGTTCTGCAAGGAGACTATGTAAAGAATCATTGAAGAGTACCGTGTTAGAAAGTGCGATGGCAAGAAAAGAAAAATCTAACTATACCGAAGAAAATTTGCAATTTAAGAAACAAAGAAAGTACAATAAACCGGGGAGGCCTAAGAAGGTGATACATGGGAAAGATCAGAATAAACAATTGCAAGCCAAACCACCAGATATACGACAGGAAGTAGAGTCCTCCATTTCAGATGGTAACATTACTATGTCTGAGGTAAACTCAACATTAGAGTGTTCTAGAAATTCTACCATATCAGAAAATAGTGCAAACGAAACAATTTTGGATGAATCTCAAAGTTTTTCGTCCGACTTTGATGGTATGCCAAAATTGTCTCCCATGATAAAAAGCTCAGATTCGCAATCAAAACTGAGCAACTCAATTGGTAGTCCTGCAAGCGATGATATACCTTTAGCGGATATTGAAAAGCCATTTCTAAAGCCTGCTGCTGGCAGACCTAAAAGAGAGAGAGGAAGGCCCAGAGGAAGTCAGGCTGCAAGAAAAATTGCAAAAGCAGATTCATTCGAAGGTACAAAGAAAACATGTGAGATTTACATCTGTTTACATCTCTAATAAATATATTATCGATACTATAATTTGTATTACATCCTTTTAGATGGAACTGTATCAGTTGCAGAAACTGGCAAGAACAATGATTATCCTGAAGGTAAAATTTCAAGATCTTGTTACGATATGCAAAGTTGTTGTATAAAATGACTATTGTAATCTGTACACGATTTCGTAGAAGGTACTGTACCTGCTAAAAGAACGAGGAGAAGTATGGCTCCAAGCCCCAGTCCTGCTGAAGGACAAGCCTCAAAGCCAGAGTCAACAGCAATTATGAGTGAAGTTGGTATAATAGTACAAATGTTTTTTATTTATTTATTATTGTTATTTTATTCAATATATGTAGTAAAACACGTCATTATATGTACCTTCTAGACGTATGGTCAATCAATGATGTGTTTGTGCCAAGTAAGGTCTCAATTGTACGTAACGATAACTGGTTCTGGGGCACCATTATATTGTACTGCAATTGATTCTATTGACAACAGATTAGTAGGATGTTGTAATGAAGTTGATAGCAATGATGTAGCAATGAGGAGACCAAGTACACGTGTTCCTTTTATCATATTATGTCGTATGCACAAAGAAAGACTTCTAAGGCATAATTGTTGTCCTTCTTGTGGACTGTTTTGTTCGCAAGGAAGATTTGTGCAATGTATCAATGGCCATCAGTATCATCGCGAGTGTGAGGTTTACCCAAATAAAAAAGGAGTATGCCCACACTGTGGAAATGAAAGCGCGGCATATGACGTAATGGTCACGATGAGTGGCTTGAGAAAACCTGTATTCATTCCGACCCGAAAGAAGTTTTCAAAACTGCCTTCTGCCAAAATGAGTTTACCAGGGAAAGGTGATAATACAAAGCTGGCAGAGCGTCCACCGAGCCCTTTGATTCAGGCAGATGTTATTAAAATACCCGAACCATCTATTAATTCCGAGAGGCCGGAACGCTATACTATCATGAGCCTTTACACTTCTGTAAAGAATGGGGATTTGGAAAAGTTGGTTAACGTCCTAGGTGTGTTATTGTAATATCATCGCTTGAAATTTATGAGATATCATTCGTCATCTATCGTAACGTTTTTAGCGTGCGGATACAATGCGAATCATACATTCCGAGACTATGCACATCGGACTGGTCTTCATATAGCTGCAGACAAAGGTCACTTATCTTGTGTGCATGTATTAGTACAAGCTGGCGCTCAATTAGACGTGATGGATAGAAATCAATTAACACCTTTGATGTTAGCTGCTAGTAAGGGTAAAGCTGACGTGGTAAAGTACTTGATAAGGATAGGTGCTGATGTTACGTTAAAAGGAGAGGACGGTATGACAGCTTTACATATGGCTGCTAAATCCGGCCACTTAGATGTCTGTAGAATAATTCTGACCGAGTGCAAAGCACCGAGAACATTAGTAGGTAATTAAGACATATTTTCTAAATTCTTGTTGAATTACTGTTTATTGTTATAATAAACCGTAATGTACCGTAACAATTACTTATATTTCCTTAGACTCAGTGGATGATGGTGGATGGACTAGCTTAATTTGGGCATGTGAATTTTGTCATACAGATGTTGCGCGATTCTTATTAGATAAGAAATGCGATCCTCTAATTCGAGATGCCGAGCAGAATATAGCGTTACACTGGAGTGCTTTTAGCGGAAGTTCGGAAATCACAGAGATGCTACTTAATGAAGGTTGTGATGTGAACGCTGTCAACGTTCATGGCGATACACCGTTGTAAGTTTTTTCACGATTATATCTTTTTCCCAATACGCTTGAAACGATTACTTCTTGTCTATATTTGATAATGTTACAGACATATAGCTGCGAGACAAGATCAGTATGCAGTTAGTATACTTTTATTAGCGCGCGGTGCTAAAATAGGAGAAATTAATGCTGCAGGAGAAACAGCAGTAAATTGCTGCACAAATGACGGCGATACCATGTCTGCTCTAAGACTAAATGCCAAAGTTAACGAACTTTCCGAACATATGTGGGAGAAAACGGTCAAGATATTAACTAAGTGATTATCAGATTTAATACACAGCCTTATCGATTTGGTCGCGTCGACATTAATCGATATTAACGAAAGTTTATGTAACAATTTGTTGTAGCGACATTTCACGCGGTAAAGAAACCAACCCGATACAATGCGTCAATGGGTACGATTCGGAAGATAAGCCAACAGATTTTCTTTACGTAACTGAAAATTGCTTTACCAGCAATATAAATGTCGATCGCACGATAACGTCGTTACAATCTTGTCGATGCGAAGATAACTGTAGTTCAGAGAAGTGTCTATGCGGGAATATAAGTTTAAGGTGCTGGTACGACGAAGAAGGGAAATTGATTCCTGAATTTAATTATGCAGGTATACAGGCTGTTCAGTCATTGTGTTTCAAACACGTACATTAATTATTTAGATCATTGATTGTTCGTTTAGATCCTCCAATGTTGTTCGAGTGCAACCCAGCATGCGATTGTAATCGCATAACGTGCAATAATCGCGTTGTTCAGCATGGCCTGACGCAAAGGTTTCAATTGTTTCGAACCAAAGGTAAAGGTTGGGGCCTCAGAACGTTACGACACATTCCGAAGGGTTCCTATGTATGTGAATATGTTGGCGAAATTATTTCCGATTCTGAGGCGGATCATCGAGAGGATGATTCTTATTTGTTTGACTTAGATAATAGAGTGAGTATTCAAATGTGTAAACATTTCATGTATTCATAAAAGATATTATTTTGTCTGAAGATTGAATTTTATACGGGTACAGGACGGAGAAACGTATTGTATAGATGCGAGACGTTATGGAAACATTGCTCGATTCATAAATCATTCTTGCGCACCTAATCTCTTGCCAGTGCGAGTATTTGTCGAACATCAGGATTTGCACTTTCCTAGGATAGCATTTTTTGCGAACCGCGACATCGAGGCAGACGAAGAGCTCGGGTATGTTAAAAAAACAAACGATTGACACGTGAAAATCACAATACATGTACATATTAGTAAACGGCATTTCATGCTATCTCTGCTGTTTAATAAAAGTCACTTATAGTTTGGTTTTGGTTGGCTAATCGTTATTGCTGATAATTTTAGTTTAATCGCCTTACGTTTTCTTAAAATTCTGCTTCGCTCATTTTAAATATGTGAGCTCTTAATATTGTTTTTCCATATCTTAAAATAGATAAATTTACGTATCGTGTATGATATTTATTACTTTATTTTCCTTGTCTCTTATTTACTTTGAAGATGGTAAGTTTCGAGATACGCAATTAGTTTCACCAAGAAGAGCGTGTACTATTGGTCTACTGTAAGAACATATAAAGGTCACGAGGAACGTACATATCCCTTGCCATTTTTGAAAATCGTTTTGCCATTAACATATTGTATTTATCAAGAAGACCAATACGGAATTGTTTGTCTTCAGCTTCGATTACGGAGAGAAATTCTGGATAATAAAATGCAAGTCATTCACATGTACCTGTGGAGCCGAAAACTGCCGATATTCCGAGAAGACAATTCAAGTTACTTTGGACAACTACCGCAGAAAAATACAGCAAGAAGAAATGCTAGCAGCTCAATCGTCGTAATTTTAAACTGAAATCTAGCAAATTTTATGCACTTATTTTAGCTGTCATTTAAATGTTCTTCCTTCTTATTACTCGGAGTGTTAGTACAGAATCTTATTAAGGCTTTATTCTTTCTTTATTTACGTTCAAACGATCTTCGCGCAAGTGGATAATGAAACTGAAAAAAGTACAAGTACAAATGGTGGCGGGATTCGGATATGTAAGGATAACTAAGAAAAATAATACTTGCTGTACGAGCTAAGAAGGAACTACGTTTTTCTTATTCCAGTTCGTCAAAATCGAACACGTGTCCATATAAATTTACTCAGCTAGACCGTATTTTCCTATTTTTGCCGATTATCTCGTGAAATAGAAGATTACGAGATGTGCCACTTTGTATTTTTGTTTTTAGTAAGGAAAAAAAAAAAAGTGATGTGCATAATATATAATTGTTACATAGCTGTCGTACATATTGTACGAATTGTAAAGGAATGCGTGTTGTTTATTATTGGTGTAGTTTTACGAATGAAAAGCATGGTTAGGAAAAAGAAATTACTGGCTGGTATACATTACAAATGCGGGTTTCAAGTTCGTAACAAATGTCGCATTTGCGACCGAAATTACGATTTTAATGTTTGCTTATTCTGTTTTAGAGGGTGATTGTTCATAAATGTTCGTTCGATTGCGGACACTCTAGACTATAAGAGTACACCTTTTTGTACAAACTATTGATTTTTTGTATAATAAAAGAAATGTAGTTCTTTTTAATAAATGTGTTTATTAGTGTGATTATATCCGATATCAGAAATAATTTCTAGCACGATGTTCGATTTGCATCGACAAATGAGCTGCAATTATGATCACAAACAAGGTATAATATAGACCTATGATGTAATGTAAGTTTGTATCATACGGTCCAGGGGCCACGTATAGAAGTAGATCTTTTAGTTTTCTTGTCGCATGCGACATTATCGATTAAGACTGGAATAAGACAACAGCGCTACCGCGGCGGTCGAAATTATAATTAAATGTACATAGTGACGATCAATTGTTTTAACGTACTATCGAGATCGATGTAATGCATCGAATACATCTGATTTAAAACAAAATTTAAATAATTCCATAGCAGGAAGACTAGACAAGTTGATACATTCTTCGATCTGGTAAATGCGCTTTCGTGTGAATTTCGATTAAATTATCGACACAGAATTCCGTTCGCCATCATTGGTTTTATCCGATCGTACGTTTAAATTTCGCGGCTATGATCGGGAGGACAAGTTTGAATCGAATGAAATGAGTTCAATAACTATTCGTCGTTTGTGCGAGTGCAATTCACTATTTATATTTTTGACTCATTCGCGTATTCGACAAAACTCAGCGATTTTATTCTATTTCTCGTTTACAATTTTTGTCACAGAGGAGCGGTTTTGTGATAATAGTTAGCCTTCGAATGTTTTATCACATGGGACCTTATGCCTTATATAATAGTTTTTCATATTATAAACTGGTTATCCGTCGCAACTTAATAGTTGGCACAAGATTTCGCAGATAAGAAAAGTTTCGGTTCCGTATTGGTCCGCCGGAGATCGTCGAGAAATGTTGCGCTGAAAACTATTTCGTGGCGATTTCCGTGGAGGGGGGATATCGGGCGGCTGGTGCGCAAGACGATCGTGATTGGCTGTGACGGCGGCGGTGGTTGGGGTAGTCGAAATTCAAGCGAAGAAGCGGCAGTTAGTGTAGCGACCGTTGAGCGCTCGAAAGCGCTATACGTAGCTGCGTAGAATCATAGTATAATTTTTGTTTTCATTCGCGTTGCACGTTCGCGGCGGCATATTCGTCCATTACGTTGCCATTCGTTTTGTTTTCCTCCACAACACGCGGCGGTTCACGGGTCTTGTTTATTTCGCCGAAACGTGGTGCAAGAGGGCCGAGTGTCGTCAACGATGACATATTGCGGCGTCACCGTAACACGTTTTGTGAGAGTGAATTAGTGCTGGTGAACATCATCGAACAACGATTACTATGACGACTAGATGACGGATAGACACCTCTTCCACGTCCCTACGGCGTCAACGGGGTTGCCAAAAATACTGGAAAGTAAGTGTGCCATTTTTATTCGTAAACAGATAGAATCGGCGCGAATATCGAAAATCGCCACCATTTTCGATCCCTGAGACAACAGAAACGATTGTGGAGGGAACCATGCGACAGATAAACGATCGCGATGTTCGAATTAATTAGACTCGAACGTTCAGAAATATTAAATAGTTTTGCGATCCAGAAAGGAATCGGTGGAATACGTTTCTTATTATATTGCGTCCTCCTTTACATCAATCGTGTACTGTCACGGTAAAAAATTGATCACCTCTGAATTTCACGCTTTTTCGAACAATACGAGAAACTTTCGATACAATCCATCATTTGCTAGGTTTGTTCGTCGTTCCCTCTGCTTTATTACTTCCGTTACCGTCGCATATTATTTTTAATTACTTCCTAATGGATCGTTCAACTTGTATTTAAGAATTTCTTGAGTTTCTTCGCGTTACGCTATACCCGATCAGCCTCCACAGCGCATGTTATAAAATAAAGAAACAGCTCAGTTTTAAACAAAACCGACTCGACTTGTCTGGTTTTCAGGGTGACAGAGATGTTTTTCACTATACGAATTAGCTAATATTCGGTCAATAAAATAATAAAAAATTCGTAATGAAAACGTCTAAAGGGATTCGTTTGCTAATTAATTAATACTCGTACAATCAGAATTCGTATCGGAGTGGTGCTCATCCGGAGAAACGTTTGGATGGCACAATTTTTCGTTCGAGTGGCTACAGCGAGCGAGCGTTCTATATTCGCCTCTCGACACCTGTAACTGGCCCATTCTCGATCGTTAGAGTCCTGAATCTTTTTCACGATTGCACCGTGCTCGCTTTCCGCGTTTTGTTTGCAAACATTCATCCGCGCACGAAAATTATTTAGTCGATGCTTCCGGGGCGAACAATGCCACCTCGGTATCTTTTGTCGTTCGTCGCGCGCGTGCAACAAACAGTTGGTACGTCGTTCGCCGTGGGTTTACGTCCGAAAGGCGAAGAGTGGAAGAAGAAAAACAAGCCTCGAGAGGTTCGTCTAAACCAGTGGTCGGCAAACTTATTAGTCGACGCAGCCAAACATCAACGATTGAGATTTGTTCTGAGAGCCGAATTTTTAAAACTTAAACTGCATAGGTACGTACGCATTTAATTTAAGTTTTAAGTCTTAATTAAACTATAAGTGAAACCGAATAAAACTTTGTATCATACTTAAACCTCTGCCCTCTGAGGAGATGCCAGCAATGATTAATGATTGCGAAAAGAAACTTATTCCACCGCAGCTTTTTGAGAAATGCATGTTTCCCTCAAGTTTCCTATTGAAATGGAAATTTTCTATTGCTGGGAGACGTTGGCAATAGAAACTATTGCTAAAATATTGCTATTTCGAGTGTACAAAGAGCCGCGAGCTGTGGTTTGCGGACTTCTGGTCTAAACTAGAAGCTTGTTCGACGAAATCGACTCGAGCTTGTCAATATTTGTCCCGAATCTAATCGATGCTTCGAGAACCGTGTTTTAATTCGGTGTTAACGCCATCATTGAATCTGATTGAACGGAAAACGCGGTTTTGCGTATCCTTCTTTAAATGTTTTTTCGTGAAAGTGTAGCTATAATCCGATATTAAACGTAAACATTTGAGTTTTTCCAGAAACTGTTTGAAAAGTAACTAATTATCTATCGATTTAAATTGTCAGGACCACCATAAGCCCTTGGGTAATCGGTAAATTGCCGAAGCTTTTGTTACAGTTTTCTTTTATACTTATCGATAAACGATCGATTCTGTCGCCTAGATTCATCATTTATTTCTTTACTTTTCCTCTTATGTCAATATTTAAGTCGGTACATTTCGTTCCGCGTAGTTATAAGAAACCTTTTCCTGATGCAGAAACATAATCGAGATTACCCCTATGCGGATGTCGACTTTTTCTATTCAAGTACGTTCAGAAGAGTACATTCGAAATGAAATCGCATCTATTAGCCCAAAATATTTCTCGACTCTGAAATTAGCCATCAGACTGCGCTTCAGCGGTGGAAAATTACGACTGATTCGAAGGGCAACCACGCGCAGCCAATACTCTGGATATCGAAAGTCGAAATTACATTCGGTTATCCCCCGGTTTCAGTATTTTTTCCCCTCTCGTGCCGCGCCTGATTAAATCCGTTCGCCCTGCATAAATGTGGCGCGGTGGATGCATATGCGGACGGACGAAAGGAGAGGACGAACGAAGTCTACGTAGAGTCATTAGCTCGTCGGCGAGCAGCAGCTTTTTGCGGGTTTGGTATTTGGAATCGGGAGCGTGGCACGAAGGCGAAGCGCATGGGTCGTATACGAGGCACGCGAGCGTACGATGGCGGACGTCGAAGCTACTCCGCGACGATCCCTCAAAGGGACACGTCGCAACTGCTTCCTCGCGAACCGAACGTCATCGTCGACGCGCCATCCGCGTCTCTGATGCAGGCGCTTTAAAGAAGATCGCGCAGAGGTAGAGTTTTCATATTTCATTCGACGAGTAAAAGTTTAATACCGCAATGTTTTCCGATTCGACGCATCGGCGCTGTGTTTGCCTTTAGCGAAAAGAAATTTAATTCCGCTGGCCGATCTTTCAGTCGAGGTCGATGTACGAACGTTTCTCGTTCTGTGCGATACTCGATTAAGAAATTCTTTCGAGAGATAAAAGTATGGTAAACGCGTAAAACGAGCAGATTATTTTCTTCGCTCGTGTTTCCGTAAAAATACGATCGGTAGCGCGTTTGTCAGTTTTCGTGGAAGTTCGTCGAACATTCTTAGATTCGAGATCGAGAAGCGGTAAGCTTCTTAAAGGAAACGCAAAGTATTTCTCATGGTTCGATGCTTGCACAGACGCAACGAATCTATATTTTCCTCCTCTTCGAGCGCGACGAGTTGTTTCAGTCGTCGTTTGCCGATCCAGTCGGACTCGATTTCCAAGTTAACGGGGTATATACGTGGAATATTTGATCGCGTCGAGGGAAACGCACACGCGAGCGCTGTCGTTCCCTGTGTTTCGCGTTTCTACAATTCTCGTTTAATTCGTATCAGTTGCGTGGTCACGCGCAACGAGAATTAACGAATTAAGAACTCTTTTATCGAATCGGTGGATCGCGTCGCGCACATCTGTACGTTATTACGACGAGCGAACCTTTTTGTTTACTCGGTCGTGATTGTCGCGCTGGAAATCTTAATGCACGTAGTCGCTCGAACTCGGTCGAAGGAAAGGGGTGGCGAAAAAGATCGTTCGAGGAATGCGTGCACGCGAGAGTCGAAGCTTTCCTCCCCTGATTGCGATCGCGCCACCCCCCGTCCCTTTCTCTCTGTACAGCCCTAAAGCATGCACACGTAATTTGTCTTGGACATCCGGCGACGGCGAGGTGTTCGCCCGCTAACACGAAGATCGTCCACGATAATCGAAACGACCACGACCGGACCCTGCGAATCGGGTCTAAATAAAGATCCCTCCGCACCAATTCCGTCCTAATTTCTGATCGGGTCATTTTCTTACTTCTCGGCTCATTTAGATGCTCGATAACACGCGATCGTACGACATTTACGCGATTCTTGACGAAATTCGAATCGCGTCGCTTTCCATTTCCATTCTCTTTCTACGTACGCTCGCGCTTTTTTCAAGTTTTAATACGCTTTAATGAAAGAGTAGAATGTGAAAAATGTGAGCGATAACGTTAAAACGCGTCTGTTTGATTTAACTAGAAAAGCACGATTGTTTACACCGAGTCTTGGCTGTACGCTGTTCGTTACACTCGAATCAAATGTGATTTAATATCGCGCTCGCCGCAAATGTTTTTGTTACATCAGAGATGCGTCAAAGGGATGATCGAATTGCGTTCACGTTGGATTCGAACGCGATTTTGCCTTCCGTTTTGTCGTAATCATTAATCCATTCACTATCTCGTAGTTTGCGTTACAAGTTTTTATCGGTTACTATTCGTCACGGAATAAAGGATAAACACAGAGACAAGAAAACGAGCTAGTAAAAACGTTTTAAAATAAAATCTTGGCCCTTGGGACAGAACGTTCTAAATCTGCCTGGCAGTGAATGGGTTAAGTACGTACAAATTGTACAAAACGTAACGTTTCGAATGCTGTATATATTTCTCGATCCTCCCTTGAGCGTTCCACGAGCTAACAGAAGAGCACGGAAGAAGAAATACGAAGCGAAACATATCGACGACAAAATGTTTCGCAACGGTCGCGATTCGTTGACCTTTCGTTGTGCACGAGACCCTATTACACTTGTATTTGATACTATTGTGCGCTCGAGATTGATTGGATCAGGGGAAGCTTGATAGAA
This sequence comes from Xylocopa violacea, assembly GCA_963969225.1. Classification (NCBI taxonomy): domain Eukaryota; kingdom Metazoa; phylum Arthropoda; class Insecta; order Hymenoptera; family Apidae; genus Xylocopa; species Xylocopa violacea. The sequence goes on along the minus strand of CAXAJV010000008.1, from coordinate 30,739,597 downwards.
GTTAGTTTGCATGTAGATACAAAGTTTATAGGGTGTCAGGAAAGAAACAGCGTCTCTTTTCACGAGGTTCGCGAACCTTACCCTTCCTTTCTTCGAGTTCGCTGGGAGAAACTCGCCGCGTTCGTCTAGCTTTTCTCAGAGGCTCGTTAATTCCATTGCGAGCGTATTTCAATCGTCGCGACGGCGCATCCTCCTACCGTGGACGTCCAAACGCCTTGTTCAAGGTATTGTTCGATGCAAATGGACGACTGGCTCGTCGTTTTCGTTGTATTTTCAACTTTCCGCTGTTCCCGCGGAAGACATCGTTGAAATCCACTTAGCTAATAAAACAAAGGGCGGACGAAGGCGCAAAGAGCGTCGAGGGGGCGCGAAAGGGAGAGAGTTCTGTAACTGTACGTATATTTTTGTAACGAAACTCTCCTGGAACGTGTTTCGATGCGAGGAGTCTTTGCGCCTGAGAAGTCGCGGTGTCCTGTCTCGCAACCCGTTATACGGAAAATCGTGTCCGTCTCTAGAGCAATGAATCTATACAACCACATCGGGGCACATATAAGGTTGCAGTCACCGGACGTTGCGATCAACTTTTTGATACTTATCAGTTCCGGGCGTCGCGGTTGAAAAATTCGAACGCTCTCGGATGATCGAACGCGCGTGGTTTGCTCGCTCGAAGGATGCGAAGGCGGAAATGCATTCTTTGGACAGCGCGTAATTAACCACGGAGTACGCGCGCGAGATCAAAGAAGGTTTTAACGTTACAAAGTGTGCGCGAAGCCGATTAGTACGGAAACGAGGTGACCGCAGTCGCGCGGTCATCCCGAATAACATAATAATTTAAGGAGGATTCGTCGAGAGAGGTGCCATTGGATAAATCGGACGGTCTTTGGGTGATATCGAATTACCTGTAACTGAATGACCGCGAACCGTTCGCCGTTGCCGCGACGTCTGTTCATTTCGAACGGGTAATTAGGGGTGCTTTCGGTTTATCCGCAGCCAATTCGAGAATCAATCTCCCGCCTGCCGTGCTGGATGCCAAAGGTTTCGACGTACGATCGACGGACCATCGGATTCTTATTCGGATCGATAGCGTGCTCGATTGGCGCTCGATGACAACGCGTAATCGTGGCGACAGGAAAGGGTGGCGAGAAGTTTAGGAGGGATTAGGAGCCGGCAGGGAAACCAGGTGGTAGAGCGCGGTGGTAGCACAGGACCTACGGCGTAGGTCGAAAACGTCGGCGAGAGACGTAGGGGGTGGTTACGGGGAGAAGAGAGAGAGAGAGAGAGAGAGAGAGAGAGAGACAGCAGGGATGGTTATATATAGCAGCGCGCCCCGGGCATCGATCGACGGAGCCTGGGAGTCCGGATTCAACGGCGTTCGCTCGCACAGCCTCTGAATCCGAGCTTGAGATCCACGCGGCCTTCCGGTAGCTATATACCTACTGTATGCCACCGCTCCGCCTACGATTCTATCCTTTGGAGGGTTCTACCTTACCAGGGAAACCGAACCCAGCCAGATGATCTATCGTTCTCTTCTCGACTCTTCCCTGGGGACGTTTAGCGAGTTTTCGGGTGCCGTCGTTCCTCGTCCGCGCTCCAACTTCGTCGTTATCCATCTCCAGTGGCATCGTCGCGGTTGCTACCCTAAGACGCGATGTATTTATTAAAAGTGGAAGATGGAACGGCGGCGAGGCAGTAAGTCGGACGCGGCGCGCCCGAGGGCAATCGGGTTCTCCAGCCCGGATCGCGGGAGTCTGCGACTTGTTGCATTCCCAGGAAACCACCGCCGGATTGTACGCGATGTTTGCACGCTCGCCCGGGTACATTGATTTCCGCATCGATTTAATCGGTTCCCGTTGTAAGCGTCGCGCACCTTTCATCCCCGTTTCTTTCGACGTTCGCGATGTTTCCATCGTTAAGAAGCCTACCCTTCGAGTCGATTGAAAATGCACGCGGAAACCCAGGAAGAACGCCTCCCCGGTGGAAGTCGGTCGATTTTTCCAGGACAAAGGGTCCCCGATGTATATATTTTTTTCTCCTCCTCCTTCCTCGCGCGCTTCCCTCCGGGGAGAGAGAGAGAGAGAGAGTTCTTTCCGCGTCTCTGCCTATAAATTAGTTCGTATTCCTTATCGAACGTCGTTACGCTGAACGCGACCAAGATTCTTTGACGAACGCACTTTGCAATTTCCATGCTCGTCCTGTTTTACGTCCGTGCCTTTCCCGCGGAGATCCGGCGCAGGGAAGACGGCGTTTTATCGTGGACATTTCCTGTTGTCGTATTTAATTATCGGCGAAAGGGTTCGGTTAATCCCAGCAGGATAACGCCGAGCCTAAAGCTGACATTCGCTGGTATAATTAAGAAAAATCAATACCTACCTGCTGGGCTCGTTCCGCCCGGGACCAGAGGGATTCCACAGGTCTGAATTCAATATCCGGGACAGGGATTTTTCTTCCCGATTGTTTGTTTAATTAATTCGATCTCGTCGACGCGGCTCGATGTCGTCGTCTGCGATTCGTCGCCGCGCGTATCGTTTCGCGCTAATCCCGCGACACTCTCTCTCTCTCTCTCTCTCTCGCCAATTTAACGAATTACAGATCCCGCGATCTAATATATTCGTTGGCAGAGTTCTTCGCGTCAAAGGTTTCATTAGACGGAGCGTGCCTCGCGCAAACATCGCCTTCGTTCGACTCCATTAGGTTCAGCGAATTTAACGTGCCTCCACAAAGCCACCGTTGAGTTTCCGTCGTACCTTCAAGAGGAGGCTTGCAATTTCAAGCCACGGACTAGCCGCAGCCTCCTCCCTCCCCCTCTCTTCCTCCCTCTCGCTGCTCCACTCCCTATTTTTTTCCCTCGTCTTCGGATTACGCGACAATTTCCGCTCGACCATTACTCGAGGAACCTATCTTCCGGCGATGGTGCTCTCTTTCCACGAGAGAGACCTTCCCTTTAACCCAGTGAACCCGTTCCCTCGACATTGTCAAAATTAACGCCTTCTCAGAGACGTTCGCGTCACCGTTGGATTAAAAGAATTTCCATGCTCGTGCACGACGTTGTTGTTCGAAAATCGTTTCGCAGCGCGAGGAGGAAAATCTTGATAGGAACGCGACCAATCGGAAGGGAACGGTTCAGCTATTTATCCGCGAGCCTCGAGACGGAACATCTCGAAAAAGTAGAACTCGAGCGAGGATGTTTGCAGCTTTATTCCTCGCGCGGAGGCTCGCGAGAAATTTTGCGAGAATACCGTCGAGCACCGTTCCCGTTCGCAATCTCTGCCGCCCCTTATCGATTGTTTCGCTCGGTTCGTCGCGGATAAGTCGAGAGCGGATCGTTACTTTCGTGCTTCGGATGACATTTCAGATGCTCGCTAAACGATCCAATTTAATTTAATACGTCGCTCGACGATTAAGCCGATAACGGGGCTGTCGCGTCTTTTTCCCCGCTCGAAACTCGACGAGCGCCGCTTAGCTACGCGAACCGGCATCGAGGGCGCGAATCGGTAAAGTGATTTGCTCCCGTTTAAGTTCGAAGCGACGCGTTTTAGAAGCGGGAAGGAGCCAGCGAGCGGTTGTTTTCGAGCAGATATTTACGCGCAAGAGCGAGCGGATAATTACTATCGATTACTCGCGGGCTCGTTCGCGCTGGTTGGACCTGCAACAAGCTCGAGTCGCCGGCTCCACCTGTTGCTAGGCTCGTTTCTGCCTCTTCCTTCGAACCCGAATCGGCCGTCCGCGATACCTGTTTCAAGGAATCGTCGAGCAGTCGCGCGCCAATTAACTCTCTTCGAAGCGCCTTTTATTACTCTCCGCTCGATCGAGCTTTTTTTCTACGCGCGTCTCGCTCGAACCCGCGCGTACGCTTTGGCGATCCTGGACGTGCGTGATTCCCTAATAACCCGGTAATGAGGTTACACGGTGAAATTGTCCATTACCCATACAACAGGCTTTCTATGCAAATGCGGCACGCGCGTCGTCGTATGCAACGGCCGTTAAACGAAAGTCCTTTGCCCCGGTTGCGCGGAGAACCATCTCACGATCCATCTCTGCCGCCGAAATTTACCACCCTTTTTGCCCCGCTGCCTATTAGCAACCTATTAACGCGATCGAATTTAATCCACGTTTCACGTGGCAAACTGCAACGAAAAGCTGCGACGACATTAACCCTTTGCAGTCCCAGTTTTTAACGTGGTTCGAAGAACGCCCGGACCTCGAACAGTTAACCCTTTGCGCTCGAGAGGCGACTCTCAGTCGCCGCAGCCTTTCACACAGCGATTCGATTTTTTTTTAAGCCTCGCAGAAATGAATTTTAAAGGTGAAATTAGCTCGAGTGAAGATGAAATTGACTTTCAATTGTTGGAAGCGAAATTAGTGGTAGAGAAAATGATGCGCGACCGAAATAGTAGTCGAGTGCAAAGGGTTAAAATTGTTTCGCGAAACCGTGATTGCATGGTATTTAATAAAGTGCAATTTTTTCCGAGTAATCACGGGACAGACTTCGTTTGCTCGAGGCAACTCGTCGTAAGAAACGTTGCTCGAGTCACTTCGAGACACTCGATACACCGGTTAAGCGAATAAAAACGTTGGGTCGGTCGTTTTCTGTCTTCCGGACGAGCTGCAGGCTGCAGATGTTACTCCGATAACGTGTTGATTTAATTGATCGTTTCTGCATAGAAACCGACGCAGTAACAATTATATTTACGGACGGTTGCATGGTTGCGTGTTGAACGCGAACCCGTTGCGCCTTTTCAGGTTACAGGAATAACTCGTAGCTCTTTGTAATCGTCGCTGTAAAGATGTCGAAACTAGCCTACTTTGCGTTATCTTCTCCTTCGAACGCCTTTTGTCTATTTCTCTCGTAGAAAGCTGCCCCCAAACGGTGCGCAGACGTTTCTACGATACGTAGTATTCGATAATTGCAGAATTCGCGTGACGCTGGGCTTTGTCTTCTAGCAAATCGTTGACGATATCAGCGGCAAATCTGAAGAAGGCGCGCGCGTGTAACGCAGTCGCTTTTAATCGATCGCCTTGCTCACCGTTTAACGTTATCCGTTAAGAAACGAGGCGAACGATAGCCCGTTGTTTGAAATATAGCTACGAGATCGGTCGAGTCGTGCACAGTAAGTGGCAAAATGTATAAAAAGTAATAAAAAGACTGAGCAGAGAGGCTATGCGAATTGGCGGAATCTCGAATTTGAACCTAGCAAACGATTGAAACGATTGATTACTATCCTCGCGACATCGTCGACGCGATAGAAACATATGCGACAAACGTTTGTTTTTCTACTTCCGCGGGCAGAAACGACGCGTACGTTGTTACGCGGCTCGTGTTTTATTCATCGTTCTTTCGCTGAACATAATTTTCTGTAGGAGCAGGATCTGGGCTCATCCGTCCGCCATTCTCTACCCATATAACAAGCTTCATCCATTCCTGTTCAACGACGATAAGGAATCGTTTAGATAAGAAAAATCAATACGCGGAGTCGTTAAATACAGCTAGTGGCGAGGTCTGACTTATATCAGGCTTATACTACTTATTAGTTCGCTCGGTCTGGGATTTCCTTTAGGAAGCCCTCCGATGATAAAGAAACTGTTCTCGCCGCGAGGAACTCTAATAGGATCCTCGACGTCGCTTCGTATGGGCAAATAATTTTTTTATTCCCCAATTTCGTTAGAAGCGGGAGATCCGCTCGAAACGCCGGTCACGTCGCTCCGTCGCAGTCCATAGTGAAACGTTTCCAGCTGGAGGGATTTCTCGCGACGCGGCAACAAATTGCTCGAAACTGTCTGCGAATAAATAAAAATTAAAGCAGCAATTTCGAGCTGTTGCGCGTTATTGGCTGGGATCACGGTCTCGTTTCCCCTGTTCCCGTTCCCGATCTTCGCACTCGAGTCAGCTCCCTCGTATTCCTCGTCGAGCGACGATCGTTTTTCCCAGTGTACCTCGCCACGACCGCCAGCCCTTTGTTCCTTTTCTTCTGAGAGATTACTCGAATTACAGCGGCGATAAGATCGCGCGATTTACCCTGCGCGTTCGCCACGCGGACATTAGCAGGCCCCGTTCTCCATCCGCCTCCATTCTCGATGAGCCTTTCTTTCGCAACTTTGACAATGACGCCGGAAGAATATCTCACCGTGGAACTTTCGTTCCGCGTAAACTGACACGAATGAACTTCCACGGAACTTTTGTTGCATTTTACACGAGCACCGGAAGAGAACGCGGCAACGAAAGTTGCCGCCCCCGTTTTCAATAAACCAGCCGGCGGAAGACGCGGGAATCGCTTTCCATATCGCGAACGGGGCGGATCGTCCGTCGCGAACGTTTATGGAAATTTCTCCGTTTTAAGATGCTCCTTAAAAATACAGGAGGAACGTAGTTTAATCCTTCTGCTACCAGCGTCTCATGGGAAGAACGTCCACTCGAGCCTATGATTCTTTTTCGGGTTTGTACGACACCAATTGGAATACACTTGACGTGTTTATATTTTGAAACATTCGAAAAAAGTAAACGGAAAATTTTTTAAACTGACGCACATATGCGTCGCTGGGTTATAGATAAAAACTATACCTTGTAGCCCATGCGACAGATATACGCGACACATCGAACTAGAACGAACTGGATAGCATTGGAATACGAAAACTAAATAAATACAATTTTTCAAAGCGAAGTACATTTACATATTATATATCGTATAATTTGAATAATTGCTCTGCTCAAACTGTTGTATTTTTTAATTCACTTGCCCTACTGAACCCACCACCTATTCAGCTGCTGTACCAACTCTGCGTAATCTAATATTAACGCAGAGCAACCACATTCTTCGTACATTTTACCGTTTTAGAACGTAACAATTCTGTTTAAAACGCAACGAGTTACAACGTGTCTTGATAAATTGACCAAAAATGTCTGTCGCGTATACGCGACGACGGGTTCCGATAACAAATCGATGTGTCGCGCGTATGCAACGGCTGGTAGCGGAAGGGTTAAAGGGAAACGTTGATAGAGAGGGAACCAGACAAATTTCGTTGTTGTCCCTCGACTCGATAGCGGCTGTCGAGCAGGTTTTACTACTTTACAGGGCACGGGTCGAAGGTATTTATTTCTCGAGACCGTCGAATTTTAACGAACCGTGTAACTCGCGCGTTAATTAAACGAATCAGCGAAACGAGTATCGGAATTCGCGTAGCGGGCGTGCCTTCGCGAGCTAGTCGAATACCTGGAATAAAGTATTCCAGCGAGTTCGTGTCGCGGAGGTGGTCGAACGACCGTTCGCTTAATTTCATTCGATTTCTGCGGCTGTTTCTTTCGATGAAGCCTCTCAGCTTTATTTTAATTACGCGCCCGTCCTTTGACTAACGCGCAGCTACTCTGCGGCTGCATTGTTAATCAGCTTACACGCCGGCAACGTTTTTAATCGTCTTTCGAAACTCGTTCCGCGAAGTTGAGTCGCGCTCGTTTATACCTCGGCTGTACCTCGTTACGAAACCGTCATCGACGGAGAATTATGGCAACTGCGCGGGAGGGCGAGGTAACTTTATAATTAGTCGAATTTCCGTAACGCGTCGGGTTTACTTTTTCGCGGCGAAACTGATTCTGGTTCAAAAATCGGGACGCTCAAAAATTCGCAGCTCGTGAAACCCGAAAACGCGCGTCCTCTCGTCCTCGTGCGAAAGCACTCTCAGCGAAATCAAGACAGCTTCGGGACAGATAAAGAAAGCAATTACCGTAATGGACGGCGAGCAGATCGAGTCGAATAACGATCTCGCTCGGTTGGCCAAGTAACGTCTTTAATAATGCTCGAATTCTCGGTCTCTTCCGTTCGCGAGCACCGGAGCGTTATTTTGACCCAGACACTATCGATCGCGTGATATTCGACAGGCAGATTGGTAGAGAGAGAGAGAGAGAGAGAGAGGGAGAAGTAGAGCAGAGCGTAGTTGCAAACGCACAATCACGCACGATTTCACATCGGTGTTGGTATCGGTGCAGAAGAGCAACAGGGTGCCAATACATCTGCCTGGCTTTCTGACTGCTGGAAAATTTGTGTACCGGCTAAACCGACAATTTGGCAACCTCTCTGCGAATCCTGCTGTCGGTTTTCGTTACGTATGCCTTCGCGTGACCGTAGCGTTAACGCAGACGAAAAAAAAAAAAATAAGAAAAAAGAAAAAAAAAGGAAAAAAAGAATTCGACATAAGGTCGCGTCGCGACTTCCGTATCCGTCGATTGACTCTCCATTCAGAATTTCTCTCTACGCCATCGAGTCAACCGGAAGCGTCGTTCCTGAAATGGCACCGACGTTCTCATCAGTTCGCGACCCGACGAACTCCCGGATAATTTTCCCTTTAATTTCCCACAGAAAAACGAACGCCTCATCGGCTTAAATATTAAATTTCCGGCTTCCTGTCTACTCGCGTGGCAAACGCTTATTTTTCGCGGAGCCGGCTTAAAAGAAATTATAATTAAATCCTGCTGGGAGGGCAGCTGCGAGCCGCGTTACGCCAATATCGGTCACTCTGAGAGGGACGAATGTTAGTTTCACCGCTCGAGGAGGCTCTTTCAGTTATACCATGGGCGATGCTAAAATTTTCTCTGAAATGGAGTCGGCTACGTGCACCCGCTAGCTCGATGCGCAACAGCGTGCTCGTATATCTTCGTAATTTTCAGAGTATACCCCGAGCACCAGAGTTGGATCGAGTTCATTCGTTGTAATCGAGATATCAATTTCTCCGCGTCTTAATTCTCTTCTCTCGCGGTGGGATCAAAGGGCGATTCGTTTCTTCTTAATAAATAAAAGAAACTCGACTTTAGATCCACGAGTAACTGTAAACCGAAGATTCGAAGCGATACACTACGAGGGAAAATCTCGATCGACAGGAATCGTTACTATTAATTACGTGCATTACGATCGCGATTTCCGTGAAAGACGTGTCCGTATTCGTCGATTCAATCGTTTCGCACGATTTACGAGATTCAACGGCGATGAATGGCTCGCGCGCCATTATTCGACCGGGGGTTGTTTCGCGAATAACGATCGAAAACAACTCGGAAATTCTTGGAACGCGCGCGTAGCGGTATCGAAATTTCGTTCGTTTCTAATCGGCAGTAATTTGGGAAACTTGCCGCGCATCGAACGCACCGCGCTGCCACTTCGGAAACGCGGCGCGCTTTAATCAGGTTGAAAATCAAGAAGTAAAACAGGCGTGTAATTTAGCTCACCGCTTATGAAGCATTAAATTCGTTAGCGAACGTTGCCGGGGCAACGTAATTAATTCTGCGCCCAAAGAGTTTTACAAGCGAGACAATTAAACGCGGTAGATAGAGGGAGCGGGAGAGTTCGCTTTGTCGAACGGTTTTCTAACGCGCGTATGAAATTTCCTCCTCGATCCCTTTCATCTGGCGAAAGGAGGCCCCTCGAATTTGCGAGTTAAATAATAAAGGGAGAGAGAGCAGGCGAGCGCGGCCACTTCGAATCTATTCTTCCTAGAATCGTCCGAGATATACCGTTTCGTCTCGAACCGATAATAGAAAAACAATAATCGATGTTTAATGCACGAAGCGCGAGAGTGATATTCGAACGGTCGTTTATTAGGGACAATTAATGGGTGGCCTTCTCCGCGGTAAAGCCCGACATTAGTGTTTCTGTTCGTGATTACCATCTAGATTTATTTTCGTCCACGCGTACACCGTTCCCAACCGGCAGCCAGATGGCTGTTTCTCGAGCGTTCCGCACGGAATCCGCTTCTTACCGATCGTAAATAATTAGAACGCGAGCCCTGGCTGGCAAGTAATGGGCCGGCGAATTAATAATTCCGGTCGTCTTGAATAAATAATTTCAGGTTCTGAAAACTCCTGTTTCCTCGTTTTTTCTCGTGGACAGAAGAGCGCGGCACGATCGCGGGTGAAGCGGGAACGCAAACAAGGGAGCAGAGGAAAAGGAAACTTGGCGGGATTATACGTAACAGGGCGTGCATGCAAATGCGTTTAACCGCGGCACAGTTTAACGGAGGGTGGCACGACTCTCAGCCGATTATTCGCGACCACCTCGTAACGGAGGAGTTGGAAAGGACTCGGAAATGGCAGGGAACGAATCACTTACCGCGAAACCGAAACGTCTCGAGCTCGCTTACGTTTCACCGAGGGGCTGCTCGTAGGCGTTTAACGGTTCGCGTAAAAACCGGGTACCGGACGCGTAATGCGGTTGTCAGCTGGGTCTCGTTTTGCCAGCCGGACACCTAATGGAAAAATCCATTCCGCGTTTTTTTTTTTTTTTTTTTTTTTTTTACGATTAAAGGGGATTAGCTTTAATAAAAGTCGATAGCGACGTTTCAGTGGGACCGTGTCGTAGCTGGTCCTGTACATCTGCCAGGTATATACATCCTTGGGGGATACTTTATTATTTACGTCGGAGAACGGGGAACGAGGCCGTCGTTCGGTATCGTAAAAAGTTGGCGAGGTGGTACGACGACGGTGTTGTAATTTCTTTACGCTTCCGAGAACGCGACGAGAGCGACGTGGGCGCAGTTTCACGAGCCGTTTTACGGGGCTCGTCCCTTACGCTGTAATAACAGGGTTGCGCGCCGCGAATGCAAATTATCGCAATCTCTACGAGTGCGGCCGATGTTACGGGTTAAGAGACGCGATAAGGAGATCGATATTCTTTATCGCGACTCTCTTTTGGGCTGATCGATAGGCAAACAAGCCCGTGCGATACCGGCGGAAAGGTAACGGCGATAAGGTAATGGCGAGGTTCAGCCTGGATAAAACGAAAGAATCGAATCACGCGGACGATAACGGGTATTTATCAATTTCTCGCGTTAATCGAGTAATCGGTAAGAAAGGCGGGAGTTTATCGAAACCGAGGCAGCGCGATAGAGAGGACGGTCGAGGCTGAAACGAAGTTAGGCGGTCTAGGAGATTCCGCGACTCCCCAAGATCCGAGGTGGTCACCGGTTCGAGGCTTTGATGCACGTAAACTCGATTAAGTAGCAGGTTAACTCGAGAGAGGGGACGTCTATTGGACACCGGGAATTCCATCCCCTGACGCACCACCTCGGGAAATTGTTCCGAGAACAAAGAGCGGCGAGACGTCTCGCTCGACGCGGATCTCCCTTGTTTTTCTCGTTCGATCACGGTTCGGGTGGCTCGATTCTTAAGTTTCCTCTTACGAGTTGGACTCCGTCGCGCGAACTAGAAATTTTTGCTCGTCGCATCGAACGTTAACTCGGGATCCGCGTGCGCGTCGGTCAATTTAATGGTAGACCGTGAGGTGCTGCGCACCTATTGCGTTGACCGGGACCGTTCGGCCTGCACCGTGGAATCCGATCGGGAAATAGCTTTTCCGATTGAACTCTGCATATACGATCCGACAATAGGCTGCCAATCTCTTGCCGGCTACCCATCCGCCTTCTATGCACGTATCCCCCCGCGCTCCTCGTATAGTCGTATTATTCGCAACGACTGGTGTAGGCGATAAAATCCTTCGCTGTTTCGATGTTCGCCAAGTTGTTACTTCGAGCGACGAACGAACCGATCGCATCGTTCGCTGGCTCCACGTGTCTATAAATTTTTAAACGTTTGCTTCCAAAACCCGTGACGCCCTCTTAGTATTTTCACGATCGACCAATTTGCAGGATCACCGTGGATGACGATTCTCCTCGAAGTAGCGAATAACTTTGAAAAAAGCGTCGTATCTCTCGAGATGGCAATCGAAAACGTGAACGAGGAATCGATCGGTGTGGCTCGACTTCTTCAGCGTCGGGAATGTTTTTGTTCGATCGTAACGCGACGATCGCCGGGTAGATTTACGGCGTGGAAAACGATAAAACGAGCCATAGAGACGAGTGGCACGCTAGCGGCTCGAGAAAATTGCGCGGCATACTAATGAGCTAGAGTTTTCGAATATCTTTTCACGCGAAGAGCTTTGCACTGGTTCCTCGCGGGGAACGCGGAGAGCTCGCAGCCGGTGTCTGTCAGTTTTATGAAAACCATAAAAGCGGTCGCGATGAAACGCAATAAAAGTGTCGACGCTTGTGTCTCCGTTCGCTGGAAAAAATTTCAATCGAGAGAAACGCGTCCGTACAAATTGCTCGCGAGTGAGACGCGTCCTCGTTGAGAAGCCGCGAATTTTCAAAGTCGGACACAGCCTCTCGATTTCTGCACGCGGATCGCGACTAATTACATCTCGATAAGAAGCGACGAGGAGCAAGTTGGAATTCCTCGAACGTTGCGTTAAACTTCCTGTAAATATGCCAGAATTGGGTCGCGATATCGATATTAGAGTCGATCGCAATTCTGTATTTGATTACCACCGCAACAACCCCCCAGTCTACCATTCAGCGGTATCCACCATCTTGCGCGCGTCGTCTCGTAAAATAAAGAAGGAACGGTGATTCTTGAAAAACTTGGTTCTGATTCTCGGATACGGAATCGCTGAGCTCGCGTTCCGAGCCGGATCGATGAATAACGGAGTGTGTAATTAATTTTTCATCCCCTACGCGTGTTTGCATTTCCACCGGTTCATTCGTAACGCGTCCGTCTGGGTTCGCTCGTGCGGAGAATTGGGAGTCCTTCTGGAGATGCGCGAGCGTCGAAAAGAAAAACTCGAGACAGGTGTAATTGAAAGCGGCACGACCGGGGGAAAAAAGGAATAAAATTAACGCGCGAACGGATCGATCAATTCGAGGGCGAAGCGTCATTCCGGAAACTATCACCGCCGCTGACACTTAATTTCGTTCTGCGTGCAAAACCCTCGAAGACCGATGTGTTGAACGCGCCCCATTCGCGTGGATAAGACCGTCGTATCGATCGATCGAGGAACCGGGGGGATGCTCCCCTGCTTTCCACTTTCGATCTCGAGCAATTCACTTTTCGCTTTTACCCCCTGGAAATCCTTTCATTGTTGTTGACTCTTCCTACTCGAGCCGGGGCTGTCACGGCTCGCCGTTTTACTCGTCGCGGTTTCGTCCGCTGACACGCGCGCGTGTACCTGCGTTATTGAAACTCGAGCTATCAGCGGATGATGGTCGAGGAACGTAATCGGGGGATCGCGTGGTTCTCACTCGAATACTCGACGAGGAAATCGATCGCTGATTAACGAGATGTCGGTCAGATACTTTTCGCCAACCACTAACGATTGATTCCTTAACGATTCGCGTCGCAAGAATGACGATGGCCAAGGGATGACCGAGGCGCGCGATGGACTACTGTAGAACGTAATGGCGCGCGTCGCGCTTTGTATTCCGGCGGTCTATAGATAGGTTTATTCTGCAGGTGTCGGATGCAGGAGGATGGTAAATGAACGGATCCTACAGAATCTCGGCTGGAGATTTTCCTCTTGCCCATTAATAGTCAATGAGATAGCCGATCGAGTGCGAGAAGGGAAATTAAATCTTACCAGCGGGTGAAATATAGAGTTAGCTGGAAAAACGAGCGCTACCGCGATTCATTTGCCGCGCGATACACCTTATCTTCCTGAAACTATCCACTTAGCGTTGTTAACATTGGACGGAACTTGGCCATTACAACTATGGGCGCGTTCGCTCGCGAAGGGCGCCTTCCGAACCGTAATACAATCGCAGCCGACGAGAAGGGCGACAATTTGTCCGTAACTTTACGCGGCAGTAACCAGCGACTTGCACGATGGCGCGTGCACCGTTCGCTCGTTTGGTATTCTACCCGTTTCGTCGAACAGGCGGCACCCCATCGTCGCGGACGAAAGATTGCCGGCATTCGTGCGAACAATATTCGGATCCGGGATCAGGAGGGTGGCGAGGTGTATCGAGGAATTCCACGGGTGTATTTGTTTCTCCCCCGCGCTGCTGTAGGCGTTATCGCGGAGCCCTCGAAAAGGGATTTTCTAGGCCCGATTTCAGAGGCTTTGCCCGGGCCGTGCCTCGACAGCGTTTTACGCGAGGGCCGACGCGGTGGAACTAATTTCACGGCGAGTCGCTCGATCCCCTCCGGCTCGTTATTAGATTTCCCACGGCTAGCGTACACGAGCCGAACGAGCGGATCTCCCACGGCACCGGGAAGAAATGGAAAAAAGAGGAGGCAGGAAGGAAACTCGCTAAGGGGGCGAATAAAACGCGGCGCTCGCCGAGGGACCGGAGGGAGAGGGATGGACGGCCGGCAAAAACCGTGGGCGACGCTCGACGACTCGGCGGACGGGGTAAATTGCGAGAAAATGTGGCCGCGTGCTCGTTATTTCAAAGAAAACGAACGAGCCCAGTTCGAGCCGTCTGCGCGAGTGTATACACTCATCAAAATGTGCACGGCGTGGTGCGTCCATTCACCAGGGGTAATTGAACCCTCCGCGCGTTTCAACCGCGGACGCGGCGGTTCGGTTAACGATCGACGCGGGACGCGAGAACCGTCTGAGCTTTCGTTAATTCGCGGATCGTATCTGGCTTACTCCGCGGGACGTCCGGAGAGGAAACAAATTCGCAAGTGGAATCGCGAGGAGCTCCTTTCGGATATTCTGCACGCGAATCGGAGGGTAGTCGATGCGGAGAAAGGGGCAGGAGATGGAGGGGTTGAAGGAGGGGGAAACTGGGGTTGCCGGGTAACAGTGAGATGGGATAAGAGTTCCCAGGGGTGCCTAGCAACAGGTTGCTATCCTAAAATTTCGACCGGCGGGAACGAAGTGGCTGGGTGGGGGTATCGGGGTGTCTATAAATATACCGGGTGGTTTTGCTAAAATTACACACGTACCTGCGTCGAATTCAGCCTATCGGATTAAACGGATACAGGAAAGGATCCGGTGGACGCTTCGCGTCGACCAATTCCCGTGATTTTCACGCTTTCGTACTTGTTAAACGCTCGATAAACGCTCGCGGGCGCGGCATCGATACACGCCACAGGCGCAAATTAACGCACCGTAGACTGGTATCGCGCTATTATTGATGAAACGGTACGGTTCCGCGGCAAATGGAACTTTACGATGCTACGCGGAGGGTAAGAGAATATTCATGAAAAAAAAAAAAAAAAAAAAAAAAAAAGAGAGTCTTCTCTCGCGTTCCCGTCGCGTTACGAACGTTACGTTTAAACGCTCGCAGCGGCGATTAAAAGTGAATTCGACGCGTAAAGAGATTACGATTTCGTTACTTTCGGACAGACGGTCGTAAATTAGTTACGCGCGCGATACTAGATCGAAATTCATTTCGCGCGGAACGATGGAACGGCCAGATATTAATTCATTCGTGCAAATAACACCGCGGTGTGTCCGCGCGGAAATCATCGCCGATGAATATTCCGCGGCACGATTCGATTCGCTGGCCGGCCGCCGAATCGACTCGATCATCACGTATCGCCCTATATTCGTCGAGAAGTTCGATGTTTTCGCTTTGTTGGAAAGATTCCGTTGGAAATTATACTCTCGTCGTATCCGAAGGAAGCGTACCGCTATGCAAATCCTTAGTCCAATCCTCGAAGCGGAAATCGAAGGAGCTCCTAATGAGATTTCAAAGCTGCCGGATGCACGCAGCCATGGATCAGCTTCCTCTTGGTAGCTCGCTACCTCGAACCCCGCGAAGCGTGTACAATTTTCAAACGAGTATCGGTGCTTCGAACGGCTGGCTAATTAAAAAAATGCCGAGGAATATCGATTCGAACGGTGGACAACGAGGACGACTGTGGGAGGTAACGAAGGCGTTTGGCGGCTCGCTTTTGGCTTCTCGTTTAAGTTGGGGGGGGGGGGGGCGAAGAAAGGACGCGACTGGCCGGTTGCGCATAGGTTCGTTGGAAAACGTAATAAGGACAAATGGCCTGGGCGATGGTGTATAAAGGGTGGCGAGCTGCTGGAATAAATGGAATACATAGTTTAGAGGCGTCTCGGGGAAAAACTACACAAGGATAACAAGGGTCCGCGCTGCGACCGAGAACGGAATTTACGGCGGCCACTGACTCTTTCTCCCCGTTCTTCTCTCGTCCTATAAATTATAATTAATATCGGCGATTCCGTGAATCGGTATTCGCGCGTCGACGAGAATAGTTTTCCACGTTGTCCGTTGAAACGATAATTAGACCGGTGATATCTTTGCCCCACGATTCCTCGGCTATTTCGAGTCGGAATACACGACAGAGGCTCTTAACGAACGTCGAATCTCTGCTCCGGTTCTTAAACGGACAGACAGCTCCTCCAGGCTGTTCCTTCCGATGGAACGTTCTTCGACTGTTGAGAACCGCCTCGTCGGAATAACGCTGGAGTTTAACCACTTGCTAGGCCGCTGTCCGACTGCATACGAACCTTAATCACTTTCGATAGCGACTGGCACGGAACGGCTGAATTATGGGAAGCGGATAAGTCGAGTTCCCATCCCCCGTTAATTATTCATTTCTTTCGCGTGTTATCGCTCGCAGATGTACCGCGGTTCACTGCGCTCGTCAAACAACAATCAATTTCTATTATGCAAATCAGACGCGAGCGTTCGAATTCGATGCCGCACCCACGCTCGTGCAGATGCACACGCGTGCACGGTGGTTGGATTCAAATATTTTCGATATTCTATCGCGCGTGGAAACGCTGGAAAGGATGGGCGGCACGTCGCTCCGATGTCGAAGGAAACGCGGCATCCGATACATCGCGGACAGTTGTAATTAAACGAATATTTGGCACGCAAGTACGCTGTTACGTCAATTCCATTTGAACCGTTCCAGCGTGACTCGTCGCTGATTCCGCGAACGTGGTTACATTTAAATTAGATTGAACGCGTTATCGTAGTTTCGCGCGAGGTTTCTTGCCACGCGTCGCCGCGATACGAGCCGTGCTGGAATAACGTTATCAAACTTTTCCATGCGACAGAGATAAACTGATACGGAGGATTACATAAAACTAGCGTCGGGAGCGTGCGAAAAAAAAAAAAAAAGTGGCACGATAATCGAGTTCGCGGTGCCTGCTCCGCTAGAGCTGGAGCCAAGCGCTGTCGAGTAAAAATGAATTTTACGAAAGCAGAATTCATCGATGATCCGGTGGGGGAGGGTTAAACGATCCGGGCGGGTACGAGTGGCGGATCGCGTGACTCGACGTGCTCTCGATGCCTCGAGATTAGGCTAGCCAGCTTAACCCAATTAAGGTGAAACGAATTTCTTTTTAATCTTGCCGATTCGCAGTCGACGCGCTGAATTCGCGTCCCACGAGCGAGACGCCTTTTCTTCTTCTCTACGTCTATTCGCGGCTCTTTCTGACAAGTTGCTCTCTGGTTTTTTACAGGATGTTGGGTGGCGTGGGAGGCCGGCACATGTCTACGCGTCGGCGAGTCAGCAGCCCGCTGGTGCGTGGAGGTGCGGGCCTCACAGGGTACGCCGGACCTGGGGCCTCTGGAAATTCTAACGATGCCGCCGCGATGCCACCGGACGCGCTGCGGCGCAGAAGACGCATGGCGGTTACCACCTCGGATCACAAGCGTTGCGCCCTTGTGCACGCCAGACTCAGCGATATCACGTGAGTCCCGTATCTACTGACAGTAGTTGCATTCACTTCGAAAGCCCTGCTCGAGGCGACGAGGGTAAACTCCGAACGTCCGACCAACACTGTCGGTATCTACTTCCTGGGAGAACCGGGAAGCAGGAAGTCGATAACGCGGTACGCTCGAGAGATACGCTTTTCGTTCGCGAAAGCACAGCCGTTGGTTAGGCAGGCTACTGCTATCGATCGCGCTGAACGTGATCGGCGCACGGTACGCTGAAACTCGCGTGCCGTCTGACCATTATCGGACCGCGCTACTGTCAGCAACGTGGATCGCTTTCACGGCTCGAAGGGTGCGCGTTTATCGCGGCATCGCTCGCGATTTTCTATTACCAACGACGCGTAATCAGCGCGTCGTAATCGATTTGCCGTTGGGGAGCTTAACGCGTTTCGAGCGATGCGAGATGGCAACAGGCGAAGGTTGCGGCTGACCACGGCGAGGTGTGCACTACTGCGGCTGAATTAAGGTCTAATGTAGCGCGAGGTGTCTGTAGTCTCGGCGCGGTCTTCGCCGCTTTTTATGCTATCGATTAGCCTTCGATTGTTTGGCCAGTGCTGTTTTATTTTTAGCACAGACTGTCGTTGTCCGTTCAGCTAAATTTAATTACAATTTCTAGCCATCCGGCGCTGGTTCTTCCGCCAGTTTTTCCCCAGCCGATTTTTCGCGAATCGAGCCACCGGACTTCTTTTTTACCCCGCGCTCCCTAATCCGTGAATCGAACGTGGCATTGCTCGTCGAGTTTTTCCCTCGGAATGGTTCTCGTGGAATCAAGTTGGAGCGTTACTATAATTCGATATTAACATCTCGGATGGTACGGCAGCTGGAATTGCCTGATCTTTCCGGAGGTGACTGCTCGAACCCTGTAAAAATAGAATCGATAAGACGAATCGACGTTACGTGGAAGTAGGTCTGCGCTGTCGCGAATAAAATCGTCGAGCTGTTCGAGCTTTCGATCGTCCGAATTCGATTTCTCGGATCGGGTCGACGTTATCTCGACTCTGGTGCACGAGTACCATCGTCGACCTCGCGAAAGATGCGCGCTGGTACACGGGGCTTTTAAATAGCTGCGGTCTCCGAAATGCGGTCGACGAAATCGGCGAACGGCTGTGCTCGCCGCGTCGACACGCGGAAACCAGAGGAGACCGTCTCTTTTGAAGAGACACGGCTCGCGAGAGCAACTAGGTCGCATTGCGTCTAGCCGTGAGATGGTTGCACGGCTGAAAAATTTGTCAAGGGTTTTCCGGTTACGCGAACCCGTTATCCACGGTTTGGAGTCGCTGGGACAAGGGACGGGGAGGCTCGTTCCCTGTGGAACCGCAAGTAGATTCGACGATGTCCGACGAACGATCGTCGGTTTGGTCAGGATCGGTAGCGAAGCGTGGAATCAACCCGTTTCTCGGTTTCTCCACATCCACACCCCCCCTCCGGCCCTCGTTTCGCTGGTCGTTGGTGTGTCACTGTGGTGAATCGAGCCGGAGTCAGAGTCGTGAAGTCGAGTCGACTCGGTCGTGTGTTTCAGGCTGGTTGCCGGCTGCCGCCGTGAATCAATACCCGCATTGCGCGTGCCACCTCTCTTTCTCTTTCCCTCGTTTCACCCCTCTCTCACTCTCTCTCTCTCTCTCTCTCTCTCTCTCCATCTCGCTCGTCCGCGTCTCTCCGTCTCACCCACGATCCGCCTCCCATTTTTCCACCCACCTCCACGTGTTCTCTTGCTTTCTCTTTCGGGCCTTTCGTCGCTCCGCTCTCTCCGTTTCTTTCTTTCGCTGGCCAAGCGCCCTTCCGCCTCTTCACTCGATTTCTTCGTCCACGTTTCTTATCCCGATTCACTCTTGGCCAGCTTCCATGTCGAATCGAAAGAATGCCTCGAAAGGAGTTCCGTCCTACTTGCCACGGAGGAGAAGGCGAGAGAAGAGAAAGTGACGAGCATGGGACGTGTCGAGTCGAGGAACGGGCGGCCCTCCACGGGGTGAGGGTTACCGTCCGAGGGTTTATCCAAGCACCGTGCGAGGCGATCGGGTTTAGCCAAGCAAAGCGATCGTTTTATCGCTTTAAAATCGTTTTTGTCCCTCGGATAATTCGAGGGACGCTCGATCCTCGTAGCGTTTCCGATTCTTGTGAACGTCGCGGCGAAGGGACGAATGCGACCGCAACGTCGCGAGGTCAGTAAACTCGAGAAGAACCGGAGGTTCGCGCAGCCCCTTCTGGGAACGATGGTTCCTCGCGAGACCGACGGTAAGCGTAGCGAGTGTCCGGCTGCTTGTCCAGATTTTGCGTCGAGAAATAAAACGATACTTTGGTCGTAAATCGCGAGTGGAAACGCGAGACAGAAAATTGTACGCGCCGACTCTCTCGTCGAGGGCCGCGCCTCTGGAATCGCTGAATCGCGCCTGAACGATTCCGTTAATTCCGCGATTAAGAGCGTCGACGTACAATTCGTCACGGGGACGCATGCATTCACGGTGGAACTTTCGTCGCGATAAGAGAACCGTGGACTTTGCCAGGTGAAATGTTCTCGCGGTTGCTCTCGAGGGTTAATCGAACCGCGTGAACCACCGATAACGCCGAGGAGTCGGAAGTGGCTGGTGTAGCGTTCGCAGCTTCGACGCGATAATTGGTTCGCGGGAGGACGAATAGACGAGCAGACGGAAGCGGGAGGAAGAAAGTCGTCTCGTAAGGACGAGTTATTAAGCCTCACGTGTACCAACGAGCACGTTAACGTGAGAGAAACGGATTAATTTGCGAATGACCGATCGAAAGCGAAAGAGATGACACGACGCGGAAACCTTATGGTTCTATCCTCGGTATAAGGAGACGTAAATCCATTTGGCTCCGCTTCGGTGCATAGCAGCCCTTACGTTAGAAGACCAATAGATGACGAAGCTAACGGGGTTCAGATGACTTGACTTACGAAGCCCCGTCTGTGCTCCTGTGTCTCGGTGCAACGCACCGTTTTCCTTTCGTTACGCTTGACGATGAAGTCGTCGCGAATGCAGGTCACAGAATGCGTTCCACTTTTCTCCTTAGTAGCATCGCGCTCGCCGTTCACTCGATCGAGAACCATCGTCCGAGTAGGATTCGTCTAGCCGTTGGCGCCAACGATGCCCATCGATTTCGTATTCCCCCATAGTCGAACGCCGCATCTTTTATTCCAGTTTCGCTTTTATTTTCCAGCTCCCTCGATTTATCCCTCGAATTAGTTATTTCGCGAGTAGGTCTTCGGCCAAGCGACGAAGAGGTAACGACGACGACGACGATACTCGCGACGAATTCGTTGGATCGAAGGCGGCGCTAAACGGACTCGAAGGCTCTCTATTCGCGAAAGTAAGAGGCGTGAACGGGGAATCGATCGGTCGATAGATATCGAATTAACGGAGCGCGTTTTCCCATGGACGATTTTAGCCTGCTCGATCGGCCGTGCTACGTTCGACGCTCTCGACCGATCTTGATTGGCGACCGCCCCAGTGACGTCACCTGGCCGCTTTGACAGACCGGTCGAATGATTCGATTAAAATTCTCCCGGTCCAGTCGCCCCTCCCCCTTCGATAAACCGCGGATCCAAAGGAGGATTCGCCCCCTACGCCTCCCACGACGACGTTGTTTTCGTCATACGGCTGGCGCCGTGCGATGGGAAATTCGCATTCCACCGACGAGAGCGAAAACGCTCGAGCCGACGTTAAATTTAGTAGCGGCCGAACGATGGAAGTCTTATTCTTTTTAAGGGATAAAGCTAGAGGGGTGGGAGATTTACGCAACCAACCCCCCGTGTGTGTGCTCGACCGTTCGAGCTACGTACGTAGGTGCTCTCATAAATAGGGACGCTCCTAACCGCGTGACTAATGGCTCGAGGTTAACTCTTTGCTCAAAATGAAAACGGACCCGCGCAGTTTCCGTACAAATATTACGTCATTCGTGATATTTATAAACCACCCGGTACACTTTTCGCTCGGCAATCATCGCGAGATGGTTATTCTCGCGTTACGACGCAGAGTTTTGGCCAACCTCGGTGTTTTCCATTCCTCCTCAAAGCACGAACTTTCTCGATCGCCTCGTCGAGTTTGCCCCCAAAGAGTCGAACGACGTCGTAGCTTGTCCTTAAACATCGACGACGTCCCACCAGCCGATACTCGGCAAATCTTACGGGGAAGTCGGCCGTTTCCCCTCGCGTTTCCCCGTTCGACCTCCGACCTTTCGCGGCATGGATGAACGACGAAATTGGCCGCGTTCGCGTACAACTTGGAAACATTCTGTTCGTTAGCGAGTGCAACAGGATGCGCGATTATTAAAGCCGATAACGAAGCACGGTCCACTCGCGCTCGTACGCGATCGCGTCCCTTTTCGACGATGGATACTCCCTTCGGTTCTGTAAGACGTTCCGTAAGAATATCGGGTCAGGGTGCACGAGCGGCCCAGAAGGGCCATGTGTGCGTTCTCCGTGTGGCATCACCCCTCTCTGGGACCTTGCTTGGACGTTTGGATGGACCATGGCGTCGGAGATGTCCTCGAGGCTCGTACGAATGGCCTAAGAAGGCATTCTTCTACGAACCCTAGGGTTGCGAACAAGTCAAATAAACGTCCTCATAGTCTGGCATACGTCTAGTATATTTCTTACGAGCTTTCCTTACAGGTCCGACTCGACTCAAGGTCGAATTCGAAAAATAAATCGGTTCCGGCCAAGGTTTCCACGATCGGCCCCGACTACTCGTTCTCGATCAACGCGTTCCTGGATTTCGTCCAAAGTGCGAAATCGTCGCGTCGCGAAATCAATGGGCGAAGACGCGGATTAGCGGGAGAAAAGATTCGCGAGCGGGATTTTACGGCCGAGTCGGAGGATTTATGCGACGTTGGTCGCCGTTGAACGGGTTTATTAATTTAGTTAGACGCGAGGGAGACGTATCACCGTTGGGTGCCGCGCCCCTCCGCGTCTGCCAAGTAAATTTTTCATCGCCCTCCGCGGGATCCGGTTACCCCCGCATAATTTCCCACGCACGATGGAAAATCACCGTGCTTCGAGCTTCGTCGACCCACCAGCGACCGAACGCGTCGAAGGAAGCGATTATGTCGGCGACATTCGAAACGCGAGAGCACCGATTACGAACGGCTACCGCGAACAGAGGTGCTTGGTCGAATTTAACGAACGCTTCCTCCTTTGTTCGTTCCACGAATCGCACGCGATACCCTTGGCGCTCTCGTGGCGAGTCGATTTTTAAGAAGCGCTAATCGCGTTCCGAGAAATTTAACGGTCGTTCGTTGGCTCCTCGTTGATCGCGCTCCAGAGTAACGTCTCGGAAACGATAAGATTCGCGGTATCGGTATCCCCCGCGACCTACGCGGTCTCCGTTCGTCGGTGGCTATAGGACGGATTGAACGGGACAAAGAGGGTTGTTTGCGCGCGCGTGTGCGCCGGGGAGGAAAGGGGGGCAGCTGGGTAGGCAGTCCAGGAGAGTTCGACGTCCCACATTTTCTCCAACCCCTGCCAACAACCGAGTCCACCACTTACGGCTCCTCTTCCATCTCTTCCGTCCCTTCGCCCTTCCGCCACCCCTCTATCGGACTGTGCCACGACGCCAACCCCTTCCCTGCTTCCCGCCAGTCTCGACGGCGTTTCGCGATCCCATCAACGAACGAAGATCCAACAGCGCGTCGGAGACTCGACGACGTGGCGCACCTCGTTGCGCTCATTGTCTCCTCGACGCGCAATATCGAGATGGTCCGGCGAAACAACCGACGCTATTAAACGCGGAACGATCGTAAACGATCGCTGGCCGGCTACCAAACCGAGGGCGATCCCTCTTTTAAATGATCTCCCACGGAATCGTTACTCTTTACTGTTCCGCGAATCTGGGACTCGTGCGTCCGCAACGGTTCGACCGCCGATTTAACCGACTTCGCGACAGCTTTGATTACCGCGCGTCAAGGCCGACGCGAACGCATCCTCCGGCGCCTCGCGTTCCCACGAGCGGTCGTTCGAATTTCAAATTTCACGCTCGTCCAACGCAGCGACCAGGAGAGACAGAGAGAGAGAGAGAAAAGAAAGAAAAGAAACGATATCAACGGACAATACGCGATGGTATGTTGAATGCATCCCCGCAGTCACGTTGTCAAAGTGCACGCGTACTTAGGATCGATTTCTTTCGCTCTCTTTCTCCCTCCGTCTCGGTCTTCTCCGTCCCCCGTCGCTTTTGTCCCTTTTTATCCCACTTTCGTGAAAATACTCGCGAATTCAACGTGCACGGGCTGTTGGACAGAGAAAAAGGCTTCTCCGTCTCTCTGCCCGGCTAGTCAGCCTCGTTTCACCGGGTTCGTGCACGAAAAAGCGCAGGGACCGCGGTTATTAAGATAATTGGGGTAATCATTTTTACCAGGAGTGCGACCTCACGCGATCTACCGATGCCGATCACCTTAGAACGCTCGATGCCAGCTAATAACCAGCGAGTTTCCGCCTCTCGAAACGATCAACCTCGCACACAGACGTAAGGGTGGCGCATCTCGTACGAACGTAGTTAACCGTATCATTGTTTCCGGATGAGTACGCGAGATCCGATCGAAAGTTCCGTGCCAGCTACGCCATAATTGTTCGGCTAAACTTTATCTTGATTCGACACGACCCTTTCGCTGCACCCGCTGTCTATCGACGTTGCCGATTTCTCTTTCGTTTCGATCGTTTCATAATCGATTCGCGCCAGTTTCCGAACCAAAATTTCGTTTTTCGAACTCGACGCGTTTCACCGTCTTTTCGTTACGTTCGCGCAAGTAAAGCTCGTAAGAAATATACTAGACGCGGACTGTAGCCGTAAGGGCGTTTATTAAACTTGTTTGCAACCCTAGGGTTCGTACAAGAATGCCTTCTTAGGCCACTCGTATTAGCCCCGACGCCATGGGCCATCGAAACGTTTAGGCAAGGCCCCAGAGAGGGGTGATGCCGCACATGGCCCTCCTGAGCCGCTCGTGCACCCTGGCCCGATATTCTTACATTGCCACCTTCGAAGAGCAGAGCATGGACGAATTCTGTGTTCCCCTCGGAAACGTTCCGAGAAAGGCTCGAGAATTCGCTATTGTACGGTGTGCGCGAACGGAATGGCGGGCTCGCGGAATTCAATATGGATTATGATGTCTATAGGTTGGCAGGCAGGCGGGCTGGGCTGTGAAGCAGGTTCGAAACCTGGGCAAACAGCCATTAGTAATCGATACTCGCGTAAACATCGGGCCGTGCCGCTTCGAGACGAACCAATTAATTTGCCACTTAATGCATGACGTCCAGCACGGTGCTGCGCGATCACGCGAACGCTTGATTCACGTTCCCGGCGAAAAGCGCGCGCGGGTCAGCGCGATCGCGAGAATTTCCACAGCGAGCGTTTCCGCGTGAAAAACCGCGAATTGCGGATTGATATTCGCCTAGGGAGTGGGTCGAAAGTCGAGGACGATCGTGGTAAAAAGTTGTTTGATACCGCGACACGTGCAGCCCAGAAACAGGCTGGAATTTACACGTGGGTTGCATCGAACGACGGCTAACAAGTTTGCGGATCGCCACGGTAGGTTGCCGTTCGAAGAACGTTCCGTTGGAAACGATCAGGCTCGGACAAAAACGGAATTAATGCCTTTCGGGTGAGCACGGACGGTGCAATGGATGGTGTTTGGCGGCTGGTTCGAAACTGGGACGAGCGAGCGCGCTTTACAGACTCGGTAAGACGCGTCGGACGAAAATTAGAAACGACGCTGCGCGAATTTCGAAACGGAGGGTAAACAGCGAGCGAGAGGGGGTGGTCGGCAGAGTCGTTGGACCGGTTTCCTCAGCGGGTTTCTGGAGCGATTTTCAGCTGGCATGGCAGCGAGGACGCGGAAAGAAGAGGGAAGACAACAAGAGCGGTGTACAGTCGGCGGGGGAGGGGCAGGGAGGATAGACGATATCGCGAATAGAAAAGGTACGCCGATGAAGACGACGCGGCGTGGCGCGGCGGCGAATGCCCCGGCGTTCGACCTGCAGGTGCAGAAAACTTGACCGAGTTTCCTCGGCGCACGCGGTGCAGGGCGACCCAGATTTCACCCTGTCACCCTCTTCCTCTCTCTCTCGCACCCGTTGCTACGCCGTTCCCCCTTGTTCGCGCGACCCTTGCCGCGCTCTGAACCCCATGTTCGCGTCGAGTGCGTGCCTCGCCACCCTCCCATAACCTATAAACCCTCTACACCCTGTTCCCTCGTACGTAAACTCGGCGAGCCTCGCCTCGAGCGAGTTACAAAATTCTGTCACGCGATTCCGCTTCGATTCTACACCCGAATGTGCCACGGAATAATCCATCCGCCCCGATACGGTTCGACGCGGCTCTGTCTCTCACCCTTCGTGGCCTGGCGTTCGCTTTTCGTGATTGTTTATGCTTGTATAAATAGAACGTATTTATATCGCGTTTAGCGCACGGTGGAAAAACAGATCGATTAACGGCGACGGCCCCTCGGTTTACCTGAGATATCACCGGGAATGATAACATCGATCGTCGTCCGACTGACGTCACGTGTGCGGTGAAAACCTGTAAATCAGACGGACTCGCTCTCCCGTGGACACCCAGCGATGGGCTCGGGAAATCTGCGACCGAACAGATAGTCGCGCATGGATTCCGTTCGAGTAAATGGAGCACAGAAATTGCCGCGCGCTAAACTCGTGCGAATATAACTCCTCGAGGTACGCGTCTGTACGTCGAGGAACGGTGTCTTTCGACGCTTTCGTTCTTCGAGCGATGGAGAACGGTCCGTCGTTTGCGTCGATCGCGTTTTTCACTCGACGAGCGAGGTGTCCCCACGAGGAATCCCTTGGTCGCAGCGAAAGCGACACGTGCGAGTATTAATAAACAGTAACGGTGGCTATAGCAACGTTCGATGTTATCTCGAACCGTCGATCAAAGTTCGAGCGATCATGCGAAAAGTGTACAACTGATGAACGTCGACGGGAATGGTTTTGTCGGGAACTCGATCTTGCCGATGTCGTTTCGCTGATTCCCACGCTATTATTCTATTTGCTTACACACTACTTTTTATCGCGTCCCTTCCGATCGCTCGAAGCGTCGCTCGAATTGCTTTCAATCACCGGCTCGAATAGAAAACCTATAAACGGCTAGAGTTTATTGGGTAATATTCAGGCTTCGGTTAGAGCGCACGCGAAAATTCTATGGAACTAGAAATCTCGATCGATCGTCGACGTTCTTTTTTCTCTCGACCGCTTAAGGACGGTAGATACAGGCGAAGAGGCAAACTGTCCTGGCGCGTACGAAAGGACGATCGGTCGTTCCTATTCTTGGGAACGGTCCGTTCCAGGAACGCCGTTTCCGGGAGAATTTAATGGGCCATTTTAATATCACCGAAACGGGGATGTCATGCGACGAAGTTGCGTGGGCGAGCGGCGCGCGAGCGATTACGATGCGTCACCGAGAATCCACGGACGGCGTTGCTCATACTTTGGATTTATTCCGAGGTATCGTCGAGGACGCTGCGGGATCGTCGTATATTCCTCCGCGAAAGGCAGTTACCGATTCCTTGCGGCCGGAATCACGGTGGTACGAGGCGAATAGAGATTCGCGGGAGAAGGATTAGGTATTTACCTTGCCTTAAAGCCCTCGTATTTACTTCCGGATCGGGGATGAAGCTAGGAACGTGTACTCCCCCTCCTCGACAAATACCTATCGTGATAGATTAGACTCGTTCGCCGGGTCTTTTACCTCCCTCTCGATCCAATTTGCTTGGACTCGCGATCGCGGGTCCTCCGCGAGGGTTAATCGAGCGGTCCCGTTCAGGGAAGCGAGCTATCTCGCGTTGCGAGCAGCGGTTAAACTAATTGTCGTCTGGCAGGGGAGGGGAAAAGAAAAATAGGTAGCATCGTGGGAGGGTGGGCGTTCGAATGGAACGGCTGGACGGGCCGTCATAAATAATCCGGGAGGCCTGAATAAGCCGGGTTCCACGAATTCCGTGGGACGCTCGATTCGATCGGAACGAGGCGACGACTCGGGTTGTTCTTAGTACCTGTCGCGCATAGATCCTCGAGCAGGTTCGCCAGCCAGCCGGCGAGGCGAGCATCGACAAGTTTAATCGATGCCGTCGCGACGCGAATTCGGCCAGGAACCAGCAGGAAAAAGAAATAATAGAGCGTGCGGAATAAAAGAGAGAGCCAGAGAGGGAGAGAGAGAGAGGAGCGGAGACATATTGATTTTATCGCGTTCGCGTGCACCGGATCGCATCGTCTCGGTCCGCGAGCAAGTCGTGCGTACCGCGAGCGATAGTTTGCCAAGCGACCCAAATAAAACCGGCCAGGAGGAATGCGCGGACCGTGTGCACGCCGGTCAAACGCGGAAGAACGTTTCCCTCCCGATTTCTACCTTCGCGACCAGTCGAAAGGGTTGCGAATCGGAGCGGTGGTTGAACGATGCGTCGGTCGATAACCAGCGGGACCATCGGCCGCGTATCAAACACGTTGCGTACGCGCGAGAAGCGTCGGGACGAGGATAATTGGTCGCGATCGAACCGCCCGCAACGTCGAAGACGCCGCCGAGACGTTGCTTTCTCGTTGCGTAAATCGGACAAACAAACATCGCGTATGCTCGCATAGTAGCGTAGCGTAAAGTAACGCGATCGGGCAAACGGAAGAAGGAAGCGGAAAGGGTTGTGTGGCGAGGGTGAAAGAGAGGGTGAGAACGGGCTGGAACGCGTGGAAGAAGGAGGGAATTAGCGAGAGTCCGAACACGGACGGAAGACGAAAGAGAAAGAGGAGGACGAGGAGGAAGGGGAGAGAGAAAGAACGAGAGGTAGGAAAGGAGGTGGCAGTCTGTGCGGAGGGTCGTACGTATCGCATCAGGGTGTATGCACCGAAGAGGGGTAGGCCGCGGCGGGGGTCATGGAGTGCGCTGACCTACTGTTCCACATTCGTCGCACACAGCAGCCTTTCCGAACTTCGTAGCGGGGCGAACCCAGAAACCCAGAACGCTGCCCCCTGCACCCTCCTCCACCCCCGACCACTGCCTTCTCCCTAGCTTTCTCTTTCTCTTATCGTCTTCCTCGCTCTTTCTACTTTTCTCGCCGCTGATACACGCCCCCCTCTTCCCGCTACGGTCTCGCGGATTTAAACCTGAATCCTTTATACCGTGGAATCGCGCGGAACGGCGCAGCCATCCAGGCGCATCGCATCGCCGCGCCACGACTTTCCTTCTTCCTTTCCTTCTTTCCAGCTTTCTCGCGTCCCCTTTGAACACGCGAGAGGGCCACTCGAGCCGCGTGTGCCTTCTCCCGGACGTTTAACCACACCGTCCGAGATCGCGCTCGCCACGAGGACCCCTTTTACGGTCCCATCCAGATCCATCTCGCGTCGACCAACAACCGCACGCGCGCACGGATCGAGGCGAAGCGTGACGCGGCGCTAGCAGAAACTAGCAGTCGAGGAGATGCGAAGGGAAGGGTCGTCGGATAAGGGCAGCTCGAGCGGGTGGCTTGGTAATTTATAGCAGTGGTTTAGCAACGGGCCGGCCGTTACCTCGTTCCGTTCGCAAGGGCAATTAAACGGTGCTCGCGAGACCGGGATCGTTGAACCAACCTGACGCGGTGGTACGAATCGACGATGCCTTCGCGGTAAAAGTCGAGCCGCGGTGAACGCGGCGGGGAACGGTCGCCGGAAGGAAACGACGGTTTTCTATGAATTATTCGAGGGACAGCGAGGGTGGACGGGGCGCAGGGACCGCAAGGAACGTTCATGCACCCCGAAAGCTCGTTTCCCTCCCCGTTCGCAAGCGCAGCGGCGCATGTCTTGCCGCTGCCGGCAGTATCGGTTCGACGCACACCGACGAGAGCGAAAGCTCACTTACGGTCACGAATTGTTACGCACACCGTTGACCGGGACGCGCGCGTCCCGACACCTGGCGTTTCGACCAGGTAAGCCTGCCGATGCGGCGTTCGCGATTCGAAAATGCCCGCGGAAACGACTACGAGTCCGGGGAAACGTAACGTCGAACGAGCGCGGCAACCGTAGGCAAGAAGTAGTTTACAAACTTCGATGGAACCGTTCGAACCAAGGATGACAACAGCAGAAAAAGTGCGCTCGTTTGCTTCGCGACGTATTCGATTCGAGTTGGTTGAAACGACCCCGATTCGAATCGTCCGATCGAGGAGAACCGTTCCAGCACGCGTGAGAGGAAGAGTCGATGGTTTGCGAATAGTCTTCCGCGTAGAAGCAAAGTCGAGGGTGCCCGGTGGATCGCGTTACGTGCCTGCGTCTCCCCACTCGGGGGTGAAACGCGGAGAGAGAGAGAAAGAGATAGAAGTTGGTACCGCGGGGTGGCGAAAGGCGAGGAGGTGCGAGCGAGACGGGTGAAACGGGAGAAGGATTCGCGAAAGCGGTGAACGTCGCCGTGTGGAATGTCGAGGTGAACGAGGAGAGAAGCTCGCGAAGCCACGAGGTAAGGGAGGATAGGGTCTGAAAAAAGGGGGAGGAGAGTAGGGACTACTCGTAGGAGGGAAGAGAGGAGAGAGAGAGAGAGAGAGGGGGGAGGAGGGTGTAGCGGAACGGGGGCAGGGAAGGCGTGTGTAGGTGGTGGTGGAGGATCGAGAGAGCGTAGTCGAGCGACCGTCCCGCTGTGGCAACGAGCTCCGACGCTCGGGGAACGTAGGTAGTGCGTGAACTTCCGGCCGAGTGAAACGGACAAGTACAAAGAAAGGGTGGTGGTGAAAGGAGAGGTGGTGAGAGAGAGAGGAATCGTCGTGGTTCCTCCGCGGGTCGGACATTGGGATCGAGCGTAAAATCGTGAATAAAATCTTGCAGAGGCGTGAAGCGGCGCGCTTACCAGGACGGGGGCGAGTGGTGTCGTCGGCTGAGCAGTGGACGAAGAAGCGCGCGGTGAACGTGGACGTGGAACGCGTGGACGCGAACCACCGCGGATCGTATCGAATCGAATCTCGTTAGAAGAGCGATCCGCCGGAGGAGAGGGAGAGAGAGTGCGTACGTGTGTGTGTGTGTGTGTGGGTGCGCGCGGTGTGTGCGGGTGTCGTCAGTGAAAGGGTTTTCGTAGTCGCCGCTCGATCGCCCTCGGAGACCCTGAGGGACGCGAGTGCGTTTGTTATGCGTACCAGAACGTGGTACAGTGGCGGTTGAAGGCGGCGGCGACGAAGACGAAGAGGACGAGGCAAACGACGAGCAACGGAAGGTTCGGGACGGCGAGGAGCGCGGGGACGGGGACGAGGGCGAGTGCAACGACGACAACGAGGAACGGATACGGGAGGATCAGAAGCAGCGGTCGCTTCCAAGGAGGACGTGGACGCGGACGCGGAGGAGGTGGAGGAGGAGGAGGAGGAGGAGGAGGAAGAGGCGGTGGAAGAGGAACAGGTGCGAGTGCGAGCGCGAGTGCTGGTGCAGGTCAAAGATCGGCATCGTCATCGTCGTCGTCATCGGCATCGGCATCGGGTACGGAGCCAGACCGATCGAGAGTGCGTTCTGGTCTGTTGCCGCAGGGGAGGAGGGGTGGGAGACTCGAAAGGGAGGAAAGACGACGACGCCGGCGACGAGGAGGAAGAAGGAGAGGAAGAGAGGTGCTGGAGGAAGACGAGGAAGAAGAAAAGGAAGGTAGTGGTTGTTGGGTCCGTTTGTCTCGTCGTCGAGATCGAGAGAGTTTAGAGCTTAGGAGAGAGGAAGAAGCATATCCCCCCCCTCTCTCTCTCTCTCTCTCTTCTCTCTCACTCTCTCTCTCTCTCTCCCTCTCTCCAGTTTCTCCGAGTCTCTCTCCGAGTGATCGTTTTTGCGCGTACGAGCGAGCAAGAGGAAGAGGAAACGACGATTCGCGCGAGCTGATCGAGCAGGGAAGAATAGCAAGAAAAGAGAAAGGATATCGAAGATAAGGTGGTATGTGGTGATATATTTTTTTTTTTTTTTCCTTCCCGTTCCCCTTCGTTCGTTCGCTGGGAAGGGTTCACTGTGTTCGTCGCGGAGACGAAGCGTTTCGTCGAAGAGTGTCGTGTGGTTCTCGAAAGTGTGGTGCCTGAGCACGAAGAGGGAATCGCCAGCAGGGCAGAGGCTCGAACGCATGTAGGAACATGGCCGCAACCAGCCCCTGCCTCCCTCTAGAGGTGAGTTCAGCGAAACCGGAACGGCTCTGATTCCGATTCTTCGCCCTAGCGATTTCGTTGCGAAATCACGCTCGCCGCTCTTTTCTCTGGAACCTCTTTGTCGTCGTCGTCGTCGTCGCCGTCGTCGTCGTCGTCGCCGTCGTCGTTGTCGTCGTCGTCGTCGTTGTCGTCGTCGCTCTCCCGATCCCCTCGTTCGTTCCCGTTCGCTCGCGCACCCACTCCTCGAGACCGTCTCTGCGCGTTCCTCGCGAACCCCCTTTCTAACCTATCGAGCGAACCTCGTTCCCCCGTTCCATCTCCGACGCAAAAATCCAACGAACCTTAACGGGACTCGCGCTTCGTCGCCTCGACCTCTTTCCCCCTGCGTCCGAATCGCTTCGCTAATTAACCGACACGCTCGTCGAGCCAAGCCCCGTGTCTTGCTCCTCCTCGACGACGCGGTGCTGTTTTCGCGATTTCGCTGTTATCCGTTCGACGCGTGTAAACACGTTCACGGATTTCTTGGCTCGCCGTCTCTGTTGTTGTCGTCGACGGTAGATTCGCGGACGAAAAGTCGTTCTTCCCCTATATCGCGTCGACCTCGTTTATT
This sequence comes from Xylocopa violacea, assembly GCA_963969225.1. NCBI lineage: Eukaryota > Metazoa > Arthropoda > Insecta > Hymenoptera > Apidae > Xylocopa > Xylocopa violacea. The sequence goes on along the minus strand of CAXAJV010000008.1, from coordinate 30,707,475 downwards.
CCGCCGTTTGATATCGCGTTATTATCTCGTCGACTACGATCGCGTCGCTTGTCAGTCCACGCTGTCCGTTCGTGTTCGCGAAGGTAACGCCGCGATGCCAGCGGGGACCTCGTAAACGCAACGTTACCAATCCATCGGAGGACTTTTTGCTCGATAGACTCGCGCTGCTCTCCTCTATAGATTGTCCCCTTTTCGCGCTTTAATCGTATCGATTAAATTCTGACGTGCCACCTAATGAATCGAGCCTTTGAACGCCTCTTCTCGATGCATAATAATTACTTTAACGCAGTCGGCTGTTGTCGTTTGAGGACACGTCCGAGTTTACGACCGAATTCTACCTTTGTCCGCTAACGGCAAGTCCCATTCGACCTCCTTTTCCGGTGGAGTCTGGAAATAATTAGACAAGAGAAACGGTCGAAAGTTGTCGCCCGCTTAAACTGCGAACCGAATGAATTGTTATTCGGAAACGAGCGTGCAGAAGAATTTAGAACCGCAGTGGAAACGGTCGTGCGATGGTCGGACGGTAGCACGAGTCCTGTTTACCGGTCGCACGATGGAAACGCACTCGTGGCTTCTATCCGAGAAATCAGAACTCGCGCAGAAATCGCGTTTTCGAACGATCGAGGTGACCAACGATAAGATTAATTTCGAACGAACCGGTGGCGTTAATTTCCCGGCTGTTATTTCTCTCTCTTTCTCTCTCCAGAGAGCTCGTAAATACGAAAAGAGCGTCCACTTTGAATTCTCGCCGACCCAGTCGTAATTTGGCTCGTCGCATTGGAAATTTATTTTATACCGACGGATTTATCGCTTTCATTAAAACGCCGGGTAGCCGCGAGCGTTCGCTCGTAGCCACGCGACACTTTTACTCCGGTTTTCGCGCTTAACACACGCCGCGTCCTCTGCTCGCGATATTTTTCATCCCCGTTTCCGTTTCCTGCCCGAACGCGCACCGGGGACCGTCGAAAATAAAGGTCGACGACCCGAGTCGAACCGTTTCCGTCCGCCAGCACCGCGAGTCGTCCGTTATCCGAAATCACCTTCAACGTTGCTGCCGTTTCCCCTCGATTTTAAATCGCGTCTCGCGCGTTCCACGGGCGATCTCGAGTTTTAAAGGCCACGCGACGAGCTCGCGTTCCACGGGGTACGTAAAAAGTGAAAACTCGTGTTGCGGACGAGAACGCGAGATTCGAAGGTTCGTTCGCGGTCGCGAGGGAAGGTCGACGATCCCCGCGTTCGAGTGTCCTCGCGAATGTTAATTTATCAGAGACCCATAGGGCTGGCTTGTCGCGTAAAAGCCGCCGTTACGTAACTGGCAATTAAATAATGGCTGGAAGCGTGCCGGTCGGCCGTTTCGTCGTTCGCTCGGCTAATCGCGTCCCTCGTGTATCCAATCTCGATTCGATCGATCGAGAGCCGGTCACGCTCGAACGCGAACGATCTCCACGATGAAAGCGATCGTTTCGCGTCGCGCGGCAACACCTTGGCGTTCTTTCGGAATTCGAATCCGGTTCTTTTCGTTTCGGCAACCTCGGTGGTTGCCTTTCGATAACCTGGTCGTACGGAAGTGAAACGAGGGGAAACTTTCTTATCTAGGCGATAGGAAATTCTTGACCGACAAAGGAAGCTCGCGTCTAGCTGTCGACCCAAAAATTGCATCGGACGTTTCGCAGGAAGAAAGAGGACAACCCCCGTGGCGCAAAACGGTTTCTCATCCCCTCTTCCTCCTCCTCCTCCTCCTCCTCTCTCTCTCTCTCTCTCTCTCCCTTGCAGCTCGACATCTCGGATCATAAAAATCCGCGAAATTGGGTCGAAATTCCGACGGAAGCGTAACGTGGACTCGTATCAGGCCGATTGTCGAGGCTGATTGCTTCCCTGAGACGCGGCTGTGACGTTGCTCGGTGTATTCGGGGGTTGGCAAGAGTGCCGAGAGGAGTGGAGGAGCGGCGGCACGTGTGAGCGGGCAGGGTTTGGATTCGCAGTTGGCAAGACTGGTGGTTCTGACGCTCGTAGGGTAGAACGGGGGAGGTGTACGACGACGTTGGAGGAGTCGTGGACGAAGGAAGAGGACGCGGCGCGCGACGGGGGTGGAAGAGGAGATCGCTGGAACGGCCGAGGAGGGGCCGAAAGGGCGGCATGAATGAACGATCAATAGATATATAGTTGCTTGCTGCCAGGTATCCACCTTTCCGTGTATTTTCTCGATAGACGCGAGTTTCTCTTTCTGGAAACCGTCGTCTCGATTCGAGCCTCGAGGAATCCCTAAAGTTGTCTCGCCCGGCGCTATTTTCCGAATCGAGTACGAAAGTAATCAACGACCGATCCGTTGGCAGAACGATTATCGTCGGTGGCTCGCGCGAGACTTTTCGAACCGTGCTCCATAAAATTGGACGGAATCCCATCGGAGATACGTGGAACGAAAATTCTACGAACGGGGAAATTTAATAATCCTAAAGGCGTCGTAAAACCCTTGGTTCCGTCGTACGGCAGCGATCAGGCTAGATCGATATCGCACGAGTTTGTTTGTGGACCAGGCCAGCGGAGACGCGTGGCGTGCGTGCACATGCCTAAACCACGCCACATTAGCTCGTATATACGTGTCCTTCGTACATAATAAAGCCAGCGATTCCCTGGGGTCGACTAGGCCACCGCGGGGATACTTTTTTACATCCCCGATGATATCGCGCGCGCGGTTAATACCCATAGTTGGAGCCGCTTCGTTCGTTTAACCTAATTGCCGCCACGGTTCGCGTATACACGCGTTTACGCCTTTAGTCATCGACGAGCGAAGAATCTCGTTGTATCGTCGTCGACGAACGTTGCGAAAAAGACCCACACCGAAGGGTGGGAACGGCGTTGCGGGTGAATCTCGCGTGGGTGTCAAAGTTCCCTGGGAGGAGGCGAGCCTCCCCTAGCGCGATACTCGTATTACGCGAAACGGCGGCACGTCCAGCCGTTAAAAATTTGCATCCTCCTCGAAAAGGGCAGGTGATGCGCGTAGGGCTGGTTGCTGGTGGCGAAAGAAACGCCGGTGACCAATGGCTCGTATGCTCGGTGACCTCGCGGCGTGGGCGACCGCGTTATTGCGTGTGTGTCGTCGCTGCGTAACACTGCGCACACGTCGACTTTGTCCGTGTTCCAACTCGTCCGATTTCTCCCTCCCTTTTTATCTCGGTTCGTACCACTTGGCAAATGCTGGAGACGTCGAGTCGCCCCGGTTGACCTTACTATCGACAAAGGCGCCTTCCTTGATTTATTAAGCCCCGACCACGCAACGATACACGTAGAAATACGTACGCGAGTAACGATCACTGGCGTTCGATCGCTCGCCAGACTATTCTTCGCCACCCACCGAGAACTTGTCCAACTGGAAAAGCTCGCAGGCAGCCGCAAGAATCTGCGCGAGTTTCTCGTCGTTAGCGAGAGAAAACCTCGTATCGAAGTTTTGAAGCGCGTCGCCACGGAAGAAGCGATAAACGGCCTCGAAGTCGATTCGCGTGTCTCGTAATTCGTCGTCGACTATAAGCACGTCAACCAGCCCGGTATTTCCGCGCTGGTTTTCTTCGAAACGTAATCGAAGCGTATCGAGGAAAAGGAGGCGTCGAAACTGTGCTGAAACGCAAAAATTCCGATCCAACGACGGATCTCGTTTCCAACGTTTAACGGTTCGAGGATCGAAGTTTCCCGCGAGCGAATCGCCTTTCGATTCGAAGGCCGACCGTATCGTTCGCGGCAGAATGTTATAGTTCAAGGAGCCCTGGTGTCTACGCCGAACGCCACCGCCATCTGTTTATTCGAGCATTTCCTAGAATTTGTCGCATAGCGACGACAGCTTTTCTTAACGTAGGGAAACCGCGAAAGCTCGGACGATAAGAAGGTAAAGATCGACGAGACTCGGAGGAAGGAAGCGTGGGATCGATTCGACGGCAGAAATAGTAGTACTAGAGAAGAAGTCGCATGGTCGGAGGGCGTAGTAAAAAGGGCAGAGCGCGCGAGCCTGCCACGTTTTCACTCCTTTAAGTAGCGCGAGTACGCGCGTGGTCGGACGACGCGTTCGCCACGCGTGCCCTCGCGGTTTATCGCTCGATCGCTCGTTCGAATATTCAACAGATCCGAGATTCGTCGCGGCGCGGAACGCGCGTTCCTCGAAACGGCGAGCGAACATCGTGTTTATTCGCCACACGCCACACACGTTCGTTAAAAGGCGAGCGTTTCTATGTTCTCCGGGAACGACGATGAGACTGGTAAATTAGCGTAGACGGCTAATCCCAGCGATTAGCCCCGGGGCGAGAGTTTCCGTTTCGACGTTCCATCCTGTCCGCGTCACCGTACACTCATTGACTCGGCGAAAATGACTTTCGACCAGTCTGCGTTTCTACGAATCGCACGTGTAACCGAATTTGCATATCCTAATTAGCATTCTTCGGGGAAACCGTGAGCGTTGCTTAATCTATTCCTCTTATCAATGAATGCGAGCTTCTCGGAACGGTTCTTTCACGGTCGCGTGTTCCGCCCATTCATTCGCCGCAGTCACCAAATCATCCATTCGAATACGCGAAACGACCGTTTACCGTCTCGTGGTTTATTTTCATGCGACTGGTGTGGAACACCGGTTTCCTCCTGCGCCCGGCCTCGAGAGTCACGTAGGACTTCGTAATCCCGCGACGCGGTTGTTTTCGCGTACGGGCAAATTTCGAAGGGACGGACGGACGGAAGTGGGTCACTGGCGCGGACACGCTCGTCTCCAGAGAGGTACGAGCGACGATCGAATCGCGAATCGTTCGATCGCGTCGGAACCGCGGGAGAACGAAACGCCACCCGCACTGGTTGCCGCAACCGCTTCGAAAATCGCGTGTGCGGCAAATGGCGCGGCCGTGGGACGTCTCCGGCGTCTGGCCGTGACGTTCTCCCATCCCCCGCGTCGTCTTCCTCGATGATCTTCGTCCGGAACGGTTAAAATCGTCGTCAAACGTCCCCCGCTCGGAGGCGCCAGACGATCGCGCTCGTTTACGGCCACGTAGTTACGCGGTTCTATCCTTCGTCGCGTCGTTGCGACCGCTACTTGAGCGCTCGCCAATCCGAGGACCGCCCTGCCAGCAGCTCGCCCTCCGATTTCCGTCCCGTTCCACACCCTTCGATCGTCCTCCTTTCCGCTCCTCTCTCCGCGAGTTCATTTTTTCCCGTCGCCTCCCGTCGTCCCGTCGTCGAGTCAGCAACGCTGCTATCAACGCTGCTGATTACAGGGATCGTAGCACGCTCGCTCGCTCGCGAGTACGAGCGGAGAATCCGACAGGTTCGTTTGGTCGCGAAATATCGTGGAGTCGTTAACGACGGGGCGGCGATCGGGCAGCGTTGGCACGTAGATCGACGTACTCGCACACGAGGTACACGTAAACGTACGCAGCGGCATAACGCGCGATCGCAGAGCGGCCAGGGGTGGTGGTGGTGGGCGAGCAAGGACGCACCGGGGGAACAGAGGGGGTGTTATCGAAACGAAACGGATACACGTATTCATCGCACACGTGTACAGCTGACGTAACCCCGGTTTCTGGGGGCAAATAGACCGAAAGGTAATTTTGCCGAGGCATGTAGGCGGTTATTATGGCTAGGTGGCTCTCCAGCGTTGGCCTTTCCCCGCTTTCCACCCGTTCCCACCGGCGTTCGCCGCCGTTTACACGGGTTTAATGCGCGGACAATGCTGTTAGCGCTATTTACGGTCGCCTAGCTTCGCGTTAGGCTCGTCCGCGTTTCAATCGCGGTTCGTTTCTTCGAAAGGGATTCAAACGTATCCTTGAGGTGGACGGAGCCTAGCGGGGGTAGCGTCGATAGCAGGTTGCTTCGGGACACGTGCTCGGCAATAATAACAAGTCTGTCGCGCCTAGGAACCTAGAATGAAACGTAACAACGCGCATCGATTGAAATCAATTCGTGTTCCAGGGTGAGCGCGCGAGTTCAAAGAGAGAGAGAGAGAGAGAGAGAGAGAGCGTGTGCCAGTCAAGCTGTCGATAACGCGGCGATCGATCATTCGGTGCCGTGGAACGCGTGCATGCACGCGCGAGCAATGTCGCACGGGTTGCCGCGACGACGAAAGCAACGCTTGCGATCGGAAGGCGAAACGCGCACACCTGTTCGAGATCGGGTCGTCGCGTCACTCGATGCCGAGCATAAGCGGACCGCTGCATCGAATTCCGCCTCGACCCAGATCCACGCACCGGGAGTGTTTCGACGAGAGATCGTCTTTCGCGCGCCGCTTCGATTCCGAGTGGAAGCGAGGATCGCGGGTAATAATCGTTAATTGCTCGTTATCGAGAATACCGGAGAATATACCCGGTGGGCTCGTAGAGAGGCGCTGGTGGAAGAGGGGGTGCGAGAAGAAAAGGGTGGCGGTGGGTACGCGGTGGCGATGGTCGTGGCTCGGTTGACGTCACCGGGCAAAATGGCGGTGAGGTGACGTCACCGGGAACGAACCCCCTCCCTGGACGTGGCTCCGCAACGTCGGCCGAGAGGGTAGCCTCGATATCGCGGCAGAGATGCCAGAGGATCGGAGATGCGCGCGCGAGCGAGCGAGCGAGAGAGAGAGAGAGAGTAGGTGTCGGACGGGTGGGCGCCGCGATGCTCGCGTCAGAGCGGTTTCGGTGCTCGGAAAATTTTTGGCAAGATCGTTTCGCGCATTTAGAGGGCGACATTAGCCTGGGTTTTCGAGTAACGATCGCGGTCGGGAGACGCCCCGCGGAGGGCCGCCGCACACCATAGCCGGATAAGAGGAGATCCGTCTCCGTGGACGGGAGAGAGCGGTGGTGCGTGGACGTGTGCCGGCGACGCGGCGACGATGGTCCCACCGGCGGTGGCGGCGTTCCTTCGTTCCGTCGTTCGATCCGTTCTCCCGGCGTGCACGTGGTGGAAGGAACCGCCGCGTCGCAGCGAACGGTAGGTACGGAAAAGCCAGCCAGAGAGCAAGATGCCGGACATACTGCGCACGTGGCGCAGACCGATTCGGCGATTCGGCTGCGCGCCACTCCGGGTCCCTCTGCTAGCCAGGGCGGTGCGACCGGCGCACTCGAGCAGCTCCTGCGATTCTCTTAGCCGGCCGCCAATTTACAACCTACCCTTTTTCCTCTTCCTCTCTTGCGACCGCGTGGGACCCGCGGCGATCTCTCCAAAAATCTCTCTCCATCCGTTCGAACCTCGAACCGAGTTTGATTTTCGCTCGCTCATCTCCGCGCCTGCGCCGATTCTTCTTGCGGTATATCTATCGTCCGACGATACCAACCCGTGCTCGTTTCCAGACCAACGAGGGGTTACGAAATTTCTTGTTGCATGCGAACGCGATTCTGCTCGAAACCGTCGGGCCGACTAGTGGCTGACTAAACGACTTCTGAAAGGGTTAACGCGAGAATCATGCACATCGATGCAACGATTTTCAAGGGGATCTGTTCTATAGCGCGACGTCACGTCTTTCATATTGATTTCCCGAAAGATATTAATAACTCTCGAGAAGTATCGTCGATAACTGATGAGCCATAATAAACTTTTAAGTGCCGTCCCAGTTGCCGCGAATAGACACTAATCTCTGTACTCCTCGATGCCGCGAGACAACTCTCCATTAACCGGGATGCCGGACAAGACGCGAAAACCCATTTATTTTTCTACTCCCTCTTTTCTTTTTTTTTCGTTTTCTCATCGCCTACCAACGACCAGCAGCTATAAAGTGGAAACGTACCAGATCGCGAATGCCTTTTCGCGATCAGCTCGACGTCGTCGGTATTTGCACGAACGAGGGGATGAAAAAAGTGGCCTTCCGTCACGATCGCCACCACCCCCCCCCCCCCCTCGTTAGTCCGTGATCTGGAATCGAAGGCCAATTATTTTTGCGCGCCCTCTATCGTCGATCCACGAATATCCGCTCGTTTCCAGACCGTGACCACCCTCGGTTGCTCCTATTTTTCGCTGAATCCTTTTTTTCCCGCGGCCAAAATTTGCACGCTCGTTACCTCGATTAGGCGGAATCGGGAAAAGTATTTGCTCGACGAAGATAAATCGTTCGCATCTTTCCGCGGAACTTTATCCGCACTCCCGCACGGAAAACCGAACACGCTCGTCTTTGGCGAGCTGTAAAACTGAAACCGTGGGCAGGTCGATCGATTCCTGTAACGATTCAATTAGAGTGGGTTTCGGTTCCGGTATCGGTCTGACCATTAACTGGCTAATTCTACTGAATTCCGATCCGGAGGCGCGACGGCCGCGTTCTCGATAAACAGGAATCCAACCTTTCCATCGACTCGAGCACGCTGAAACAACGGGATCGCGTGGAACCTCTTCCGCGCGTTCGTTGATCCACTGCTGCGAGCGTTTCTCGGTGGAATCGAATCGATTCGAGATACCCGGAGGATGGACGAGGCGCGAGTGTTGGCGATGGGTGAACGCGACCAGCCTCGTATTAATTGCAGCGAAAAAAAAGAGAAAAAGAAAAAGAGAGATAGGCCCGCGACACGGTGGCTTGGCACGGATCTCGCTGCTCCCTGTCGTCGGCTCGCTAACCCGTAAAAAGTCCTCTTGGACGACGTCGCCTCGCATAAATCGCGACTAACCTTCGCTTTTTCGACGCGCGTTTATCGCGATCGCACTGGGATATTAATTAGGATGCGTGCGTTTCTCTTGAAATCCAACCTGTCGAGCTCTCTCGCGCGCGAATCTCGCGGTGGCGCGAATATTGCAAATCGAACGAAGCAGTGGTCGATCGAACGCGCGGGGATCCTCCGTCAGAGGAGGACCGCGAGTCCATCCGGTCGAGCTGGAAAAGAGTCGGACCAGCGCGACCAATCGGCAATAGGTTGCACCTGTTGCATAACAGGCTGGCGTAACGATCATCGAGACAGCTCGAAGGGTGAAGACGCGCACGACGGCAGCCTGGCTCTCATTTTCGAGAGTACTATCGATCTTCGCGTAACGGGGCGCGCGCTCTATCAATTATTCCCGCTTCGATTTTAATAATACAGAGACGAGGTTCCAGAGCCGGGTCGGAGTGGCGAACAAATGGGCGATCTGGTACGGATTCGGTCCCGATACCCCACCGCGTTTCCAGCGTTGAACGCGGAAAGATGCCGATTAATCGAACGTTCGCGCGAGATCGATCGTTAGAACCGACTGCGCTGCTGAAGAGAGAGAGATAGAAAAGGGAGGAATCGCGTGGCGTTCCATTTCCAGAGAAGCGACACCCGCACAGGGGTGCCAATATTCGAGATCGAACGAAGCGGCGATTTCGAAAACAGACGGAAGCAAGGGTTGAGGTCACTGCGGATCGTGAAAAATTTGGGACGGATGCCAGTCTCGCGCGATTTCGAATGGTCGCGACGGGTTGCCGCGGCGTCCGTAATGCGGCCGTGAGAAAGACTCGCGTCACTGGCGGATTGGCGTGGAGCAAGGTAAGAAGGGTGGTTAAGCATTCCCGGTGACGCGATCTTTGGGACCGATGGTTGGGCGGAACGCAACGCGCGGACAAGACGCGAGGAGGATCCACGTCGCGAGTTATTGCATTACCGGCTAGCCTGATTGCACTTTCCTGCTCGGAGAGGCGCGCGACGCACGCGTCCCAGTTGCAAAAGTCTCGGCTAATGCAGTTAATTAGCCCCGGTGTGTGTCACGTGTACGCTCGCGTTGGTCATTAACGAGCTCTCGGGCCGCGGAGGAGCGACGACGGGTGTGCGCTCCGCGCGAACATCGATTCGCCTTTTCACGCACAGCCGGCTAACTGGTTCGATCTTGGTTGGTTTCCAGGTTGGCAGCGCAAAAGGCGGCACAAAGGGACCCTGGATACGCGAAACAGTACAGGAGAAGGCCGTGGTTGGCCGGACTGTGTGGTCGCGGTGACTGTACTAGCTTTCGAGGGGAGGTAAGTTGTCGGAGGCCGGTTCCCGGTTCGTTCGCCGCTTCAGCGAGAATGGGCACGCAGGTACCTGGTCTGGTGGACATGGCGTCAGGCCGGGATCAGGGCGGAGGGGCGGGTGGCTGCGGGGGAGCCTGCAAGGGCACCACGTCGTTGTTCATCCTGTCGGAGGATAACTGCATCAGGAAGCATACCCGCTTCATAATAGAATGGCCGCCCTTCGAGTACGCCGTCCTGCTCACCATCATCGCGAACTGCGTGGTCCTCGCCCTCGAGGAGCACCTGCCCAAGCAGGACAAGACCATACTCGCACAGAAGCTCGAGGCCACCGAAATCTATTTCCTCGGCATCTTCTGCGTCGAGGCGAGCCTCAAGATCCTCGCCCTTGGCTTCGTCCTCCACCGTGGCTCCTATCTGCGCAACATCTGGAACATCATGGATTTCTTCGTCGTGGTGACCGGGTGAGCGAACTATTCTCCATTCTCCCGCTCTTTCCAAGGCCGACGAATATTCTTCTCCCCCCCTTTATTCTCCGTTCTACGGCAACTTTTCGTCGTACGGGGTGGGTTCGGGGGGTCCCCCAAACGTTGCCAGGGAACCCGGTTTTCGATCACCGTCGAAACGGGGATCCTTCGCGAGTTACGATTGTTGCGTCTTCTCCCGCGAGCTCGATCGTCGTTTCGTTCTACCCCCCCGCCCCCGGTCGCGTTCTCCTCATCCGCGCGAAAGGAACGAGAGGAGCGCATTCTTGCTCTTTCCACTTTTTCTCTCTCTCTCTCTCTCTCTCTCACTTTCTCTCTCTCTTTCTCTCTAACTCTAACTCTCTCTCTCTCTCTTTCTCTCTCTCTCTCTTTCTATCTCTCTAACTCTAACTCTAACTCTAACTCTAACTCTAACTCTAACTCTCTCTCTCTTTCCTTGGCTGCGATTTTCGAAAAGAAATGAAACGCGTACGAGCGATTTTAGACACGTGGAGAGGAAAACAGTGGGACGAGGAGAATGTCAGTTGGTCAGGTTTTTGATCGACGTATATCCCTCTATCGCGTGTTTACGATAAAGTTGGGGGGGGTCCCGGTTGAGAACGGAGAAAGCCTTTCTTTTTCGCACCGCGTTCGCCGCGCTTTACTCGCTTACCTCGCTTAACTGGTTGGTCTTTAATAACGGATATATCATCAGCGGCGAACAGGCGCAGGAAAGGATCTTTCTCCGCGCAAACATTAAGATTTAAGGAGATCGCACGTCGATCGGTCTTTTTCCCGGCCGAGCAGATAGATTCTAGAGTAATCCTTGGATTAGGTCGATGACCGTGTTCGCCGAAACAAACGTGGACGTCGACCTGCGTATGCTACGTTCCTTCAGGGTCCTCAGACCGCTAAAGCTGGTTTCGAAAATTCCAAGTGAGTCAGTCACAGTTCTGCGAAACGGCAAACGATACTAAACGCCATAAGTAACAGTACAGAGTGCAGTAACAGAGAACAGTCGAGCAGCAGATTGATAACTAACTAATTTTATCCCCCGTTGTTCCTGGCAGTTTGTGTGCGTTCGACTAGTCTCCTTAGTTTTATACGTTTCTTGATTAACCAGACACACTTAGTTCTCGTCGACCATTTAGTTTCTCTTACCCTCTCTCTCTCTCTCTCTCTCTCTCTCTCTATTTCTCTATCTTTTTTTCATTAACTCTAATTACATCTCTATTTTCTACATCGTTTCTCTTTCTCTCTCTCTCTCTTTGTCTGTCTGTCTGTCTGTCTGTCTGTCTCTCTTGCTTTAGTTGACACGTTGGGTCGACGTTTAGTTCTGGCAAGCGAGACCAGCATCAGCTAATTTATCTGCGTATACTTGTTAACTCTTTCGTCTCTCGTTTACTACTTTAACGTTTGCCTTAGTTTCTCTATCCTTTTAGCTTCCCCGTTTAGTTCACCATCCGAACACCTACTTTACGTTCAACGCCGTTTAAGCGTTCCGTTTTTTAATCGTTGATTGACCACCACACTTAGAGGCTATGGGTGTATTAGATCAGTTGATTGACGCTAGATGATCGTTGACAGTTGATGATCGATATTATAATTGAATTCTATGTACAATTGCGTATATATACATATTTATTATATATTCTGTGTCCACGTGGTTTGCGTAATTCGAGTGTGTTATATATATATATATATATATATTATGCGTATCTATATGCGTACTACTGTACTCTACTGTCTCTACTCTAGAGGACTTGCGTGAACTAGTTGGCTAGTGTTATATTGCGTTTACTACTTTGCTCTGTCTCCTGTCGTTATGTTCAGTTTTTGTGCACACTGTTGTCCGTACTTTTAGAGAGTTTCAAAGCCGACCAATTATTTAGACACGTACACACGCACGTAAACAACACGAAACACGACGACGACCACCACCACCACCACCACTGTACACCAACCACGGACAGTCGAATATCTCCGGACGAGGATCGAGACGAAAAACTTTTTCGCGCTGCTATTTTTCTTTCTTTTTTTTTCCCCCTTTTTTTTCTCTCTCTCTCTCTCTCTCTCTCTCTCTCTTTTGCGCGTCTCGTAGACGAGACAAAGACAACGCGAGAGAAACGCGCGACGTCGTCGTCGGTGGACTGGCGGAGAAGACAGGCTTCGAGAACGAAATTGCAACGGGAAACGGACTCGCACCGACACACGAATAACACGAAACTACTGGCCTGAAAGGTGTCTCTATATTTAGTGAACTCTATATTTAGCAACAGTCACTGATTGATAGAATTGAAACTATACGTTGGTAAATAGGTACGTGTTCTAGAAACAGTAACGTAATCGAGCAAGCTCGTGTTTTGCTAGAGATTCGTACCTTTAGACACCCTCGAGAGACCACCGAGTCATAGTCCCGCAGACTCTTAGACACCGACCGAGATATCCTCTCTCTGTCTCTATCACTCTCTGTCTCTCTCACTCTCTTCACTTCGTTCTGTCTCTGTCTCTCACTCTCTCTCTCTCTCTCTCTCTCTTTCTCTCAGTTCCCGATTCCATCCCCTTGGACCACACGGATCTCCTCGAAATTTCACTCCCCTACTCGATACTCCTCGAGACACGCATTGGCGCATGATCTAAAAAAATCGCCGTGCGGAAATGAAATCAATTTTTCTTCCACGCGGACGACGAAGCCTTTCGATGCTGTCCCCCAGTAGGAAGACGGTTCTCTAGAGATCGTTCTTCTTTTGGACGCCGACGTAAAGAACCGTAGTTTAGGACGCCAACGCTCTGCCACGTCGCGCAACGATTCGTCGGGGTCGTTCGCATCGACGGTGGACGCCGTTCGAACGGAATCGTCCACCTTAATTTGAAATAAGCGAGACGAGGGTGGCACCGAGGTGCGCGCGAGCGAGTTGAACGACCGTGACGGACGTTACGTTTGTCATAGTTCGTGGAACCGAGTAGAGTAATAGAGTCGACAGGATCGTATCCAACGGCATCTAGAATTAGAATCTCGCGTGAGTAATTTAACAAGAATCACCCGTCTGTCCGACGTCGAGGCTCTTGCGAACGTAAACTAGAAAAAAGAGAGGGAAAAAAAAAAAACTGAAAAAGAAATAGAAGTCATCGTTCGAGACATTAATCTCCAAGCGAGTAGTCGCTCCCATCCGTCCAGCCAAACGCTTTCACGCTTTCGATATTTAAACACACTTTCAGTTAATTCCGATCGGTTCGATAATAAGCCGAATTGATTTCCATTGAAACCGTTGTACGCCCTCTCGCGATCGCACACAGTTTAAAGGGTAATCCACCGATGCGCTAATTCGATAAGCTAATCCGAGGCAGCGGGAATCGAGAGTCAAGTCCTCGGTCCTTTTGTCTTCCGGCTCGATTGTACGTACGATCGAGAGGGGCGAGCGTAACTTTGACCCGACGCGTCTCTCACCTTCGAAAATTGTCGACTTTAGAGCGTAGCCAGAGCCTTTTAGTCTCTAGACGCTCGTGTTCGCGATTTAGCAGCTACCCTGTGGTGTCCACGGCACTGCCCGATAGGGAAAGGCCAGCAATAGGTGCGCTATGTTGAGATAAAATTGATTTCGTCTCGCGTCCACGCGAAAAGAAGCCCTCGACAAAGATGTACGCACGGTATATCGGTCCCAGACTTGAGAACTTCACCCCCGTTTAGACATCTCCCCATCTCCCACGGGTTAGGTGATAGAACGCTAGTTACCACATAGTTGTGTAGCTTAAGTACTTAAGTAGCGTGAGTATTAGTGTAATAGAGTAGTAAGTAGTAAAGTGTGGCGGGGTGTGTGTGTTTTGGGGCAGGTTCATCACGGCGTTCTCGCAAGGCATAGAACTGGATATGGATCTGCGCACGTTGCGTGCGATACGCGTGTTGCGACCGCTCAAACTTGTCTCCGGCATACCGAGTGAGTAGCGTTTCAATACAATCGGCCATGAAAATCCGATCTGCCGAGTCGTACGAAAAATTGTCTCGTCCATTTCTGTTTTTTTTTTTTTTCTTTTCTTTTCTTTTCTTTTCTTTTCTTTTTCCCTTCGCCATCGTTCGCGCGAGCAGGCAAAGAAAATTTTCGAGCAAAATTCACACGTCACTTCCGGTTCATTCGATTCGCAATTGGAGCGTCGAGTCACGAGCGGGCTTCTATCTTTTCGTTTCGTTTTCTTTTTTGTTTTTTTCTTCTTCTTCTTCTTCTTTTGGTCTTCCACTCGTCTTTCTTCTGTTTTTTTTTTTTGCGAATCGAAACGAGACGAGAAAACGCGACGATGCTTGGTGCTCGAGGAACGCGCGTCCATTTCCCGTATCTGCAATTCGGATACTTCGTGGATCGAGTGGATCCGATCTTTCGAAACGTTACCGTTTATCGATTTAGCTGCTACGTAGATACGATTATACGAGCGAACAGACGGGACGACAAACGTTCAACAACGACGACGTGTAAAAGCTCGTAGATCAGTGTAGTATTTAATATTATTGCAAGTATATATTTCTATACATCTCTCTCTCTCTATGCATATATACATATACATGTATATATATATACGTATATGTGTATATATACTATATGTATATACATTTATCTACACGTAGATGCCTTGCAACGTTAGAACGATTGTTTTCTTTACGTAGCACCACCCAAATAGATGATATATATTTTAAGAGTTGTATGCTGTGTCCATGTAACAAACAACGAAGTATCCCAATTTGAACGCATCTTATCAAATATGGAGAAATTCGAGCGCTAGAATGACATAAACCAAGTATGGCACGCACGCTTCCCCGAGCAGCGAGGAGAGAAAGAAACCTTTTTAAAACCGAAGAGAGCGTACGCGAAACGAGTCGAGTAGAAAAGACACGTGAATCGCTTGTAGGGCGCGGTGGTTGGGCCTAATTACTCCTGGTTGAATTTTTCTTCTAAACAGGTCTCCAGGTGGTGCTCAAGTCTATTATCAAGGCAATGGCGCCGCTTCTGCAGATCGGCCTGCTGGTACTCTTCGCCATCGTGATATTCGCCATCATCGGCCTCGAATTCTATTCGGGAACCCTGCATAAAACGTGTTACAGCATCAGGGATATCAGTGAGTAGATCCGTCTCGCGTGAGAACGTCGCCGCGTGAAGAGCGAGGAGAGCGAAAGGGAGAGAGCGTAAGAGGAACAGAGTGAAAGGGGGAGAGAGAGAGAGAGGGAGAATCGTTGGGATGGCTCTCAGGAGAAACCATCCGAGCCGACGAGTCGTACGCGATGGAAAAGAAGGAAGGAGAGCTCGCGGCCAGACTCTGTCTGCAAGCTATCGGAGCGATCGGTCTCACGTTCACTCTGTTGTAGATGTAATCGTGAAGGAGGGCGAACAGGCGAGCCCGTGTAACACGGACAACAAATCCGAGGCGCCATTCGGGGCCCACGTGTGCGACGCGAACATCTCGACGTGCATGGATCACTGGGAGGGACCAAACTTCGGCATCACCAGCTTCGACAACATCGGATTCGCCATGCTCACTGTCTTCCAGTGCATCACTATGGAGGGCTGGACTGCCATATTGTACTGGGTAAAGCAAGAGATATGTCCTTCAGTGTTAAAAACTCTCTGTCTCTATCTCTGTCTCCTCTACTTGCGTACTACCTGTGTCGCGCACGTCATCGTCATCGTGTGTCGATCTCGCGCTTATCCCTGATCCCCTAACGTTCGGGTACCCACCTAACCATCCACCCACCGACCCACCAAATACCTCCTAGCCTACCTCGTTTAAGACTGCTTGCCGTCGTTTCGCTACTCTTCTACCGTCTAACCCACCTCTCTACTATCTATCTATCTATCTAGATTTCTAAATGTTATTCCGCCCCTCGTAAACAGTGTCACCAATGGCGATCGTACTCCTCTCTGTGTTGACTTGTTCTACTCACTTGCTCACTACTCTTTCTCTCTTTTTTATCTCTGTGTCTGCCCGATTTCTTACTCTTCTTAACCCACCGCCAACCCCCCTGTCCAACACCCCCTGGCCCCTCGACCCCCAGAATCGATCGGAAGTGCTTGCTGATGTACATTACTTACAGCTACGTAACACTGACCTACATGTTCACCTTGCTCAGTATAACACTGTCAGTTTCAGCCCTCTTTGCAAATTCTTGATGTTAATTGTATCTTTCCGTACGCTTCGTTCTCTGCGCTGCTGGCACTCGAAGAACTCCAAACCGCTCCGCCAATCGATTGGATTTCTTCGATCCGGTTCCGCGCACGATGATCGATATCTTTCGAGTTTTCGATACGAAATGGGATCGGTGCTTATACCTTTTTTTTTATTTTTTTTTATTTTTTGGACAAAGTCGTGTTTCGAACGCACAGCCCGTTGCGCGAGAAGAAACAGCACCGTGGCGTCTCCCGCGTTGTGAATTGCATTGGCAATTGGGTTCGAACCTACTCGACCGATCCGTGAATCGTCGGTGCTGTTTCCCGCAACGGGGACGGTTAGAGAATTTCTCGATGGACGTCTAACGAGTAGTAACGTCGAAAGGGTAAAAAAGAGGGGTGGGGGGGGGTATAAGGGAAAGTGAAGCGTTAAGTGTCTCGATGTTTGTATTGTCGTATGCCAATGATGTTTGGTTTCGATCATCGCGATCGATGCGCGTAACAGCTGTGTGGAAATCGGTGACTCGCGCTCGCACACGTAACACATGGGCTTCACGTGGCTCTGGTCGAATTTGCAGACAAACGACGCTCTTGGCAGCACGTACAACTGGATTTACTTTATACCATTGATCGTCCTTGGCTCATTCTTCATGCTGAACTTAGTTCTTGGTGTCCTGAGCGGGTGAGTACTTTCATTATCAATTTCCGCGCCCCCTACGTACACCGCGTTTTACCACCCCTCTCGACTCGTCGCGCATTCGTCGCGTCGCAGAGGTTCCCCTCGTCCGTCCGTCAATCCGCGCGCGTACGATATCGCCTAGGTACGCGTTTCGTGGCGCGAGCGAACCGTCGAGATTACCATTCTTTCTTGTTCGTCAGGGAGTTTTCGAACGAAAGAACACGCGTCGAGAGACGGGCGGCTTATCAGAAAGCAAAGAGAAAACGTCTATTCACGACTGCGTTCAGTGCCTACTTAAAGTGGATCACTCAAGCAGGTCTCGAAACGATCGATCTTTCCTTACGTTTATCAAGCTAGCGTATGTGTACCCCACGTAGCAGTAGCGCGGGCCGCGCGTACCATGTACCGCCAAGCTAGTATAGGCTATCTGTCGCGCCGACTGCCTAACGCTCGTGCGTAAAACGCCCCAGTCCCGTGTTCGAATCCTCGCTAGATACACGTCGGAAGACGTTCAGTGTCCCTCGCTAAACGCCACGCCACCCCCCCTCTTCGAACGATCACCTTTTTCTTCGCCCCACCTATCATCGTGTATAACGCTTGTAGAGAGTTTGCGAAGGAGAGGGAGAAGGTGGAGAACCGGCAGTCCTTTCTGAAATTGCGAAGACAACAGCAGCTCGAGCATGAACTATACTGTTACCTGAATTGGATCTGCAAAGCAGGTTAGAAAGCCAACGTGCCAGCTACGTATCGATTATCGATCGAGCACCCTTTTCACGGCTAACGTCTCCTTAGGCGAAAGTCTCTCGTAGCTTTTGTATCCTTTCTCGAGCAGTAATCTTACGCGTGGTTTGCTCGTTGCTCTCTCTCTCTGCCTTAATTAGAACTCGATCTGCGCGCTAAGTAAACGGTCGCTGTTGTTTCTAGAGGAGGTAATACTCGCGGAAGAAAGGACCACGGAGGAGGAAAAGAAGCACATATTGGAAGGTGCGTGCCGCTCCACTCTCGTTTCGATCCGCGATCGCTACGCGTCTCCATTTTAAAAAGGCGCGTCTCTTTTCTGCCTGTTGCAGGAAGAAAAAGAGCCGAGGCGAAAAAGAAGAAGCTTGGTAAGAGCAAGAGCACGGACACGGAGGAAGAGGAAGGCGATGACGACCAGGACGACGGTGAGTTGTATTTGTCCTACTCGCTGTCCGACGAGAAACCAGTTTCTTCCCCCGTTCACCTTCAAATCATCCCTTGTTCCTTTCGAACAATCGCACGTCGTTCGAACGAAAATCCAATAGTCTCACGAGTAACGTCCAAGGTTCCCCTCGTCTTCCCCTGGTCGCGGAGAAACGAGCGACGAAAAAGAGAAATGCGATCGTTCGTTCGTTGCTCGTGGAACGATCGGACGTTACTTCTGATCCGATAAAGGGCGACGCTTAATTATCTCGACCACGGCGAGGGACCTTCTCTATACGTACGCTATCAGATGTTCCTCTTGTTTCAGTGCCTAAGAAAAAACTGAAAGGTAACTACGTCCATCGGTGTCACGACTCGCAAAGAGCTACGTAAACGAGGCTGTATTCGTAACTTCTTTCCGTATCTGTCTTCGTCTGCCTTGTTTTTGTTCGTTTCAAAAGGCCCTTTCGTTTTACCCGCCACACGCACCGATACTCGCAGCAAACATTCACGTACACCACCACGAACCGTTCCGCGTCTCCGCGATCGACGTTGCTCGATCGACTGGTCGCGTGATCCGCGGTCGAGTGAGCATGGTAGAGGCGAGCGCGTAATTAATCTCGCGATTGATAACAACGAGAGGAGTCGCGGGTGACCGCTGATTCGTTTTATTTCATCCTGTTTTCTAGGATTGCTTCTTTTGGCTGGTCTATACTTGTCTGTCTGTGTGTATATCCGTCGATCGCCCGATGACATTCGCGCGCGCGCGCGCGCGTCGTTCGTTGCCGCCGTCCGCGGCTGACGAATTAATTAGAAGCCCGACAGCTCGCGAATGTCACGGGTGAGAAAGTGTGTCCACGTGGTCTGGCTACGTCCGACAGTGGAGGAGTACCGATCGATGTTTTTTTTTCTAGTATCGCGCGGCGTGAAATCTGTTCGACGAGACAGAACGCCGCGAATAGAAGGGAACGTTTGGTTAGGTCGTTAGGTCCTAGCGATAGATTATAGCTTCGGTCCATAGATTGAGTCGATTCGTAGATTAGTGACGCTGTTTAGACTAGACGTAACTCTGTCTATACGTGTATATAGTATATATATATATATGTATATGTATAAATCGTGATCGAACGGTCGAAAGAAAAAAGAGGAAATAGTCGAACGTGGACGTGAATCTACGTTGTAACCAGACGGGAAAAAAGTTTCGAGACGAAGCGAAACCGCCGGCAAACTTTCACGTAGAACGATTTACCGTATCGCGAGAGCGTTAACGATAGGTTGGAGGCGGAAATTTAGGAAAAGAAATGGAATCTGTGGTACTTTTTCAGGGTTCTCGAGGTCCTCGTCGACGAAGGAGAAGGGGCCGTGCAAGCAATTCTGGCTGGCCGAGAAAAGGTTCAGGTACTGGATACGAAAGTCGGTGAAGTCGCAGAAGTTCTACTGGTTCGTCATCGTGCTCGTGTTCTTCAATACCGTTTGCGTAGCCGTGGAACATCACAAGCAACCGCAATGGTTGACCGACTTCCTCTGTAAGTGAACGCGCGCGCGTCGCGAACAATCTCGCGGCTAATGGTAACGCGATTTAAACGCAAAATCGCGTGTTCGCTCCTGTTGGCAGACTTCGCGGAGTTCGTGTTCCTGGCTCTGTTCATGCTCGAGATGTTTATAAAGGTGTACGCGCTCGGTCCTCGCACATACTTCGACTCGAGCTTCAACCGTTTCGACTGCGTGGTCATCTCCGGATCGATCTTCGAAGTGATCTGGTCCGAGGTGAAGTCCGGCTCTTTCGGCCTCTCCGTCCTACGTGCCCTTAGACTCCTGCGAATTTTTAAGGTCACCAAATACTGGAAGAGCCTGAGGAACCTCGTAATATCGCTGCTCAGCTCGATGCGTAGCATCATCTCCCTGCTCTTCCTGCTCTTCCTCTTCATTCTCATATTCGCGCTGCTCGGCATGCAGCTGTTCGGCGGCCAGTTCAACTTCGAATACGGCACGCCGCCCACAAACTTCAACACCTTTCCCATCGCGCTGCTCACTGTCTTCCAAGTAAGTGTATCTTTTATCACGATCCGCAGCGAACGGAGGATAATCGCGACGGAGGAAAGAGAAGACGAGATATAGTCTTTCCTCCGACTCGTATCGCTTGTCGCAACGACTGCGCGCAAAGTCTCGCTTTCAGTTTGCAAACGTTAAACCGAGCTAATAAATCGTAGATCCTGACCGGAGAAGATTGGAACGAAGTGATGTATCAGGGTATAGAGTCGCAAGGCGGTCACAAGAAGGGCATGATTTACTCGCTCTACTTCATCGTGCTGGTGCTGTTCGGCAACTACACGCTGCTGAACGTGTTCTTGGCCATCGCCGTCGACAATCTGGCGAACGCGCAAGAACTGAGCGCCGCGGAGGACGAGGAAGAAGTGGAGGACAAACAGAAGCAGGCGCAGGAGCTCGAGAAGGAGATCCAGTCGTTGCAGAAGCCGAAAGACGGTAGCGCGCCTAAAGTAGAGATCTGCCCTCCGAGTCCGAACCAGAATTTGTAAGTCTGCTCTTCTCTTCTCTTGTCGTCGAGTCGATTAACGCGCGCGATGAAATTTCAGCAAAGACGGAAAAGGTGGGAAACAGTCATCCGAAGAAGAGAAAAAGCAGGACGAAGACGATGACACGGGACCAAAACCAATGCTGCCATACTCCTCCATGTTTATACTGTCCCCTACGAATCCGTAAGTTGTCGCGTAGTTCTCTCTCTCGATTGGGCGTGCGTGACGCGACGAGGTTTAAACTCTTCGCGTGGCAATTCTGTGCAGCGTAAGAAGAGCCGCCCATTGGGTCGTCAACCTGAGGTACTTCGACTTCTTCATAATGGTGGTGATATCGTTGTCGAGTATCGCGTTGGCCGCCGAAGATCCGGTATGGGAGGCCTCGCCGAGGAACGAGATTCTCAATTACTTCGATTACGCGTTCACCGGTGTCTTCACCGTCGAGATGATACTGAAGATCATCGACCTCGGGATCATCCTACATCCGGGCTCGTACCTGCGCGAGTTCTGGAACATTATGGACGCGGTGGTGGTGATATGCGCCGCGGTCTCGTTCGCGTTCGACATGACCGGCAGTTCCGCCGGACAGAATCTCTCGACGATCAAGTCGCTGAGAGTGTTGCGCGTGCTAAGGCCGTTAAAGACGATCAAGAGAGTGCCGAAGCTGAAGGCGGTCTTCGACTGCGTGGTGAACAGTCTGAAAAACGTCATCAACATTCTCATAGTGTATATATTGTTCCAATTCATATTCGCTGTGATCGCGGTGCAGCTGTTCAACGGGAAGTTCTCCTACTGCAGCGACGAGAGCAAGTACACGCAACAGGATTGCCAGTGAGTATCGTCGGTAAACAGAAAAAACCGGGGATCGTTAGTTTCTCACGTTGCTCTACGATCTGTGCCTCGCGCAGGGGTCAATATTTCGTTTTCGAAGATGGCGCCCTGCTGCCAGAGCCAAAGAAACGGGAGTGGCAGTCGCAGTCGTTCCACTACGACAACGTGATGGCCGCGATGCTGACGCTGTTCGCGGTACAGACCGGCGAGGGCTGGCCGCAGATCCTGCAGAACTCGATGGCGGCCACCTACGAGGACAAGGGCCCCATACAGAATTTTCGCATCGAGATGTCCATTTTCTACATCGTCTACTTCATCGTCTTTCCATTCTTCTTCGTCAACATCTTCGTGGCCTTGATCATCATCACCTTCCAGGAGCAGGGAGAGGCCGAACTGCAAGACGGCGAAATCGACAAGAATCAGGTTGGTGGTGGTCCCCCCCCCCCCTCCCCCCTGCGTTGAACGTCGCGCGCCCACCCGACCAGTGATCGTCGACTGACTCTCTTTCAGAAATCTTGCATAGACTTCACGATACAAGCGCGACCCTTGGAGAGGTACATGCCGAAAGAGCGGAACAGCGTAAAGTACAAAATCTGGAGAATAGTGGTATCGACGCCGTTCGAATATTTTATTATGGCTCTCATCGTATTAAACACAATACTGCTCATGATGAAGGTAAGCGTTCAACGATTCGTTCGTTTCCTGTCCTCTCTGTCTATCTATCTCTCTAACTCTCTCTCTTTCTCTCTCTCTCTCTACTCTCTACTCTATACTCTCTACTCTCTTTCTTTCTCTCTCTCTCTCTCTTTTTTCAATTGGAAAACATGTCCGAAAAAAGAGAGGATAAGAAATTTTCACGCGAACGTTTCACGAGCCTGATCGCGTGCTCGAACGAACGCGGCGAACGACGCGAGCACCGGAAGGAGACACGCCGCGGTCGCTTTTTCTTCTTTTACCCTCGAGAAACTCGCGAAACGAAACACGAACGCGTTTCCTTCCGCTGTCCGCTCGATCTTCGCGCGTCTCGTAGCGATTTGGCTCGCGTTTCGGCAACTTTAACCAATCGAAAAGCAGCCTAAACACCGTCTTTCTCGTCTCAAACGTGCACAATGGAGAGTTCGAAGCGACTGTAAGATATAACGTTATATCTGTACGAGGACATTGTTGTTCTTGCCTGCCAATTTATTTATTGCTCTCTCTGTATAATTGTCATCCATTGATACGTGTACACAGCTATGTTGAATACTCTTGTGTCTCCCCTTCGAAGCCGAAACCTCCTTTTCTTCTCTCTCTCTCTCTCTCTCTCACTCCTCCTTCCGAATCCATTCTTCGGAGCGGACTTTAGTTGAAAACCGAACTCCTCGATTCACCGCTCGTTCCAGAATCGAGAGACACTTTTATTTCCATGCCAAGCGCGAGGCGAGTGCCACGACGACTCGAGCCAAGCCAATCTCATCGCGGCGGTTCGAGCATTGAATTTGGAATCGGTTCAAACGCGAGCGGGGACGCCTTTTTCGAGCGCGCGGAATCGCTCGAACCTCGAACGTGGCACTCGCGCCTCGCTCCGTTCCCACGTTACATACATGTACCTGTATACAGATATACGACACGGAACCTCTCGCGTTTGTCGCGAACAATTTGTTTCATCTCGCTTTCGTGGCCATTGATTATCGATCTTCTTATTATTCGTTTCTTTCCACCGTTTACGGTTTGATTTCGTGTTCCGTTTCTTCTGCTCCTGGCTCCTTCTCTTCTTGTTGCATGCCCGCTGCTGTGTCCTCGTTTTTTATATAGTATATAGTATATACGTACTCGAAGATGCCGTGGCGAAACGATATCGACCATCGATACGCAACCCACGACGACCGCGTACACAGCCACACATACACACGACGTGCGTTCGACTCGTATACCTTGGACAAGCCCATGTTTGAACTGGTGGCGGGGTTCGATGCGTTGCACGAGTGACTGGCTTTGATCCGATTAAAGGCTAACTAGAACAGAAAGGACACGGCCTAGAAGAACGAGAGGAAAGTTGCGGCCAGCGACAAACCTCTGCACGCGAATCCACGTGTTTTTACAGCACGTTTCTTTCTCTTTCTATACGTTATTTTTCTTCCCTTTCTTGTGTTTCTCTCTCTCTCTCTCTCTCTCTCTATCTATCTATCTATCTATCTCTGTCTGTCTGTCTCTCTCTCTCTCTCTTTCTTTTGGACACTTGGTATGTCTGATTGCGGCACAACACACTCCGTTGCGCTCGACTGTCGTATCACGTGCATAGAAGGCTGATGATTGCGAGAATCGAGAGTAAAGCCTGACTCGCAGAACACGCGCTCTTCTGGTCTTGCAGCGCTCGAGCAACGCGATCCTGTTTTGTTTGAAGTTTCAGCGGACGCACGCGACACGTAGAGCCCATGCTTCGCGACTCGTTTAGTCGAGTCGAGCCACGCGATATGGATAATATACGTATCTCTGTGTACCTGTCGCGAACACACGCGTCGCTCGTTTTCTCCTTCTTCTCCTACCACTTTTCGTTGTCCGATGATATTTGCCTGACACGATGCGAACGAAGCACATGGTCTTGAGAATGAACCGCACACGAATGGCACACAAGACGTCTGAATGTTGATCGTATCGGCGTAACGCCGAGGAAAAAGGGGGTGACGGAAACCGTCGCTCGCGTTGCCTCGAGTCCTCGTCGAGACTTCTTCGTCGAGACGACTGGATCGAACGCGGACGCGAACGACGAGTCTCGATCACCCTCGTCCAGAGGCACGCACTTAACCGTATCCTCCAGACACGTCTCGCAGCACGTATCGCACATGATGTGTCCGCAACTGTTGCCACGTTACACGCGCGCAAAACTGCGTGTCGCATGCTGGCTGCTCGCAAGCGAAACCAACTTCGACCGGACTCACTCGATCCGTGTCAAGTGAGCCAAAACACGAGAACCTTCCACTGAATGTGTATGTGTGTTACCAGAGACACGTTCTCCTTGCACGGGGCGCCCGCACGACTCGATCCCACCCTCACCATCGCCTCGAAACTAAACAGACGAAAGATGAAACGTATCCGTCGCATATTGACCACCCGTTTTCTCTCTCTCCTCCTCCCCCCTCGTTCTTTAACTCTCGCCCTCGATTCCCGCCTCGGTTCACCGTTTTCGTTTCCTTTCGCCGTTGCTGTCCCATGCGCCTGAAACCCTCGACGATCGCGACGCGATCGTCGCGTCGCGGTCGTCGCCATTTTAACCGTATCCGTGATCGACCAGCTCTGCCAGCTGTGCGACCGTCCAATTTGTTTATTTTTCTTTTTTTTTCTCTCTCTCTCTCTCTCTCTCTCTGTCTCTCTCTCTCTCTCTCTCTTTTCGAGACGCAACCCTCTGTGCGTACACGAAACCCACACGCGACACGGTACTCTGTAGAACCGTCCCTCTCACCCCATCGACACGAAAGAGAAAACAATCTCTTTAATGTCAGCAACGTTACCGCGCACACCCTCTAGGGTCGTACAGATACACGTATCTAGGTTAACGCTAATATTATACACTTATGTGTCTCCTGTTCTTCGTCCACTGGAAGAATTAACATATATATGTACCACTCGGTGCATATATATGGCGAGCACATCGCGATCATGTAACTTACAGATTTCGCACTCTATTTTACACGTGTCTCTTTCTATATAAGTATTTGTGCAATAAAAATCGCGTCACACCGGGGGAATCGTCCAGCGGTAGGCGTCGGTTCGATCGTCGCTAAATTTAACGTGGCGCTAAACTTGGAACGCGTCGATTTTCTGCCTGATCGAGCAACGATTATACCGCTCGATACCTCACTCTCTCTCTCTCTCTCTCTCTCTATCTATCTATCTATCTATCTATCTCTCTCTCTCTCTATCTCTCTCTCTGTCTTTCTGGAGACCCGAGCGTGCCGTTGGACGTCCGGACGGTACCAATCTCTTCCCGTTTCCCAGCCCTGGCACGGAAACGGGACGGGAAGAACGCGTTTAAGAAACGGGATGGGACGCGCGTCTCGTAGGCTTGTACGTCTCTGTCTGTCTCTGTTTCTGTCGGCCGTGTGTTTGTCAGTGTATGCATTGCAGTTCCATCGGCAAAGCGACGCGTACAAGAACACGCTGAAGTACATGAACATGTGCTTCACGGGGATGTTCACCGTCGAGTGCATACTGAAGATCGCCGCATTCGGCGTCAGGGTAAGCTCCACTACGCCAACGAGAACCACCCGCCTCCCCGAACTCCCACGACCCCCAAACTGCCCACCCCTTCGTTCTAACCCCTCGTCGAACGGACTATCGAGAGAACGTACTCGCTTAGAGAGTAGTAGCCAGAAAAATGATGGCTGCGACCACGCTTCCGTGTCCACCTGCGAACGATCTCGCGTAATCGAACGACTCGATACCGGTCGAGTGCGATCGGGTTCGCAACGGAAGATCATCGCAGAATCAATTTTCGGTGTAGGCTGGTAAGTTTCGCTTGTTAGACGATATTTAGAGCGACTTTTTTTTTTTTTTTTTTTTTCTTTTTTTACTTTTCTTTCCTCGAAGAATAGACGTAGTATCTCGTCGAGTCGAGTACCCGAGAGTATTCGTGTATTCCAAGGATACACGTATGTAGAGAACTTTTCGTGTCCAGAGCCGAACGGAGGGTGAATCCTCGAGTAGAGTCGAGCGGAAGCTCTTCTAGTCTGTTCGGCTCTGAGCACCGATCGAACGAGTTGCCCGTTCGTGCACACTTTTTGCTCCATGAGGATTGTAAGATCGAGATTCTTCTGGTTTTTTTGTTTCTATTTTTTTTTTCTTTTTTTTTTTCTTGTCGCGTTCGAAATTTCAAATCTACAGTCCTCGTTAAACATCACCGATACACACGATACCGTTGGGATGATTCGATGAAAAGTTGGTCGTCTGACGGCGATTGTACTCACGTCGGAAGCGAGTTTAACTGCGAACTGCTTGGAAAGCGAGCACCGCCTGCTTTAAATGAACGAGAACACTGCCAAAAGTAGACCGTCGCGTTCTCGCCGTTAAACGTGTTTCCAACATGTCGCGTTGGTACGTCGAACACACGAACACACGCACAACACTAGACACGAGACACTCGCATTCGATACACACTCGTCGGAGAAGGAAACATACACGAAGATACAAAAGGCATAACTGTCACGTTGGATTATTTTTTCGTTTATCTTTCTCTCACTTTCTCTCTCTCTTTCTCTCTCTATCTATCTATCTCTCTTGCTGTCTCTCTCTCTCTCTCTCTCTCTTTCTCTCTACTTTCGTTTTCCGGCTCGTTGTTTTAATTTCAAAGGAACTCCTTCTACATTAGAGACACATCGAGCGGGGGTAACCGCCCCTCGTGGAAGCCTAATTTACCGACACGTAAACCATGGAACGTAACCGAGAAAGCTCCCTGCATGCTCTCCGTCTTGTTGCATCCGCACGTAATCACTGCACGTAGACGTGGTTTTTATCCTCGCATGCGTACACCGCTGCTTCCGCGTGGAGCATCGATTCTCGAGCGCGAAAGTCGAAGAGGTGAACTAAGAAATGGGAGAAAAACGATCGATGCTCGACGTCGAAGAGTGTCTCTCTGTTGTTGCAACGACTGCGTGTTTATGGGCCAACGATGAATGTTGCTACCGAGGCCTCCGCCGCCGCCGCCGCCGCCGCCGCCGCCGCTTCGTTGTCGATCATACAATCGCGAACGACCGCGCGAGACTCTTTTTCCATGTTTCCTCAAGTTTGATCGAGCTCGCGTAGATACATGCGATCGCAGCGGTCGATTCGCGGATGTAACGAAAAGCAAATAGGCCCGAGCGTCCGGTTCTCCGCCTACACGCACGACGCCGTTATTATACGCGCATACCACCGCCGAAAAGGACCAGTCGCAGGTCCCACGCACACTCACCACACACACAAACACGCACACACGCGCGCGCGCGCGCACACGCGT
The DNA here is from genome assembly GCA_963969225.1 of Xylocopa violacea. Lineage (NCBI taxonomy): Eukaryota > Metazoa > Arthropoda > Insecta > Hymenoptera > Apidae > Xylocopa > Xylocopa violacea. The sequence goes on along the minus strand of CAXAJV010000008.1, from coordinate 30,679,806 downwards.
CGTTGTCGCGCGCCATATTTCAGAGGCGCGCGAACGGCGGAACGCTACTCGCGAAAGATCGCTCTGACGGAGATTGGTTAGACTTGCTTGGTTAGCTTTGGGGGGGGGGGGGAGGAAAAAAGTTGGTTCGATCGAAGGGTTCCTCGATTGAAAGGGAACGTTCGCGGCAACGAGATTACTCGGGTCGAAATCGGTGGAAATCGGACGCGTTTGGGTTTGGATGTTAAAGGACGCGGCGAGTCGAACGAAGTAATCTCGTTGCAAAGCGGTCTCGAAGTTCGACGGACGAATCGAGCAAACTTTCTTTCGTCCACGATCTTGTTCGTTACTCCGGCACGCTTCCTCGCTGCTCGACGAAAACTACCGCGGGACCCGTTGGGGAAGAGAATTTGTTCGATCTGTCCAACTGTCGAAGCGAATGCGAGAGGAACAGAAAAAAAAAGAAACAAAGATGACGGGCGGTTCGATGTACGCGGTAGACGCGTAAAGTGACGGAGAGTTGAACAACGCGAGGAAAAGTTGTGCGCGTTGATGGCGTACGCGTAGCCATGCGACGCGAGTTTAACGAACCGATGACTAAAATTACGGCTAACGATAACAAAAAGTCTGAGCTTGTGTTACGTCTGTGTGTTGGGTGTATTTTGTAGTATCACGAGGCGCCGCCAAAGCTAGTGGACGCCTTGACCGTCGTGAACTTCGTCGTCACCCTCCTTTTCCTCATTGAGTGCATCCTCAAACTCGTCGCCTTCGGATGCAAGGTATAAAAAATACAGCCTCTTAATCACTAACTCCACTGACTTCAATCACACGCAACTATAATTCTGTAGTATGTACCGTTTTCTATATACATATATATATATATATACTTTTTTTCCGTTCTTTGTTGCCCTGTTCGACGACCACTGTTCGCGAGCATTATTCGCGAGAGCAATCGGATAGGACGGAACGCGCGTCGCGATTCGCAGGACGATCGTTTCGATTCGATTCGCGCCAGAAAAGAGGAGCACGAGCGCGCGTAACTCGCGTTCGCGTGCGATCGAAACGCGTCGACTCGCGAGCGGATACGCGAAGCGACGAGCAGACACTTTTGCGAGCGTAAGATCCCCCTGTTGTTTGATCTGTTTCAGAGTTACGATGCAAGAGCGATCGAAGCGTGTACCGATTAACTTCGAGCGGTACTCGTAAAAATGGGAGAGGGTGGGGTGGGGGGGAGTCTTTGATAACCGATCTCCCACTGCGAGGAGAGACGGCCCCTGAAAATGCTCGTTGAAAATGTACCCTTAACCGTAGTGTAGCGGTCGATACTCTCGTGGCGAAGAGGCGAACGTTGCGGAATCGTTCGAGTGTAACGACCGGTAGAATTTGTCGTAACGATAGTTGCTTCAACGATCTCTCCCAACGTCCCGCTGTTTTTACGCGTACTGTTCGCGCGGACGAATCAGCGGCGCGATACGAGACGGAGGAACAAAGAGTAACGAAAAGTTGGTCGGTATACCTTTGATTCGCCCTGTATTTAGAGTAAAGCTTAGAGGTAAACGTAACTGGCGATAGAGTAACGAGAAGCTGCGGTAGAGTTGAGATTGTTACGCTGCGATACTCTTTACTGGCTTGCATACTTTCAATCGTTAGATTATGGTGACCTTTTTCCTGGCCTCGAAAAAGGGTGGAAAACGATAAAGTAGAGCTTCTCGCGATACAACCGAGTCTCTGTCACTATCTCTCTCTCTCTCTCTGTCTGTCTGTCTCTCTTTCTATATATATCTCGATCTTTGTTTCTCACTCTCACTCTCTCTCTCTCTCTCTCTCTCTTTCTTTGTCTCTCTCTTTCTTTGTCTCTCTCTCTCTCTCTCTCTCTCTGAATCTCTCGCTGTCTCACTCACTATCTCTCTCTCTCTCTCTAGTTTGCTTGCTATAACCTATTACGGCATGCTCCCGTAGTAGATACTTCTTTAGAAGAGATCCCGTCACTTACTCATACTTCAGCCGATCATCGATCACCGAATCGTGCGACCCGGGTATCTCGTTAATCGGCCCAAAGACCACCCTCTCAGCCAAGTCTCTTCACCTTCGCAAACAACGCTCCGATTACGAGCCAGAAGAGATCGAAGAGAAACCGGTAGATCCGTCTCCTGTCCACACGGTTCGACCCCACGATACGATCTATTCAATTAATCTCACATGTGACAGTTATCGTCGCGCTACGTCGTACGCTCGCGATAGTTGCGCTAGAGAAGACGATACTCGCTCGAGAACACCTCGAAACGAAGAGATATGGCCTTTACTTACTTTGTTTAGACGCATCACTCGAAAGCACGGCTCTTGTTGACACTTAGCTTTTATTAATCGACATTCGTTATTCGTGGAACGGTGCGTATTCGCATACAGACACACACGCACACGCACACATGGACACACACGCACACAAAAGTACAGAGAAAAGGTACAGGGAAATAGACGCGGAAAGGTCGGATCTGCGAGAGCGGAGCCGAGCTTTCCACCCTTCCTCTCTCGAAGTTCGAGTTTGTAGTTTCTTAGCGATAGCGACTACTCGCGAACCACTCACACACTCTCGAACCGCCTCGAAGTCTCTTCGAACGCGGTTATTCGGCGGACGCCGTGAAAAGGCGACTCTACGAGACGATAGAGGAGGTTCGAGGAAGCTTCGAGGCAACCGATAGGCAATGCCGACGACGTGATTGTTTCTAATCGATTTCTTTTCTAATCCCATCCGCGAGCAGAATTTCTTCAAGGACGCCTGGAACACGTTCGACTTCATCACGGTGATCGGGAGCATCGTGGACGCCCTCGTGATCGAGTTCGGGGTACGTAGAGCTTCGGCAAACAAAAATCGTCCCCGATTTTCCGACGCGGACGATTCCAGTGTTCAAAGCGAACCGTGTAGTTTAACGAAGGAAGACGTAGAATTTGTCCAACGATAATTTTTTCTACACCCGATACGATACCTCTCTCTGATTCCCGTTCTTTCACTGTGTCAACCCAGTGTCTGCTTGATTGTACACTATTGTCGAGTGTTATACTTCCTTTAACCCTTTTGCTGCTTATTTAGTTTCAGCAGAGTATACAAACAGTAGCAAGGTAAATCGACGATCTTATTCGAACCCCTATAATCTCATGTATTTGCGTAGCTTTATGCTGCATTCATACGCTACACACCCACACTGTACATTATCACACCTGCACAGTATACAATCGTCACGATATCTCTTCCTCTCTCTCTCTCTCTCTCTCTATATATATATATATATATATATATTTATTTATATATGCGTTATACGTATATAATATATATATATATAGAGAGAGAGAGAGAGAAGTACATCACGGCGAGTGTCTTTCAAAGGGGAGCGCTTAATCGATAAATAGAAATATTCACGTTTAAACGCGCGAAAAGGTGCGAGCGTTCCCTTTCGAAGGGCCCTTTGTCGCTCTCCGTCAGTATAGCAAGAATGACGTTCTTCGATGAATCGACGTAAATACAGCACCACCCATCGAGTAACTCCTTTGTAGTAGAAGTAATATATACACACACACACACACATTTATATATATTTATATATACGTACTTATTAAAAACCCGTCGCAACACGTCGTGTTATACTTCCACACGCCGTATAACATCTACCGATAGTTTGAGCGTCGATGCCGCCATCGAGGCGATCGAGTCGAGACCACCCTTTGAATGCTTGCTCTCCTCCAGTAGGTTTTTGCTGAACCCGGCAGTGATCGAGACTGATCTTTTGGCTAAGTCGCACTTAGAGATTGCGATTGAAACCAAGTGGCACCCGCGCTCGTCGCCAGACAGCTTCGTTTGTGTAAATCTACGCTAGTTACGTACTATACAATCTCCTACGTTCCGCCTATTAAGAGATCAGTGTGCATACTGCCCGATCGATCCAATAATCTTGCAATCTCGTGTGTTATTTTTTTACTAGGAGCGGTTTTCGAGTATGCCCAGTGGCGGCCAGCTAGGCGAAAAAAAGGTATAAATGTCGTCAGGTTTACGCCCAGAGACGTAAGTTGCCGTCGGTTATAACCATTTAATAGAACAGTAGCGAGAGGGACGCGTAAACGTTCACGATCACGGTCTTCTCATACAGCGCATAAAACATTCTCGACATGCTTCTTACTACTATTACTATTACTACTACTACTACTACTACTATTACTACTACTACTACTACTACTGCTATTACTACTACTACTACTACTACTACTACTACTACGCACGTGACACGATCTACTTACTTACTCGCTTACTTATTTACCATCTCGCGCGTACACTGAGCAGCAGCACACGAAACAATGAAACCTCGAATGGCATATGGATGCGGTATTGGTGCACGATCGAAATTGCCACGTTGCTTTCTGGTGCAGTCACCGCTCGATAGAAGCTTGACTGCAGCAAATGGGTTAACGAACGACCTACGTGTACATGTTGTCAATTCGATTGCGAGTCGCGCGAGTAGCTTGTAGGTATCCCAGAAAACACAGCCTCGACACGGCGGCGTACCATCGACCCTGTGCAGGCTCTGTGCCGACGCTGTGTCCTCTGGCTCGCATCGTCGTTTAATCGACGCGCGCTAGGAAACAGTCGAGACAAAGGTATCCGCGGCCCCGACAACTTCTTTGTAGCTTCGTTCGTGCAACGGGACGGCGTCGAAACGGACTTCCGTTATCCAGCCACCGTGACGTTACACGCGCGAAGCCTTGCCCGTACAGCGGATCGGAAACCGGCATTTTCCTGGGTTAAGTGCAATTTCATCTGCCCCCTGCAGGAGAACTTCATCAACGTCGGCTTCCTGAGGCTGTTCCGCGCCGCCAGGCTGATCAAACTGCTCAGGCAGGGCTACACGATACGAATTCTGCTCTGGACCTTTGTACAATCCTTCAAAGTAAGTCGCGGAACGCCTCGAAACCGCGGCAGTTCGTCGACGTCAATTCGAACCTAATTCTCTTCTCTGTTCCCAGGCTCTGCCTTACGTTTGCCTCCTGATCGCGATGCTGTTCTTCATCTACGCCATCATCGGTATGCAGGTACGTATCGCGTACGATCGCGTGGCCACCAGTCGACCGCGAGAAACGAGACCGTCGATTCGAGTAGTAGAGGCGTCGAGAGCTTGCGATGCAACGAGGCATCGGAAGCTGCTCGTGACGCGAGTCACGGCCGCGTGTTACGGAAATTCGCAGGAACAGACTGCTAAACGACACGACGACTCGGTTGCGATTGGGCCTGTCAGTGACCATATGAAATTCCGTTGTCAGGTCTTTGGAAATATATCGAACGATCCAGGAACAGCGATCGATGAACACAACAACTTTCAGTCCTTCTTCGCCGGTCTTATGTTGCTTTTTCGGTGAGTCGAGCAGCTAAACGGAAGCGAGTCTCAAAGTTGGACCGAGATCAACCGTTTCCGACCGAGGAAGCTACCGATCGGTGGCGAATCGGGCGTACAATTCCGCTCGTTTATCGTTGGCTGTCCGTGGCGCGTCAGCAACGAGCAACGAGGCCGTGTCTTTGCTGGTTGCGCGTTGTTGGCGCCTCCGCGGTTGGAGGAGAGTGAAAAGCGCACGATCGGTAGCGGTTTACCCGTAATGGTAGAGTACTGGGCTGTTCGCATGATGTTCGATGATGACAGTAAGCTGCTCGACGTGTCAATCTCTGTTGTAATTGAACCCTGCAGTTAGACCTCCTTCTAGACAGTTGTTCCATAGAGATTGCTTGCTTAGATTGTTCAAGTCGTCGCACGCAGACGCTCGAGAGGGAATCGCTCGCGGAACGATTGTCCCTCGAGCGGATCGCGCGTCCCGAGATGCGTAACGAGGAAAGATTAGAGGGGAGCGTAGACGGTGATCAAGAGTTAACCGTTCTACCGCCTACGCCTTCTTTCTCGTTACACCTTACCCGACTCTCCGCGACTGTACACGCGTGTACGAGTCGTCTAGCGACGCGTCGAAAATGTACGATCGTTCGATCATCCGGCGGGAATGAAACGAGACGAATCGATCGAAGCTCGTCGTAGAGTCCGAGGTTCTTTTGCTAATGCCGTGCCCGCCCTTTGTGGCCGCGGCCATTTTCTTTCTGTCGGTCTCAGGTATTCGGTAACATCAGGCTGGACGCTGACACTGCTATTACCAAGCACAACAATTTCCAAAGCTTCATTCAAGGTCTGATGTTGCTTTTTCGGTAAGTAACGTCTAACTAGAATTAAAAAAAGAAAAAAAAAAAAAAGAAACAAAGTACGTTTTTCTTTTCATTTTTATTTCTCGTCGATATGCGTTCGATCAGTTTGCGAAGAGAGCACTGCGCCTGAACGTTGCACACGCGACTCGAATTCAGAGGAACTTAATTCTCATTGGACGTTGTTTCGGTGAACGAGGAGTAAACGACCGCGCGAATCGAAAGATCGTAACGCGACGACGTTCGATCGTAACGGATGACGATCGAGTAGAGAGAATTGAGTTTCCGCTTTTGGTGTTGTCTCCATGCATGACCAGTCGTACTCGAGGCAGACCCCTTGTTCGACACCTCCTCCTTGAAACCCTCGTTTATCGTGCCACTCGTAGCGATATATATCCGTAAAGTGAAAACGTACGTACAACTGCCTCCCCTGTGTTGTCTCCTAGCTTCGAGTTGAGCGAATCGCATGCGTTGTTTCGTGCTGTCGCTCGAACCGACGACTTTCCCGAAATCCTCGCAAGTACCTAACGATCGATGGAAAGAGAAACGACCTCGAAGAGTCGTCGGTTGCGAGCGGAAAAGTCGAGCCGACTTTCAGCTTTGCTAGTTGTCGTAGAGATTGGGCTCGCTGATCGAGTAGCGATTTCCCCGTTCGATCGCCTACGATCGCGTCTAATCGAACACGCGGTGTCGTCAGGTGTGCCACCGGCGAGGCGTGGCCGAGCATCATGCTGTCCTGCGTGAAGGGCGCGTGCGACCCAAAGGCTGGGAAATCGGATGAAGAATGCGGCTCGAACATCGCGTACGCTTACTTCGTCTCGTTCATCTTCTTCTGTTCGTTCCTCATGCTGAATCTGTTCGTCGCCGTGATCATGGACAATTTCGATTACCTGACGAGGGACTCGTCGATCCTGGGCGCCCACCACTTGGACGAGTTCGTGCGGATCTGGGCGGAGTACGATCCGCAGGCGACGGGGAAGATCCTCTACAGCGAGATGTACGACATGCTGAAGAACATGGACCCGCCGTTGGGGTTTGGCAACAAGTGTCCGAACCGGCTGGCGTACAAGAAGCTGATCAGGATGAACATGCCCGTGGACTCCGACTTGAAGGTGAACTTCACCACGACTCTGTTCGCCCTGATTCGCGAGAACCTGAACATCAAAGTCAGAAGCGGTGAGTCGACGCGATCGATCGATCGATCGGATGTTTTTTCCGCTGTCGTTGGTCGTACATGTCGCGACGCTCTTTCGTTTCAGCCGCTGAGAGGAACCAAGCGAACGAGGAGCTCAGGGACACTATCAGAAGTATTTGGCCTCTGCAGGCGAAAAAAATGTTGGACCTTTTGATACCTAGGAACGAAGGTGAGCGAACGAAGAGCGACGCACACACCCCCTCGACGCGTCGATCGAGCTGTACTGACGAGCGCGTTGCTCCGTTCTGTTTTAGAAATTGGCAGAGGTAAGATGACCGTTGGTAAGATATACGTCTGCCTTCTGATACTCGAAAGTTGGAGATCGACCAAGTTCGGTCAGATAGAATCAACCGGACAGGTGAGTTATCCGTCAGCTACGATTCGAGTTCACGCTCGTACGAAAATGGGAGCCCCTAGCGATATTTACTCCCGATTGAAACGGGAAACCTCGCGTTCCTACGGTTCGTTTCCTCGCCTCGCTGCTCTCGTCGCCGCGATCGCGTTCCAGATTTGTTTCGTCGAGACAACCGGTTCCCTCGATAGCGCGAAACGAGCCGAGCAGACGAATCTCGTAGGAATTCAGGCGAGGATTGAGTTCGAATGGATGTTTGTCGTTGGCTTCTTCGTGGTAGGATTTCACATGGCCGATGTGAAGATCACGTTCACGTTCTGAATAGAGAGTTTCCAAAGATTCCAAGTAGCTTCTTGATTACCCGACGGAAGCTTAGCATCGCGCTCGAGATTTCAGAAGTTACGTTTCATCCGCAAACGATGAATTCGAATCGAAAAATCATCGAGCCGCGATACTGGCTCTGTACGATCGCGATCCTAAGCTGCGTCAGCCCGTGTCCCAACGTTCCGACGCTATATTATTGTGTGTTCAGTAGTGCTGAGAGTTTTCAAACGTTCACGTGTATTTTTGAACGCGTAAAGAGAATCGAAGACCGTTTCTTGGCCGTGCGCTCTTCCTTACCCCAGCGTGCTCGCCTTTTCGAGCGAACGATTCGTAACGAAACGAAGAACAGTAGTGTCGTTAAAAGATAGCGCGGAGAGCCGATCCTCGAGTCACTTTCGCTGGGGTAACGAATCGGCACGATTACAGAGACAAGTTGTTACGAACAAAGAAGACGTTCGATCTCTGTCCGTTAAGTTGAATTAGCCGAGTCGATATGTGTAGAAGCAGTTCGATGTCACCCTTCCTGAACGTCACGATCTCAAATTTGATGCAACTTTGATTTACAAGTAGATTTTGTCCAGAGCCGATGCATCGCGCGCGCTCGCATCCTCGCGATTGCCTCGAAACGACCGTTTTTACGAAGAACTACGACAAAACGACTGTAGCTGCGCGGCGTGCGATGCATCGACGCCATTACGGACCACGCATAGAGTACTGGGACGATATAATTTTTGAATGAGTTACGATTAGAATCTTAGAGAAGAGTCTATGTGTTGGATTTCTATACACGTGTCCCCGTTAAAGAGTCATAGAAAGAGAGTACGACGACAAGGTTTGATCCTTCGGATTATTAACGAATAGAGTTGTGCTGTTATTAATCGTTATTATTATTGTTACTGTCGTTACTATTTATCATGGTTATCGTTATTATTGCGAGATTAGCGTAGAAGTAATTTAAACTGGGACTTAACCCAGGGACTATACTACTTTTTTATATACTTACTTAGTATACCCAGACAAGAGGATGTTCACGCAGCTCTCAATCATCTCTTTGTGTCTTTTCTCTTTGTTTTCCAGAACGATAACGATCTTATCGATAACGATAATGCTGGGCAAAGTCCTGCAGCCCAGGCGGTAGTACTTACTTTATTCTCTTACTTATTATCATCATCTTGATACGGTCTCTTCGTTTCACTTTTCCTTTGTACATTTACATCTCTTTCGCCGACACGTTACTTACCCATCTCTCACACGTTTCAACCGTTCGCTGCGAACAGCCGATCGTCGCGCGCTTCCCGTTCGACTCGAGACAGAGGAGAGGAGACGATTTTGGCAAATTTACAGTCTCCTCTTAGCGATACTTCGCAGCGAACGATCCACATTTTTTGTACATATTAACGTTTACGTTCATTTTTCTATATCGACATTCTTTGACTCGCGCAGAGACACAGTAGCCTGTCGTGTACATACGTAACGTACAAAGCGTCATCATCAACGTATCGAATTAATAATTAATGTACATAGCTTAACTTCGATGCAGTTGTATTTCTTTTCTTCTTTTTTTTTTTTTTTTTATCTAGAAATCGGCAGTTGTATCTCTGCTCTCTGTTTGATCTTGTATATTTTTCTCTCTGCATCGACAGACGCACACACCGTTTTTAACACTCGTCTCACACACACACACACACACACACACACAGTTGTACATTCTCATTGGATATTCACGTTCCTTACGCCTCCTTTCAACCCTCGTATCGTCACCGAGTCACAGAGCAACCAAAGAGAAACGCAATGGCAGTTGACGCGAACGAGGCGCACCACACGCGTGCATTGCCTTTCGACCTCTAACGATATCAATCGCGATTGCGTTCGATACAGAATCACGACCACATACTCGAACTTTTTCTTCTTTCCTTAGGCACTTGATATACTTATTAGTGAAAGTACTTGAAAGTAGAGCATCCGTCGAGTTCACACTGCAATAGAACTCTTAGATACTTTAGTCTTTCCTTTAAACGAGTTTCCTTTTTCTTTTCTTTTTTTTAATGGCACGTTTCCTCTTCAAATAATAAGCAACTAGTCTAGGATAATATTCGAACCTAGTCGAGAGAACTCGTTTCAATTTCACGCATCATCAGAAGACATGATCAGAAGACAGTCGGAGTACGTCGATGTCGATCGACGATCGGTTGCGCCAAGATGCGTAAAGTTGTAACCGTTCGAGTTTTTTTAGTGTCGAATTTGGTGTCGATGTCACGTGGGGGGTCGTTCGCACGTGTTCCCACGTGAATCGGCTCTTTGCCCAACCCCCTGAACCCCGAGAACACGATATATAGAGCTGTGTGTGTAAGTAAACCACCCAGTACGTTGAACCTGGTACCGGAGCGTCACGAATCCTCGAACATAGCTCGCCTTTTGCCTCGATCATGAATATTTGCCTTCCGTTATGAATTAATTAGCTCGCACCAGCGGCACACCGATCTCCGTAATGATCTCTTAGACCGATAGCTCTCCATTGCCATTACTCTCTTGGTATCTGGAACTGTATGCTGTCACTGGTTTGTGTATTCGTTTACTTTCGTTTCTTTCCGGCCCTGTTTCCTCTTGAAAAGTTCTCGATGTGCCCGTAGAAAGATCGAAGAATTCACGTCCGCACGCGATCGCGGGCAACGGAGCTTCTCGAGGGACGAACGCGAAGCCTCGAGAAGACGACTGTCATGGCGGATCGACTGGACGCGCGTTCTTCGAGTTAGATTTTCAGCACTCTTTTCTTTCTTTCTTTATTGCCCTTACCTGTTCTAACACACACACACACACACACACACACAGAAAGAGACACGTACACTCTGTTTTGATCTTCCACTTAGTCACCGAAGAATACTCCAGCGTAGCGTAGAGTAGAGAGATACTTTTAGAGGATCTTAGAGAATCCGATACGGATACCACCGTCTTGGTAGGCCCCTTGCCTTGTTAGTCCTCTTTCGATGGCTTACCCGTACAATAACACGGTCTTCTTCCTCTTACAACACGAACACGCGTTGCATCCCGTTCTGTTCCGCGCGACACAACACAGAGACAGAGACACGACAAACACCGACGACGTTGATACGGGATTTCGAGCGTAGCTGGACCAAAGGTCTTCCCACGAAACGTTCGGTAACGGTCCTTTTTATCGACCGAACGAACGATGCTGTGAACAACCGAATGTTCTTTAACGATCCAGCGAACATTATTCGTCGAACGACGACCGGACGGATATTGTTCGCGACGGATCAGATGTATTTTAGTCTTATTCGTAGCACAAAGTGTTTGTACGCTTCCAAGTATCGTCGCGTCCTGATCGCGACGATCGTAGAGAATAGATGAGACGTAAGCCAAGCGCGGCGTGAGTAGGCATGTCGAGTAAAACATCACAATCGAATGGTCGATAGTACCCGAAGTAGCTCCCAAAGTCACGTTTGTTCGTTGTGATTGGCTTCTGTACCATGTTTGTCCACGACCTGTTCGCATATGTGTACATTCACCACCAGTACGTATCTGTTTGAGAAACTGGGCTCGCGAATCGTCGACGATCGAGTCGTCGTCGCGTGGAGAGATCGTTTTCCAATTCGAGATCGGTTTCGTCGAGAGAGAAGCAACCACGACGATTCGCGAGCCGCGTTTGCATGCTTCCGACAAGTTTGCATTCCCACGGGTACCGTAAACGCGACGAGTGAATCGCTCGCGCGCCTCTGATTCGCGTATGGCACCCGGTAATATTCCGCTCGCTCGTAAACACTTGGATAGATAACAATGGACTAATATAAATAATCGTTACAAGTATAGATACGTAATAGCTCTCGACAAACATATACAGGCTTTGCCAAAACGATCCACCGTCACAGATTCTAACCACTACGATTACAATTTCGATCGATATTCGATATACATTTTGTTTCTATTCAGCTCTGTTTCTGCACGCACGTTTCGAGAAAGAAAGAGAGACCGAAAATCGCTCTTTTTCTTAGCGACACTCTCAAGTGCACCAGATCACGACACACACGCATATATATATATATATCCATATATCTACGCGTGTGCGCGTATATTTATATACTCTTTCTAGCATGGCCTCTGTTTTATAAAAAAGAATTTCTTTGTCGCCATTTCGTTGCTATACGATCCGTGCTCTGTTTTTTTAATAACACCTTTCCCTTCTAACTCGAACGCACGCAAGAGAAAGAGAGAGAAGGTAAAGCGAGTAGAACGAAACAAAAAGCCTGTATGTGCCTGTACATACTGTACGATAATTACGGGTTGGTTGGCTTGAGGGATCGAAAAGAAAGAAAGAAAGAAAGAAAGAAAGAAAGAAAAAAAAAAATGAACAAATAAAAAACTAAAAGCAAAGTAATCGACCAGCTCTGATAGTCGGTGTGGTTTCGCACGTTCTCGACTTTAGCAATCGGCCTTCCTCAACTGCATACTGGACGTGACCGCGGTAAATCATACCGGAAATAATCACGGAGCCGGAAGCAGGGCGAACAGCCTTGAGCCGGTGGTACGGCCGACGCCGGAAACGAGGCTCGATCAACACAAGGAGCGTAGGGAGGAAGACGACGAGCATAGACGTCAACGTAGCATCAGGTACCTTATTTCCGTTTCGATACCGCGCGGTAAACGAGTATCGCGATCGCGATACTCGACGCGTTCCTCTTCTCCTCGTTCTTCTTTCTGTTGCAGAAATAAAAAGGTGAACTGGAAGATGTCCCACCAGTACGATATACTAGGCAGCAGCGGAGAGAGTAGCCAGGGAGGGGGTGGGTCTGGGGTTGTACCCGTAGTTAACGATGAGGATCGCGCCCCCGAGCTAGAGCCATTGCTGGCTGAGGTGCCCTCCCACCAGGATCAAAACTACTACTACTACCACCATCACCATCACGACCAATACTACGATACCGACAATGATCTATACTATGACCATCACCACCACCACCACCACCATCACCATCACCATCATCATCATGCTCACCGACCCTCGTACTATCAACACCAGAATACCTACGCACCTCGCTCCTCGATCCGTTACCACAAGGTCTATCGGCTCCTCTGATTTTCGAATTAACGCCTTACTCGAACCTCCCTCGATCGGTTGCGATAAAGAACGCGGTTAAAATCGACTACTTTCCATTCGAGCTAATTGCCTACGAACGATCTCGGTTTCAATTCGCTGAGAGACACGCGATGTCTGGATCGCGGTAGATCGAGGACAGATCTTCGTGCGCTTCTCTTACTTGTTTCCTACACTTATTTAGTATTTTACCGAGAACAACCGTGTGATTGTACATAGACACGTTGCAATTCTTGCCAGACGTATTTCACGCTTTCGTAGAGTTAGACCGAGATGTTAACGCGGTATTAGGAAACGTAGAACGCAACGATTAGACGGACGGAGAAGCACCTTTAGCTCGTGATAGAACTTAGTTAGTTAGTTCCTAGATAGAGGAGTTAGAAACAACGGGTTCGCGAGATTAGAATACAACGCTGTTCGATTCGCGATCGGTTGACCGAGACGCACGAGACGACCGACAACCGCCGCGTATCGCGATCGACCGCGAAGATCAAGATCGATCGATTTCCTCTCTCATTCTCTTCTCTTCTCTCTCTCTCTCTCTCTCTCTCTCTCTGTTTTCTTTCACTCTGTATCCATCTTAGAGATATCACGTTTGCAATATGTTCCTCGAACGCGATCGAATCGATCTTGAACACCTTGTTAGCGCGTCTGTAAATACAACGACTAGTCGAATGACTGCGCGCGGTTTTAGATCAGCAACCTGGTGAAGATACTTAGCGAACACCCCACCCTTGTCCCTAGCTGCTTTCACCCTCGAGGTAACTCTCGGGGGGACAACGAAGCACTCGCGTCAGACCAGCGACTGCCTCGTTTTCCGTGTATCTCTGTTCTTTGTTACGATTCCATGTATGCCCGTGTCCCGTGGTAAGTAAAAGAAACACGACTCCGGGGACGAGCCTCGAGCGCTCGTCCGCGGATCGGCAACTGGACACACTCGTTTCTCTTTCTTCTCTTACCCGAACACCCGCTCCGAACGATGTCCACTCGGCGAGCATGCGCATGCCTGAAGACGATATCTTAACTTGCATGCCTCTACACGCGCGTACACGTGCCTGTACATCGACTTCTCTGCTCCTCTTCACCGACTCTCCGTTCTTCTTCTCATCATCGAGATCGTCGATCGTTCTCTTTCCTCTCTTCTTTCGTCAGATGAAACGAAAACGATAGTGCAGTACTATTGTGTACCGGTTGGCGCGAGTTTCCGCGCGCGATTCTTGCGATCCCGCTGGGCTCTCGCGCGGAAATCTCGCGCGGAAATCTCGCGCGCCCCCGGAGGCAAAAGGCGTCTCGAGTCGAGAAACAAATGTAGTTGTTCGAGGCGCGAGTCGTTGGTAGTGACGAAGGCAAAGAACCGGCGACACCCCGACCTAACCTTTTATATACTCCTGATTAACCCATCGCGTCCAGGGACAACGAACGCGCCTAACCGAGCAGTCTGTTCGTTTAGATGGGGCTTCAGGACGTGGTAGTTAGCGACTCGCGTGCCGGTAGCCTCGAGAGTCTGACCCACGCCGGCAAAAGGCTTCATCCACCCGTGCAACCAGTCATGCATCCCTCGCGTTCGCCAAGTTCAAGGTAAGTACTAACGGTCGCTATGTGCATCTAAGACGTAATCCCATACCTGAATCGTTTCCGATGGTTCGCAGAAGACACTCGCCTGACATACACGGAACGCAATCGCCCAGGCGAGCTAGGTACGATCATCACGGTCATTATTACCACGAAGGACCAGGGTTTAGCGACACGGTTAGCAACGTCGTCGAGATTCAGAGACACACGCATCATCCCCATCCGTCACAGTACAATCATCGGCACAGGATGCGAGGTACAAGACAGCAATGATAATTTCGACGAAGAAAACACGGTGCAACGATAAGTCCTTTTTACGAAATCCAACCTACGAATCTCTTTTGCCGACGTAGTCGTTCGCGAGACGCGATACAGGATCATCGCGCGCGCGCGGTTCGTTGCTGTTTCTTTACGCCGCGTTGGGAACGGGACGAGAGATTCGTAGTTACGATTTAGAAAAAATATGAATGTCGCTATAAATGGTTTTTACTCGCAAGAGGCAGAAAGCTCTGTGTCACTCGATGTAATATGTTTCTTCGTTTTGTTCTGTTATGCGCCTACAAAGACTATTACGACCACTGCGACTATTACGACGATGGTAATTTCTTTCGCAACTCCGTTTCATTCCCTCTTTCGAAGCAATTTTATTGTCATTATTATTATTATGATTTACTCTTATCGTTATTATTATCATTATCGTTGTTACGATTATCTTTCCTTTCATCGCCGTTGTTATTACTATCATCATCGTTATCCTTTATTATTCTTATTATTATTCTTATTATTATTATTACTGTTACTATCGTTACTATCTTTAACTGCCGCCGTTTGGCTTTCACAGTTGTACATACATACATACATACATACATACATACATACGGATTACCACAGACACAACTGACACGGTATAGCGCAACCAACAACACAGCACACAACAGAGATCCGTTTCTTTTCTCGATCGTTCGATTCTCAGCCCGGATAGTCCCGGATATTGAAACTAGACTATTTCCACCATCGTTCGATGTAACAATGCTTGTTATCACTTCCCCGGTTACCTTATGTATCGTTCGATTTATACGCGATATCTCTTTGCACGTGATAGATACACACACGCTTTCGGTATCGAGCACCTTTGCACACTGGAAACGCGCACAACCGTCCCATCCCACTCTCTCTCTCTCTCTCTCTCTCTCTCTCTTCGACACGTTCTTTATATTACGTAGCGATTGCACGTCGTGGTGCCCCTCGACGATCTTTGATCTTGGAATTAGAAAAGTGGCATGCGGCATGTTGGTCGATCTCTAGAAAAAGAAACAAACCCTCTGCACCCGCCCCGCCCCGCCCCCCCCCCCCCATTCTTCGCCCGCTCGTAAAACCCCCGGCCCCGCCTCGCCTCGAGAAAGAACGGTTCGACCCGAGTCGATCGACTCGCGATAGTTGGCCCTGCTTAGACCACACGGACACGAGCGACGAACACGCGCGCGCAGGCCTCGGGATCCCGGTGCGTCACCGCGTCACGGTAATCCAGCTAGGGCAGCTAGAGAAAAATAGTTGTGCGGCGAATAACGACCCGGTAAAATGGGAACCGCTAACGACTGTGCTCGTCAGGTCCGTGGAGCGCTTCGACCAGTCCAGCGAGGACGCCCAGCCCGATTCACCGGATCGACCGCGAGCGATACTACGGGACGACCAGCCTGGAGCAACGATCGAGAAGCCCCAGCCCGATCAGCGGCCGTCGCCCGGCTCATCCCCATCAGCACTATCATCGGCATCACCCGCATCAGCACAGCTACCCGGTATTGGTCACGGTACGGGGAAAGGGTCGTCTACTGCCGCCAACGCCCAACAAACCCTCGACCCTGCAGCTGAAGCCGGCGAACATCAACTTCCCGAAGCTGAACGCCTCGCCGACCCACGGGTCCCACATGCCCGGGCCGCACGCCCCGATCCCACCGGGTATACAGCATCCAGCGGCGGGACACGCGCCCCCGCCACCGATGCAACCGAGCCACTGTCCGTTGAGCTTCGAGCAGGCTGTGGCGATGGGTCGCGGAGGTCGCCTCCTGCCCAGTCCCGTACCCAACGGCTACAAGCCGCAACCGCAGGCCAAACAGAGGACACCCAGGTAAACAGCCTATCGTCGATTCTATTCCCCCGAAATCGTGTGTCATTTCTCCTCCCGACCAGAAATGTATTCGTACCTTCCACGCGGTTACCGCGATTACAGGTCCAGACATTCCGACAGCGACGAGGACGACTGGTGCTAGCCAAAGTGGGACCCTGGACGGTGGTCCGGTGACGTGGACGCCCCCAGGCGTCTTAGGGTTTGCGCGTGAATCTTCCGCGTTGGGAGGCGCATCGATCTCTACCGGTGAGGATCGCTCGATCGATCGACCGGCCGGCTTCGAGCTCCGCTCCGGACAGAGGGCCGTGTACGCGAGTTCGACCAGGCCGACGATAACAAATGGGAGAACGGAAGATCCACGGAAGAGGTTCCGGAAGGGACGCGCGGTCGAGATCAGCCGGTTTTCGAGAAACACGCAGGATCCCAGGGTTGGGAACCGTGCGACGCATCGGATGATCCGTTACAGGGGGACGAAGCAACGCAAAACACGTACGCGTTAACGAGCGATCGTCGAGAGGAGTGGACGATATCGAACGCGGACGGTCGCGCGTGCCGCGAAACGACGATCGCCGCGATACGAACGCGCAAAACCGAACGAAGAAACCAACCGAATCTCTCGTGAATAAATGTCTCGAGTGTCAAGGTGCATTTGCCATGGACGCTCCGCAACTTTCTCTCGTCTCGTACTCGGAAGCTTCCTTCGCTGTGCTTTTCTTCGATCGACGGACCGAGCCGAGGAGGAACAAGCAGCAGGAGCGGGAGCCACTTTTTATACGACGATTAACCGCACCACGAGGAGGAAGCACCACCAGCACCGGAACCGTCTCTCTCTCTCTCTCTCTCTCTCTCTCTCTCTCTATCTATTTCTCTCTCTCTATCTCTCTCTCTCTCTCTCTCTCTCTTCTTGATTTCTCTTTCGAGCGGAGAACAGGACCGATCAGCGGCATCGAACTTCCCTTCCGACGCGTTCGGATGATTCGAATTCGCACACGGACTCGCGTACGCATCGATGTCGCACAGAATTATATCTCTCGTCGCAGTAACGTTCGAAATCTCTTCGAGCTGCGTACCGCGTCGTGCTCTTCCATCGTTTAACGGAAGAGCGTCGTCGACGCGGACGAGGACGCGCGAGAACAAGGGTGGTTGTCGCGTACGTACGAACAGAGGGAGAGATCGGTCTCTCTGAGGTGCGTACGCGAATTATTGCCAATTAAGATCGTCACGGTCTCTGCGCGAAGTTCTTTCTTTGTTAATTTATCGTTCGCGAATGTTCAAGACCAGCCGATAAGGTTTCGTACAAACGAACGCGTTCGGCCACCCCCCCACCCCCCATCCCCCTTTGAACGTTATCGAATACGGAGGAGAGATAATCTATACCGTCGCTAAATTATCGAATCAATCGGCAGCTCCGCGGGTGCGTAGAGAGGACGGGTAGCCGTTGAAAACGAAGCTGAACGAAGGAAAAGAGGAAAGAGAATATATTTAAAAAGAAGAATATATATATATATATACATAATTACGAGAAAAGTGTACTCTCGAAGCTAAACGCGCAGAACGATACATCGAACTAAAATACGTAGACAAATTTTTACCAAAGTCGTCAAGATCGTTTTGATTCTCTTCTACTGTTAGAGGCGATTAAACGGGATAATACGCGTCGCGTGTTACAGCCACGCGAGAAACACGTGGAGAAAAGAACGATCGTCGTTCCGTATTCTCGCAGCTCGTGCCAATGAGGAATCAAGCGAAACGAAGGGAAAACGAAAGTCGATGGGACGGTAGAGAGGGCCGAGGTTCGCGTTCTTCTCGAGAAAAGAAAAAAAACCAAAAAAAAAAAACAAATGAAAACAACACAAAAAGAAACTCGTTAATTATCGCATAATTTTGACTCGAAACGTTTACCATCACTGCTACTATTGTACTACCGTTTCTATCATCACCTACGAGAACTACTACTGTTACCGCTACTTACTATAACCACGGCTCTACCACTGGTACTTGCTACGTAATACTATCACTATTATCGCTATTACTATTACTACTACTACTATTACTACTACGATTTATTACCATCGCATACTACCGCCGCGCCGTCGAAACTACCGCTAACTACACACCACTTACTTACTACTATTTACTACAGTCTAATTACTACCACCATCGTTACTAAATACTAGCCACGTCTCCGCATACGAACCGTGAAAACGGTAGCCATCGTCTTGTTAATACGCGTTTACCTTCGTTTAAAACTCGGACAGATCATTCGTTGTACCCCCCATCCTTCTTCCCCCTCCCTCTGCCTTTCTCCGTCTGTCTCCTAAATTTCGCCTCGCTTTTCTTCCGATCTTTCCGTTTCCTCTTCGCTTTCCGATCGCGACAAACTTTCATCCGACATAGCCACCCCTTCGTTGCGAACGATTCGCGGCCCAAACAGTATTAGCGATAGCACGGAACGTGCGTTTTATAGCGAGTGAACGCAATCTTCTGGACCTTTTACAGTAGCCACCGTGGTTGGCCAATGGAAATCGTTCGACCAAACGCGAGTCTTGTACCAGGTCTTCGCGTCCGCCTCCATGCCTTTTCGTTTTCTGATTTCGTAGGGACACGGTGTTCTCGTCGACTACTCACGGTGTACGGCCAAATTGTTATCGCTTCTTGCGTTCAATCGATAGGTAATTTGTATTATATTTATATATACGTGTATATATACTAGGATATATATAATTATAATATAAATTTAGCACGTACGATTCGTACTATAATATATATCGTGATACGTATATATATATTATAGTATAACGCGATATACGATTGTAATATTCACACCATCACCTCTACTATCGCTGCTGCTGCTATTACTATTACTATTACTATCACTGTTACTACTACTGTTACTCTTACTACTACCACCACCACTACTACTGCTACTACCGTTACTACTACTACTACTACTACTACTACTAACTACTATTACTACTATTACTATTACTACTACTACGACTACTACGACTACTTACTACTACTACTAACTATAACTACTATTATTACGATTACTATTTCTAAATAGTACTGTTATTACTACTTTTACTAACGCTACGATTACCGACGCGATTAATTAAAAGATTGCAAGCATCGCTTCTACCGTTGTTACTACCACTAAAACCATAGGCAGCGTAAGGGTGATTCGTCCGAGTAGGGTGCAGAGCATCGATCGATCAGTCGCGGCAGGTACATTCCGTAATACTAAGAAAAACGTGAATCATTTGAAATTCCACGGTGCGCTTAACGAATTAACGCGGAAACATAGTCGCTGGGACGAGCGTGTACGAAAGAGACGTAAAAACGATCGCTGATTAAGTGCGCGCGTAGTCGAAACGGGATTATACATATATATATATACATATATATACATACTTAAATAGAAACAGGAGATGTAAAGAGGGGTAAGAAAAAAGACAAAAAAAAAAAAAAACGAGAGAAACAGAACACGTGTAACATACTGCCAACCGTACGGTGTGTTTTAAGCGGAAAGACACACACGAGATACACGAGTGTACATAAAAAAAAAAAAGTAACGTACGCCATTTTTCGCAGCACGTATACACACGGGTGTAGGTAGATTTAAATAAAGGAGCGAGAGGGTTCGAACGGAACGAATGAGAGAGCGAATGGGGCTTCGAAGTATCGAGGGGACGGATAAAAAACGATTTAGCGTTTGCCTGCGTGATCCGCGTGCATGAGTCTCGACCGAGCGTGCGCGATCGACGTAGGAGGTGAGAATGAAAGATCGGATGCATCTTTGTCGACGATACGCGGATTCTCGTTTTGGGCCATTGGGCCGCGGTGGCGTCCACTTTCTCGTTTCGTTTTCTGAATTTTCGCGAGAACCGGCGAGAGGAGTCAGAGGGGAGAGAAGCGAATGAGAATCTCGCGTGTGTCGGTTTCGTTCCCTCAAGTGCTTTACGAGAAACTCGATCGCGTTCAAACGTGTCGTTCGTAAAGAGGATCCGTTGATGCGAGAGAAAATTAAGGGGAAGCAGAAACAGTAAGACGCATTGGAATTTTAGATGATCGGAGACGTTTGTGCTTCTCGAGGTAGATTTCTGAGGGAACTTTAGTTTTTACTTTTTCGTTTTTTCATCGACAGAGAACAGATTTTTATTTTTTTACTCCCTCGTACCTTTCTTTTTTGTTATTTTATATTTTTACGTTATTTTACATTATTTTATATTTATTTTATACTTATCCGCGCGTTTTTATATCGTTTATGTTACGATTCGATGTTCCTTTATGTCATATAAAAACAAATACATTGTTTTAACACTCGCTCGTACTTGTGCTCTACCATACCGACGTAAACGCCTTTTTCGTCCAATGATTTGAGAACGATTCGAGCTCGCGAATAGAGCGTGTTCGAGGTGAAGCGGAGTGCGTATTATCGAAACTGTTTTTCTGTGATAAATCCAAAGAATCTAGCCGGATCGACGACAGCGTCGCGTCGATGGACAATTTAGTAGCCCGATGATGCGTTTAGTAGCAATGAATCGCGCGTGGTCGAGTGAATGAGGATGATCGGTGCGAAAGGGTGCGGCAGAGGACGGGATGAACGGAAGGTCGACTGTCGAGGGTCGCGTGGCGAAGGTTCGTTTCTCGCGCGCTTCTGTGTGCATGCGAGCTGTGCGAATCGAATTCTCGGGATTTACAAAACTCTTTAGCGTCGCAAAGGCAAGCATACGACCAAGCTCTTGACGACGATAGCGTAAACGACGAGCGCGTGTGAAAAACGAATATACGAACGCGCGGACGCGAGCGGGCACGCGTCTGCGTCGCGTCCGCGCGTGTATACAGCTCTAATTGAAAACTGTACGCGTCTAAATCTACACGTAAGTATAAATATAATAACCGTAGATAGAGAGACGTGGACGAGAGCGCAGCCACGATGCGAAACCGAGGTTCACGAACGATTAATAACGATAATAACGTAGTAATAACGATAACGCTGATAATATCGAGGAGGACGCTGAGAGGACGTATACACTCGTAACGATCACGAAGTAGCGGCGGTCGGAACGGAACACGAGAGGGGACGTCTCGTTTCTTTGGCATCGCGAACGCTGCGAGGAGAGATAATAGTATCTGTTTGATAGAACGAACAACGATGCTGGAATCAGCTAGACGGACGTGCCAGAGGCACGCGTTCGAGGGTGGGGGGTGAGGAACGAACGAGGATCCGAGGCGGTGAGTTTTAACGGTCTCGCAGAAGAACGATCCACAACGTTTAGGTAGAACCAGTACCGCTAACAGGTCCAAGTAGACGTTGAGAGCCCAGTCCGATTATCGATTTTCCAGTTTACTATGTATTTCTATTTGCATCTCGTGAAATCCACCCGCGCCGTAGTTCAGCCCGCGAAGGGGAGGATTGTCGGTCGAAAGTAATCGCAAAACGTTCGCTGTTTAATCTAGCTATCTAGTTGTCAGAAAATTAAAACTCGGTGAATCGTAAGACGCGCGAATCCGTATCCAGAGATGCGCGGTAGGGATCAACGCGAGCTTCTTCTGCGAGAGACGTTAAAAGTCGTCGCGAGAGCCTCCGCGAACAACAAAAAGAAGAGAAACGCGCGAATGGAACGAAAGAGAGAATCAACGCGTTAATGGGAAGAGATGCGAAACACTTCTCGGCTCGTTCGTAGAAAGTACGTACGTGTGTGTAATTAAATAAGAGAGAGAACAAACAAACAAAAAAAAAAAAACGAAAAAAGAGAAGAAGCTACGGAGTATCGCGAACACGCGGCCGGATTATTAATTTCCACCCGGTTTCTACAGACGGCAGAGACTTGGAGGATCGAATCATTTAGTCGAAACGTCGAACAGTGAATCCATGTACGATTTCATTACTTGCATTTATTTATATAATAACGATAAGCGAACAAAGAATGTAATAACGACGACGATGTACCGGGGGGGTGTCAAATTGAAATAACACGTAAACATTACGTTTAAGAGTTTTTCTACTTATCTATATATGTATACATGAACATATATAAATATGTACACGTAAAAAAAAAAAAAAAAGACACATGTATATGAACTTTCCGCGTATATACATGTATATGTATTTGTGTAAGTATGAATATATATAAATGTATATATAGACGAATATATGCATATAAGTAGGTGCGAACGAATAACGAAAGCGTATATATTGACACTAAACGCCCTGTCGATAATAAATAATCACGAAATGATAAATATGATGATAAATATGAAATGATAAACGATATAAAAGGGGTGTATAAGAGAAAAAAAAGAAAAAAAAACTTCGTCACTAGATCTCCTCGGCTGTTGGACGAGCCGACGAGCTCCGTAGAGTTTCATACTTTTGCAAATAAACGAAATCTCGTCGATAAACACTATTACACACCGATCTCTCTATGTATAAAATTATACGTACATATAAAAATTCTACGCGAACGGTTTAAAAAGAACGGAGAGAGAACGGTCGATCTTGATCCGAGTCTGAAGCGTTGCGTAACTTTGGTGTCGGGTGCGTGCACAGCCGCGCGCGCGCGCGCTCAAGGACGATCGTCCGTCGAGCGACTCGTTTACGTCGCACGCGACGGATGTGCACGCGGATGTCAATTTTTTTCCAATCATCATACCAATTCGTTTCTGTGCATCGGTCTTTCGCGCTACGAACCAATATCCGCGCGGCGATTTCTCCGTCGAGTCGAGCGAACGTTAACTCTTTCAGCGATCGTACGCGATTTTCGCCAACGCCGTAGCAATCGTATCTCGAATTGAACTCGTTTTTTCGCTCTAGAGCAGACGCTGCCAAGCAAAACGACACCTCGATTACTCTCTCTCTCTCTCTCTCTCCCTCTCTATCTCTCTATCTCTTTTTCTCTTTCTCTCTTTCTCTCTCTCTCTCTCTCTCTCTCTCTCTCTCTGAAAGAGTTAACGCGAGGTGAACGCGAGAGTCATCGCTCGACTAGACGGTTTCGCGTCACGCGAAACGAATCGAAACGATACTCTGTGTACAGAAAGAGCGTGAATTGTATTTTCGAGAGGGCGACAGCTTTGCGTAAGCTCGTGCAAGATCGAGGGCTGGTATCCTGCGAATGGAGGGTGAACGATATCACGGTGGAAAGGAAAAACGAACGGTAGGGTTGGAGAAAATCGCGAGGAATCATTAAATAGTAACAAGAGTTGCCTTAATATTAGACGTTCACAAAAACTAGGATACGTAAACGAACGAGAAGACGAAACGAGATAACGACGATCACGAAGACTCGAGAGGGAGCAGTCGCGTCTCCTTCTGCTCGAACGTCACGACGAATACGCGAGGATACCCGGCCGGTCATAAATAGCATAATTTATGTACACTTCTATTTCAACTAGGGATCTATTCTGTAAAATTTCCTCCGATTTAATATAATAGTTGAATCCAATTACAATTTGTTCGACGAACCGTGATTTTCTTCCGAATCGATGTTGCGCCGTTATTACGATACAGTTCCTGTGTGTGCGAACGTGTTGGAAACGCGATCGCGTATCGGGTTTCACCACCCCGCCGCTACTGTTCACGAACGATGCGCGAATCCTCTTTTTGTCTCTGTTTTTTTTTTTTTTTTTTTTTTTCATTTTCGTCGCACCGTCTCTCGCTCCCGACGCTTCTCCGTCGTCTGTCCGTTCGTCCATTCGTACGTACGCTCGCCGTTTTGCATCGCTGGCTAACAGTAGCGCGTCGAGAAAGATCGAAGACGGCCGCGAGAGACGGGACAGAAGGGCGAACGAAGCGAGAAGCGATTAAATCGATAAATCGAGACGCGAACCGAGCTCCGGCAAACGAACGGGACGACAGGCCGCGAGACGGTCAGCGGCTGAACGAACGAACGAACGAACGAACGAACGAACGAACGAACGAGAGGAAGAACGGGGAATGCGTGCGTGCGTGTGTGTGCCTGCGTATATGCAACCGGTAGGAAGTACATGTACGCGCCGGATGATAGAGAACCCAGCGAGTACAAGAGAGAACGAGATCTGTAAACGTTTAATAGTCGCGTGTACCGTTGTTATAAAAGAAAACGAAAAAAAAGCAAAAAACAAGAAACATTGTGTAAAGAGGGAGGGAAAAGAAGTGAGAAAAAGAAAAAAAAGAAAACCATTGAAAGCTTTAACTTTGACTAAACTAACTTTAAAAAGGGTATATAGCGATATAATGCAGTGAGTGCTGCTGCCAGTTGCGTGAATGGCGGACGATTGGCGGTTGATTCTGCGCGAAGTTAATACCGACGATCGATAAAACGCGTTCATATATATATAGATATATATACACAAATATATAATTATATGTATATATACATATAAATAATTGCAGCAACGTATATGTATGTATATATATAGTTTAATCTCTCTCCTTCTCTCTTTCTCTCTCTCTCTCGCTTCCTTTCTCTCTCTCTCTCTCTCTCTGTCTCTATCTCGGTGTATTACATTCGTCTTCGACGAGCATCGAAATTCAGTTCTTTCCTTGATAGATATCGTTACAGAATCTTGCGGGTATCTCTCGTTCGCACAATTTCTCGCCAATCTCCGCGTTTATTGTAAACTTACTGTATATTACTTATAAATGTGAAAATGTGACGGAAATGTTCGCTTCTCACCGAGGAGGCAGTTCGAGTGCAGATTGTACCTTTATACGTATTTAATTGTCCGCGTGCATCGTTCGCGTCGCGTCGAGAACGCGAGCGACGGTTGGCCAAAAGAGACGAAAGAAGAAAAAAAAAAAAAAAAAAAAAAAGAAACGAAGAAGCGTTTACTCGACGTTTGTCGTACAGGAACGGGTCTGTTTTTCCACGATCGAAACGATCCATTTTAATCGGCGAAAAATTCGACTGAACATATTTCTTACCAAACGCGCATTTATGGACGGCGTTCTTATAGTTAAAACTAAAAAAAAAAAAAAAGAAAAGGATAAATAAAAATAAAATAATAATAATAATACTAATAATACTACTAAATAATAATAATATAAAACACGCTTCGACTTCGCGTGTTCGTCGTGACGCGAACATTCGATTGTATTATTTCTCTCCTTTAATGAAAATATAAGTATATTCAATATATATATACGTGCGAACGCATCTGCCAGTGAGGAACTCTCGTGTATTAAAACTATAGAAACAATTAAGCGAAATAACGAAAGGATAAACTCGATTATTCTTTGAATCTGCGAAAATACGACCGGATCGGTGTCGAGTATGAATGTTCGAGCGAAAGTACGAAGAGAGCAAGCGAGAGAAAAAGGATGCAAATGAAAACGTAAATATGCATTATTACTTATGTATTATGCAGTAAACGAGAGAGAAGATACCTACCTTATATATATACATACATATATATATATATATATATAAATATTATATATATATACATAGCTAGTTCAATTTGCAAATTAGTGTGTATCGTCGCTTCGAAATGCCCAGTCATTACTCGCCAGAATCCAAAAACCCAACAACCGATTTCAAGTTCATTCTTTTTTTAAGGAAAAAACCAATAAAATAATGTGTTAAAATATTTCAAGATACTCGTGTTTTTTCACTTAAACTTAAGAACACTGTCGAGCTCTGATTAAAACTGCCCGCGTAACTTCACGTATGTCGAACGGAATCGCGAATACGCGGCTTTCCCCGATGTTTAGAGATTGAAACGCGGAAACGAGCACCAAAGATGGCGCGTTGAATTGTTGCTCCAACCAACTTCTCGTCTATTATCTCAAGCTCGACGAAGAGATGGCAGCACCGAACGCTTAGCGAAGAATGAATTCTTTTATATATATATATACGTACATATATGGCATACAAAGATATACGCATACGAATAAAGAAATTTCCTAAATTCGCAGCTTGAGCCTAGCACGAAATGTTTATTTTTTATGAAAATTATTACTTGTAATCTTCAAAATACAAATTTTTACTCCACTCGTTTTTCATTCGATCCCGAATAATGTCCTCGTTACTAAAAGCATTCCGTCTCGAAACTGGACACGGTGATGCGCAAGGAAATAATAAATTGCGAGAAATACACGGAAACGGGGGGATATTTTCTACAAATAACGTGAAACAGTTGTATAAATCGACCGATAATATTTTTGAGCGTTTTATTAAGTTTACCATGACTTTAATCGATACAATGATTTCTCTGGTATACTGTTGTACACATCGAGACGCGACTTCAACTTTCTTTCCGCTTGTTTAAGTTTCGTTCAAAATATTCGATTGCACGAGCAACGAAACGAACGAAAAAGAAAAGAAGCGAAAACGGCAGATCCACGAAAGGGTTAACAAATTTGTACGTTCCGTTAGCAATTTCTCAAATTTATCGCTCAACACAAGAAATCGACGTTCTTCGCGTTAAAACAATCACGCTCCGCGAGTGTACAGGAAAGTAAGTTGAAATATCATCCGATAACGAGAAACGTAAATGCAGTAATAACCAGCGTCTGCGTGCGCCTCGAGTAGACTTAACGGATGATTCTTTTGCCTTCGGTTGTCTCGTGAACGAAAGTTGGAAGATTGGAGAAAAAGGTTCGAGCGGAAGGGGGTGTGGGAGGGGGCAGGGAGCGAGGAATATAAATATATAATATCTTATATCGTATATCCATAAATGTTAAACGTTATTTCTTATTTTTTTTTTTTCTTTTTTTTGTTCGTCGTATCGTCGATCTCGTATTCTTGACTCGTTTTCATTTCTTTTTATTAAATGTTAGGTAGAGCTTATAAGGAACGCCAGAAGCCGGTCTCGCGGCGAACTTCAGGCGCCCTTTTGTCGTATACTAGCTGTGCCGAACGCACTTGTACTGATCGCACGGTTGGCGAAAAAATCAGCTGAAGATTGACTTTTGAGCCGCGGGAAGAAATAGAATTTGTTGTTTCTGCGACGAACCAAACCGTCCATCGATTTTCTACGGACGAACGAAACGAGACGCGCGGAGTTTGTCGACAACGGTTCGACGACTCGCGTCGAAACGAAGAGGGGCACGAAAAATTCGACGGGAACGTTCCTCAATGGTCGATCTTCAGCCCACTGTTTCACCCGCGACATATTATTTAACAACAGAATTTAACCACCTAATCTTCTGGAGGATACTCGTAATTCTCACCAACGCTTCGTCTTCGTTTATACAATAAATGGATATCTTTTTTTTTTTTCTTCTTTCCTACGTGCTAAGTAATAAATCGTCGAGCCGCAATTCATTACAATATAATCATCGACAGTCGATAGTTGATAAAACGATAGAGATCACCTGGCTGTCGATCGACTTTCGTCTGTTCTAAAAAAATACGTCCAACTGTTTGGGCGCGATAATAAATTTCAATAATTCATAATATTAATAATCGCTCTCCTTCTGGATAATAATACATTTGCAATGCCATCATCACAAATATCAATATCAATAATAATAATAATAATAATAATAGTAATAACGACAATAATAATAATTATATTGATAATAGCAATAATAATGACAATAATAATAATAATAATAATAGTAATGGCGACCATGATAATAATAAAATAAATCTCGTTTTACTAATTAGCATCGTCGTTACAGTGATGTACTCTTAGCCGTTACAGTTTTGCCTATGTACTATTCTCTTTTATATACTTCTATATGTATAGCTACAATATATAATATTTTCATGTTGAAAAATCGTATACATTAGTGTTGTGTCGCAGGACCATTGCTTCGTCTCGGTTGTTTTCCGTTCGTATTTCATTTGCTTGCTCATCGCTTTTCTCTACGCGCTCATCTTTCCTCGTTCCTTCTATATTCGCTTTTATCCTTACTGCCTTTCCGTTTCGGCTATCTTCGCTCGATGGGTTTCGCTGAGAGGGGAAAAGGTGGCGCCGATGCACAGAAGCGTTCACGCTTGATTATCGAACAACAACGTCGAACAAAAAGAGAAAGAGAACCAGTGTGGAAGTATACACGCGTGGAAGAAGAAGAAGAAGAGGGTCGAAGAAGAGGAGCGAAAGGGATTAAAAAAGAGGGAAAGCGAGCAGAAACGGGATTTCTGCCGTTTCTCTGCCGCCTCCTTCTTTCTCACCGGTACGAACACCACGCTCGATGCTTAATTCCGCGCGTTGGGCCGACTTCCTTTACGGCGCGATGCCTCGATCGGTAAGACAGGTCTCGACGCACCGCGCCGTACTTGTTCGCCCCTTAGCGCGGCTGGTCGCTTAAGAACGTGAACGCTTCTCGCTTAAAGAACGTGTATTACATAACATTAATAGCTTAATATCAATTTTTTTTTTTTTTTTTAGTTCGTATTACCCGCCGTGTTAAGGGCGAGCCTCGGATCACAGATAGTGAGGTGATCGGATTGCGCGAGCATTTTCACGATACATCTTATACATACGCGTTTCTATATCGTAATTTCGTTCTCGTAATTGTCTGTTTCGCGTACCTTCCTGCGATTCCTCTAAGAATTTCAAGGCGACAGCTCCTGAAACCAAACAGTACCGGCCGTGTACGCGAGCGTGATCACAGTCGCGCGAAAAAGAAGAAAAAAACAAAACAACATGAGAAACAGAGAGAGAACGTACTCTATAATTTTCCATTAAAAAATTTTGAAAAATTTCCAATACTTCTCTGTTCACTGTAACGTTCAAAGAACAAGAAAAGGGAACGCAGAGGTTCGTCGTGACGTCGTTGTTGCAACGTTCATCGAGAAACGATGATTTTTCGGCGACCATTCATGCACGCGCACGGTCGTAGAAAACTTGGTCGGAACGCAATCCTTACGTTTCTGCCCAGTTCGCGGTAGAAAGTTATCATCGTAATGGTGACATACGAGTTACACGGATACGAAAGTATAGAATATATATATATATTTTTTTATACACATGTATACGTATACACAATACATATGTACCTACGTACGTACGACCAACTAAGGGTAGACAGGCGCAATCGTATATCTGAAATGTCGAATCCAGTTGAGAAAACGCGTTCTCTCGCGAAGCTCTCGAAAGCAACGCGGGGTCCATTACCGTGTGCCGGAAAACGGAGGATCGGTTCGTTTCGTTTTCTCACGCATCGCGATCTACGGCGTTTATCTGGATTCGACACTGCGTAATATATGTGTCGGGTGTTGAAATCAACAGAAACAGAAGATAGACGTAAAAGGAAACGAATTTTAATCAAATCTCGTGCTGAATCGTTTGTTTACAAAAAAAAAAAAAAAAGAAGAGAAGAAGAAAAAAGTAAGGGAGAGAACACGGAAGAAATACGGCTTGAGTGTCTCGGTTCGTTCGTGGGGTACAATCATGCACACAATTTTCCAACGTAACAAAGGGTATACACGGGGTATATAGTGAGATTTTCCAGAAGCGAGGACACCTGGGAAACGAACCGTGTCCTCGCCGGTACAAACGGAACGGAACAAATCAGCACGCAAGAACGCATCGTAAACGCATCGCCGCAAAGTAAAATTCGTAAGCTGAACTTAAGAGACACGGAACTTAAACCATAATCGAACGTGGATGGACATTCGCTAGCATTACACGATACACGGGCCGCTGGGGTAAGATTTGAAAAGAATTACGTCGAAATCGGTAAAGCTGCCCGACGACGACGGGACGTACTCGAGTGAGTTCCTCGCGACGAGTGGCCCTCGCGTCGAGCGATTAAAAAAATAACGTCGAAACGTTAAAAAAATATATATGCCTACGTTTATATACGTATGATTCTCGTTCTTTTAAATCCTTACCCAGCCATAAGATTACGCTACGCAAAGTACTGTGGGGGGACGTACATAACCATGACGTTAAGTGTTGCAGAAGAAGAAGAAAAAAAAAAAAAAACGAGGGCAAAACAGTGGAAATAAAATTGTGAGAACAACTCGAAAAGGTGGAGTGGACGTAGAGGAAGAGGGGAAAGGGTCGAGGGGATGGAATAAAAATATCTGTACAAGCTAAAACTATCCGTGTGTCCGTGTGTAGCATACATAAAAATAAAAATTAGTCGATTGTGTACGCTCTCTTGCTCTCTCCTTAGCTAGACGCCTGTACGCTGTCGTATTGTCTTAAGAGAAGCGAACCTACGTTCTTAGGAGCGCATTGCCCTATGGATTTTTATCGTTCGCCGTCCTTTCCACTCTCTCACACTCTCTCTTCCTTCCCGTCGTATTCGTATTTCTCTTTCTCTTTTCGCTGTTTTAAATCCTCTGTAAATACGCGTGACATCGATGCTCGTGGCGCAGTCACTCGATAAGGCAAGATTAAGTGTATCAAGATCGAAGGAGGAGAGCAGCGGCGAAGAAGACGCGTTACTAGCGAGGCGTCGGTACGAAATGGCTGGCCGTTTCGCGCGTCGCGATCCATCGAATCGAACGCGCGGGACTCTTTTCCTCTTCCTCGAGGAAGCAGCAGCCGCGCGTCTTCTCCGCGCAACTCGCGCAGCCCCTTCGCGTTTTGACGGAAAAAGAGAAAAATGCTTAAAAACCGGAAACTAACGTTTACTATTAATCGTAGGAACACCAACGAACGTTGTTCTCCTCGTGTGTGGCTCGGAGGTGCGCGTATATCGCATGTATGTATACGTATGTTGGGTGTGTGTCGACGAGAATGCGTGTGCGTGTTCGGTGGTGGGCGACGGGTTTGGTTCCTGGTTGCCCGATGGTCATACCTCTGCGTTTGTTCTCGTCCTCTAACAGTACACGCTGCTCCGTATTTTTCTTTCCTCTTTTCGTTGCTGCGTATTTTTATTCGTTACTTTTTTTTTTCCTCTTTCTCTTTTAACTCTCTCCGTACCGCTCTGCGTGCGTGTCTCTCGTTTTATTAGTTTCGTTACCATTCTATCTCGCTCGACTCCAAAAAGTAATTTTAGACGCGCGGTCGTTTTTCATTTTCTCGGTCGGAATCAGAGTCCGCTGAATCGTGGAGTGGCGGAAATTCCGGCACCGCCTCGCGTTGTTGCATCCATCCCGCCGCGCCTGGCCCCCCAGCCAATGCCTTGCCCTGCGTCATTTTTTTCGATTGTTTTTTTTTTTTTTTGCAATTCATTTTTAGCCCTCTGTCTTTATCCCCTGCAGGTGGCGACAAAATCGCGTGCCATCGCTCACTAAGCCTCGCCTTCGTTTCAACAACTTTACGCGCTTTTAACTTTTCTCGGTTTTCTCTCAGCGCGGACAAACTATTCGCGTTTTCGCCTCTCGAATACCGCGGGACGTTGTCGAATTTCATGAAAGCGCGGGCTATTCGAATTGGCTGCTCGTACCAGGATATCGATTTACGTTGTTCCTGTTTCGCCTCTTCTTTGTACGCAAAATTATTTTTACCCCCCCCCCTCGAAATTAGCTTATTAAACCTTCGTTTTATTCGTTCGTTTTTTCTTTTTTTTTTTTTTTTTTAGAACGCGAAAGAGGAGCTCGTCGATCGACTCCCGTTACGAGCGTGAAATAGGATTTGGCTGCTACGTGAGACGACAGATTCTAATGATCCTGATGATTGCGAGCAAAGAAACAAACAGCGAGACTAGGAGATCCTTTCGTTCTAGTTTTGCCAATGCAACGAACCGACGGACCTATTCTACGGTCTACGCGAACAATTTAGAACTCTGCAAACGAACTAAACATGAATTCTCTCTCATCCGTCCTCTTTCATGCTCACTCTCGCTCTTACTCTGTTCACCCAGGAAACCCCAACCAATCGACCCGCAAAAACATGAAGAAAAAACGAAAAAAAAAAAAAAAAAAAGAAAGAAATAAAATAAAATAGAGGTAATGATAAACGTACCACATGTACATACTACGCTGCGTGATACCAGTATACACGTATAAACTGAAATCGTGTACATGCAACCATGCACGCCGCGAAACTGTCCTTCGAAGACGTATCCATCCGCGAGAAGTTGTTCGACTCGCGTAACTCCTTGCGCAACGCGCGTGTCGGAAAGTACACGACTCGAGGTTAAGTATCGAAAGCCGTACGAGAGCGAGGAGAAACCGGATGGCGCGTTCTTCGAGAGTCTATTGTCTACGCGTTCGTCGAAACGACGCGTACGAAGAGTTCGAATTCGGTTCGATCGGGTTAATTCACCGCTTGCTGCCACCGAAACTCTATAATCTACCTACGAACGAGCTACCTCCCGATTTTCTCACCGAAGAACCGTTTTATTGCACACTCGGCGTATTCGAATTCCAGAGGCGAGCTCGAAGACGAGAACGTCGCGACGAGATCGTCTCCTTCGACGCGCGATGGCGGACGAGTCGAATGGAAAAAATAGCTCCTTCGAAGATTAGCTTGCACGGTCGAGGTTCCCGGCTTCGAGCGCGACGATGAAAACGACGCGATACGCGAGAGAAAGGCTCGAAATCAAGGTTCTAGCCGTAGCAAAAATAAGGAAAAATATAATATCTACGCGTATATTGCACTATCGACGAGTCGACGCCTCGATTTTCTGCACGACTATGCATTTTTCGACCGCTCGGAGGAAAGAAATCTGTGCTTGTTGCAACTTTCTGATCTCGAGTATCGTTCGCGAATCACTCTCTCTCTCTCTCTCTCTTGCTCGCTATCAGACACACTTCACGCATTCGTCGATTCTCTCTGGCGAAAGACAAACGTCGAGCTCGGTGACGAATCTACGATCGGATAAATCGCCGGCATGGCCGCGTCACTGTGAACACAACAGAAAGCAGAAAAGGCTGAGATCAGTGGAGACGCACCGGCCGTAGCGCACATCTTCTAACTCGTTTCGATTTAGCCGTGTATCTCGTGCTTCCCGTCTTTTCCTTTCCAATCCTTCCTCGTCTCCTCTCTTTCCTTACTTACTCGACCGCTTTCTTTCTCTCATTCTTTTCCCCCTCGCTCTTTAATTGCGTATTCTTTGCGTGAAGTCTGATTCGATGTCTCTCTCACTCTCTGTCGCCTTCTATGAATTTCGCTTCATCTGCGCCAAGAGAGAAAACAAAAACAGAAGGATACTGAGCTGCGTTTAAACCACGACGATTCCAGAGCAAACAGCCACGACCACCCTCGCGGCTCGTCGAACCGTTCATCTCGGCACGGTGCAACGAATACGAACGACGACGAGGAGAGGAACGTCCCTCCGGGTGGAGGAGGTTCAACTCGCAACGAAACGCGTCGCGCGACAGATGGACGGTTCGTCGACGAGACTCGTGTGTACCAGCAACAATCGTTAGGTGATGGAGAGTAGAAGAGACCAAGGAATAGACGACCAAATCAATCGTAACAATATTAAACAGGTGCCAAACCGTGCGAACTGTGCTTGTAACAAACGCGATCAGCGCGTCATCCTCCGCGAGTCGATCCTCTTTTCCGGGCTGTCGCTTTACCTGCTCTCGAAATGCGAACTCGCGACGCGCGGACATCGAAATTTCATCCCCCGCCACGGAACACGCGGGATCGCGCGATCCACCATCGACCTATCGAATCTCGAGAGAAGTAAGCTAGCGCCTACCTGGAAAAGATGGATTTCTATCGAGAAAGATTAAGAGTTAAACGGTGCGAACGCGCGGAAGGAAAACTTGGTCGACGCGAAATCGACGTTGCTTAAAGAATAAAAAAAGAATTAAAAAAAAAAAAAAAAAAAAAAAAAGGAGGAACGTTAGACACTAGGCGTTCGACGAGAGTTTCTTGTTGCAACAAACACAGTTCTTTGCTTTTGTTTTGTTAGATTCAGGGTACCAACCAGCAGCGATTAAAAACGAGATTATAAAAAAAAAAAAAAGAACAAACGAAACCACAGACAAGAGAGTAGTGACGGGGAAACGGATAATGGTCGGCTAAACGGGCGTATTGTTAGAGAGACCGACGTGTAAGAAAGGTCTTGGTGCTGATATATGTATTATAATTGTGCGCAAGCGATTGCTTTCTTGTTATGTATGCGATTACGGAAACGTTAGTGCCAGTTGCAGCAGCGAATCGTATTTCGATCAACCATCGAGCGTCGAGAGCCGCGGCTCGAATTCTCCGTATCGTGTCGCGAGGGGCAGCTGGACGAACTTTTGTCGGGGTGTAGAAAAATTCGTTGGTCGGTGCGGTGAATTCGAAGCGAGAAGCAGAGAGAACTCGGTCCGCTCGTCTCGAGAAAATTCCCGAGCGTTTGCGGTAACGAGAGAGGAAGAGAGAGAGAGAGAGAGAGAGAGAGAAGGAGAAGTGAAGAATAGGCAAGCGTTCGATGTGGCCGAACGAAACGAAGGTGGAAAACGGAACGAGAAGCGAAAGGTGATTTGAAAACGCGCCGGCTAGGAGGGAGCATGCATTTTAGTCGCTTCATTTCGAGCCAGTTCTCCCACCTCGCCCCCTCGAATGGAACCGGATGGACCGCGAAATTAATTTTCTCGCCAAGTTGCACGGTTCGCCCAGGCCGATTCGAATTTCCGGAAACGCAACGGTAACGAGGAGGATGCGAACGAGATGCGACGCAACAGCGACGTAAGAACGCGAGAAGAACACACCCCTGGACCGTAGCCACGTATCGGATCAGTCGATGGAAGAACGGTCTCTCGATTGTCCTTTCGAGGGGAAGGGTAATAACCAGCGCGTCGGGACGCATTTCGAAATGAGTCACGAAGTATATCGACAACCGGTCACCGTATCGACAAGGGTGATATTTAAACCGGCAATTGGGAATGTCTACGAATTTCGCGTGTTTGCGCGGCAATTTAATTCAACGCCACTCTTTATCGCGTGACACCGTCGAAATTGCACGCCAGGAAGATTTACCGGGCTCTCGAAAAACCGGACGCGCTTTTTAATCTTTCCTCGCGTAACGACGCGGAAGGTAAAGAAAAAATCGCGCGGTCGTCGCTTCGAGTATGACGATCCTTCGATTGTTTCGCGGCTGATTCAGACGTCGCGAAACTAAAGAGAGAGAGAGAGGAGGGGAACGCTTGCGTATCGAAATGAAAAAATTAGAACGAGAAGAAATAGAGATGGAGTTCCGTTGCGTTTCATCGGTCGACTAGAGGCAGCTCGTTAGAAGCAGGACCGCGCAGCTACCGAGTCTATTAATATGTGAGGGAGCAGCCCTACCTAAAAAGTGACTTAGCAACTCCAATGCATACCAAGCAACCCTTATGCTACTGGCTGCTGGTGGCTGCTGCTGGCTGCTGGCTCTCGCCTCCGCGCGTGCACTCCCTGACGCTCTCCTCTTCCAACTTTCTGCTCCTGCCACCGCTCGACTACCTCTAAAGCCCGTCTCTATAGGCCAGCAACAGCGTATACATCAGACTCATACGAATACACATTTACTCCCGCAACCATTGACGCACTCGTGGCTCCTCGGGAGTTATCGCGACACGCGACATTCAAGCGTGCTCGACCGGACGATGGGAATATCGTACGATAATTGATTTTCCGAAACTCGATCGCTCCGTATACACGAGCGCGGCCGTCAAATTTCGTTTCAACGTACTCCGCCACCACTAGCTTCTGTTTCCTTCCCGCTCGCATACACCACCCTCTCTCTCTCTCTCTCTCTCTCTCACCCTTTCGTTCTCTCTCATTCTCCACCTCGTTCAAACTTTCATTCTCACGATATGTGTGAATATATATGCGGTGAGAGATGCGCATGCGTTTATGGAGATACAATGCGATGGCTTGAAAATGGATGGAAATCGAGAGCAGAGTTCCAAAAAAAAAAAAAAAGGGGAGATGGGTTGTGTGTGGGGGGGAAGAAAAGATACATAGAAAAGACAAAAAAAAAGGAAAAAAAATGAAAAAAAAAACGCGATACGAAACTCGAAAAATGGGGATGAAAAGTCTCGCCGTCTCTTTCCATTCATTCGAGCCAGTGAGAAAAATGTCCCTCGGCATCGGGGCTAAGCGTTATCAGGATAAATATCCAGCACATGCTCAAGAGAACGCAAAAGAGGTCATCGAAGAAAGCGAGGCGATGATCGCTGACTACAGGGAGAGAATATAATCGGTGTTCACGTGGATAGGGAAGCAATGACGGTTACCTGGTGCATAGGATCGTAGCCCATGGAGCCGTCGTTGTACGGTTGCGAACCGTAGTCGCTACCGTTTATGCCCATCCCGTATCCGGCCATGTCCTGCGGGCCACCGGGTGGCGCCGGCGACATCATCGGCGTCGGGGTGCCCTGGCTGGCACCACCCATACTGTACGGCGACGCTCCTGCAAAAGCTGCTGTAGAAACAATCGCGGTGCATACAAAATTCGAGGGTGCGTCTTTAAAGTTCTTCCGCCTGATCGATACATTTCGTCTAACGTACAAGAGACATACGTGAGCTCGTTTCTAAAATTGTCTTCCGGGCGTAATCGGTGGCGCCGTTTTCACTCTCACCTTCTCTCCTCTCCGCTTTCATCCTATTTCATTTCTCTTTTCTTTCGACAGGCTGGCGTGTGCCGACGACTTTCGAACACTTTTCGGACAGTTGACGCCACCGATTAAATAACGCTTTTTTTTTGACACTTGACAACGAACGAACGAACGAGTTTATCAATCCATGTACGGATGAAAGCGTATCGCGTGAACGGCATTACCTTTTCGATTGCCTGGCGGTTACGTTAGGAGCAGTAATGTGGTAATCGGAAGAATTTTTAGTCGCTAAGTTATTCGAGCAAAAGTGCAGGTATCGCGATGCTGCTGGCGCCAGTATCGCTGGAATCCCGTTTCTTTAATTACGAGAAGACTGCGGCCCGTTAACAGGGAGCGTGGCTGAGGAAAGACAAACACGCGAAGGGCGTCGAAAAGAAACGCGAGAACGCCCCGGCATCTCATCGCCCCTACCCTCGCTCTCGTATTCTCGTCTCGTCGCGTCTCGTCTCATCTTTCGTTCCTTCTTTCTCCGTATAATTGGTAAGTTAAAAATATCTCGCCCTGCTCTCTAAAATAAAGAGACGCCCCGGTAGTTAAGGGAAGTACGCGTAATTACGAGCAGCAAGTCCTGCGAATGCGAAGAATTTCCAGAGGAAAACACCGCCCCGGAATTTTTCTTCTAATTTCCCTGAGAATGCGAATAGGTAAACACGAACGAACCAAGATTGCGCGAGCCGCTGTCGAAACGGAAAAAGAAAAACAAAAAAAAAAAAAAAAAATTAGACGGCCTGGGTGGATCGATAATTTCGTTTTCCTCCTAGAAGATTTATCGGTCGGTCGGTACAAACACCAGCACGGCCAATCCGAACAATGAGCAGTAACTCAGTCGCATAATGATTTACAGTAATGAGAAACCGCTGGGCCACGCAATTTCTTTCCCATCCTGACTTTGGGTTCGACGTACAAACGATCGCGGCGGCGAAGTTGGGAAACGGTGCCAAGAAACATCGCGCGGGCGTTAACTGGGAGAGATCTCGCGAGATCCTAGACGAAATTTTCATTTCGAGCTCGCACGGTCTCGATAAATCGCGCGTCATTTTCTCAGCAACGCTCCACGGGTTCGAACCAAGAGGCAACGAGGGAGAAAAAGGAAACAAAAGAGACCCGGAGTCTTTCAACCGTTTGGATTTAATTAAAAGTTCTCTTTTTCCCACATCTATCGATATCCTTGATACGAGTAAGCTATCGAAACGAACTCTTCAAGGAACACCCGTCGCTCGTTTGCGAAGGACGGAACTTACCAGCTGCCTTTTTGGCTGCGTACAAGTTCGCCTCCTCCTGTGCTTTACCTATGTTTTTCTTGTAGCGTATCCTCTTGTTGCCGAACCAATTGGAAACCTGCAAGGACGACAATACGACGATGCAAGATCGCTGATAAATGCCAATGTTCGTGGACGTCTCGAAATGGCCGCGGGTAGAACAGCGCGCGAGTTCCGTTACTTTAATTCCAGCCGGAGTGCATAAATTCTGGTTATCGCGAGCAACGAGACGGAATGTATATATTTTCGTTGAACGTTACCTGACTCACGGTGATTCCGCATTTTCGTGCGAGCTCCTCCTTGGCCTCCTCGCTCGGATAAGGATTACTTAGGTGCGAATAGAAGTATTCGTTCAGGATTTCAGAGGCTTGTTTGCTGAAATTCCGTCTTTTGCGCCTGCAACCAAATCGTTTATTCGCTTCTCGTTCGATCGCGTCGCACGGCTCGTTCCGCGAGCAAGATCGGCTCACCTCGCGTCGAGGAATCGACTCCTGAGGATCATCACGGCCTCGCAGGTGGACTGTTTAAGCTGCATCTGGATGCTGGAGAACTTCTTGTGTATGATCTGGACCATCCTCTCGATCTCCTTCGGCGTGATCGGCCTGGTACGACTTTGTTCCCTCAGCAAATTCATCACGTGGGTCGTGAACTCGTTGCACGCCTGGAACGAAACGAAAATCCACGTTATCAACCGCATCTCTCGTCCCTCTTTCTTTTTAATCGCGCGCAATTTCACCGACTTTCTTATCTCGATCGGCACAGAAACGAGCTACGGGACGCGAGAGCGATCGTACAACTTGAAAGTCGAAACGAACGCGGACAAACGGTTGACGGTTTAGAAGGGGAAAGGGTTGTTACGCGCCTTCTTTGGGTCTCGCGAACGAGAAGGAAGCCTCGATGCAGAAACGAAACCGCAAAAGGCAAGAAGAAAGAGAGAGAGAGAGAGAGAGAGAGAGAGGTGAAAAGGACGCGAGAACCGAAAAAGGGAAGGAACGACGATCGAGAGGAAAAGGCGAGAAGAGAGACGCGTACGTATAATGCATTATTCCTGGTGGCTTGCTCGGTTTAAGGGAAAAAGGACTTTGCTCGATATCAGTATTCGAGACGAGCACGCTACCTTCGGCGACGGAGGGATAGGAGGAAGGGAGAAGAGATGGCGGTGGGAAAGGGTGGGAAAGGTAGGTGGGAGGGAGAGGAGGGTGGATTTTCCTGAGGGAAGGCGCTACGAGGAAGAGGTCGGTAGGGGAGAAGTCGGACAGGGTGGCTCGCAATTTCGAAATGGATTCCACTCTGCCACCGTACCACGGTGCTCTCCGCTCTCGTCTTTCTTCTACCCACTACGTTTCTCTTCGTTCTCTTCTTCCTTTCTATTCTCTCCTCTCTTTGCAGCAGCAGCAGCAGCAGCAGCAGTAGTAGCATACCCCGACTTGGTGGGGTGGATCAGCTTCGTTCCTGCCTCGGTTGCTCGACCCAGGACGAGGGGCTTGGGACGATCTCGAGTAGGTGGATTGGATGGAAAACCCATAGAGAATTATGTTCTCTCTCTCTCTCTCTCTTCCTTTGCATCGCTGTTTTCTCCAATTTTTAAATTATCCACCGTAGAGAAATAATATTTTACCAAACAGTCGTCCATCTATACTCGTGAGACGTCTCGGGTCGTCTGGTGTAGCGCCAGATGCTGTTGCGTCGTTCGCGCGTTCATCGAACAAGCGCGTAAAGCGAGCAACTTTCGATGCGAGTTGGTAGCGGTAAAAATGATTTACGACGAATCTACCCGGCGTCTGTCGCGTAGATAATCTTAGAAACGCGTAACAACGTCGATACCCGATCCGTCGAGGCGGTAAAAAGCCAACAAGTGTCTAGGCGACGATCGTTTAATTCGTTTCCGCGCGAAACGAGTTTTCTCATGGTGGCTCTAATTTTACTCGCGGTTTGCTCTATTAATACGCGCGCGCGCGCATTTAGAGGATATACCGCTGCGAGGGTTTTGGCTTGCGAGCGTTATCGAAATTCCAACCTGCACGCTGCTAAATATACCTGGTCGCGGTTACGTCTGTCGCGGTTGTTCTGCGGTTACCGCAATATACGGCAGCCCTCCACCCCCTCTTTCTTACGTAATCGAATTTAGCGTTTACGGCAATCTTCGCGAACCAATTGTTCCCGTATCGTCGGTAGCCCCGAATTACGAACACCGCTCGAGGAGAGCGCGAAGAGACCGTACGCGTGGTCGGTTAAAATCTGTAGGAAAAATTGGAGGAAATAAAGGAGGGGCATGCACCAGCGAAGCTCATGCCAGACGATGTTTGTTGGCCGTGATCACGCGATCTCGTAAAACTCGCCGCGGTTCTATTCTCGTACTTGTCACGCCATTTTGCATAGTCAGGCAGACGTTCACCCTAATGCAGTGACTCGGCCCGGCGAGCCTGAATAGTAAATTTCGGTTATGATAAAACTTTTGGCCTGCGACGATATCAACCGTAATAACGTTACTTTTAAGCGCGGGCGATATATTCCTGGGGCAGAGCTCGAAACATTGTATTATCCAGGCTGGCCAGAACCGCGCGGCTGCCTCTGAACGGCATCCAAAAGTACGGCGCGTTCTTCGTTTAAATAACAATCGCGAAGCGGCGTACAAAAGGCATTCCACGCCGCGCGAATGGCGTTTGATTTCGCACGGAAGGTCGGTTCGACGTTGCCTCGAAACCGGGATGGAAGAGGAGAGGAGAAAAGATACGTTGCGCTTTCGACGACAGTCTTCGACTGTTATTGTTGTTGCACGGCTGGAGGGAAATAAAGGAGAGAACGCGATTAAAAGTTGTTAACAGCCGGGCTTATCGATAGGGCGTCTCTTACCCCCCCTGGTAGCTGCAGTCGCACGCGAACGCATACGTCTCGGGCACGAGCCGCGTCCATATTGTTGCGTCTACAAAGAATTGCACGCGCGTGTCCGTGTACACGCCGGTGCACCTCAAAGCAAGGGTGTGCGTATTTACTGCGGGGAAACATCAAGACCGCTGACACACGGTGAAATATGGGGTCGAAACGGGTGTGGCAATTAAACCGCGCTCCCTCCCTCTCCATCGCGGCTCGTGCGCGAGCGATTTCGTATTCATGTATACGCGCGAATACACGGCCGACTCGTACGAACGATGGGCCAGGGTTATTTGCCAAGTATGCAAAAGGGAGGAGAAAACACGAGAGGCGTTAAAAAGAATTATGCTTTTATGGTTGATAAGTGAGTCGTGGCGAGTGACAGGGGGGAAAGAAAGGGAAAGAAAGAGAAGTAGCGATAAGGGGACGGGGGTGGAGATGGGCAAGTCATGCGCGTTGCACGCCGCCCGAGCTTTTTGTTTCAATTGCGCGCATATTAATGAGCAGAAATTGAATATGCGTTACAACGAACACCCGTGGCGTTCGGCTCGCAAATAACGTTGCATTTCCGCGATAGGAGCTGGAAATGCAAAATAACGTCGATGGAAAAAAAAAAAAAAAGAGACCACCATCGCGTATCGTTCCTAGCCATCTATGCGCTACGTAAAATATCCGCGCGGATCGTTCTGGCGATCTTGGCGTACAGTCTGTTGCGACGACAACGAACCAACCGTTGTAACGGGTTATCGGAGAATTAGAAACTGCTGCAAAGGCTGAAGTTTGAAAATTTCGTTGAATTTCGACCGCGAAACGCAATAGCCCGCGGGGAATTTTGCTGGCGTTAAAGAAATTCGCGGCTGGCGATACAGAGAGCCGCGCAGCTTGGTCGACACGCGAGATTTTACTTAGCGCGAGCGAACTCGGTTCATTAGCACGCAAATCGTCGAACAGGGACGAGCCTCTTATCAGCTTGCTCCGAGGTAGAAAAAAAGTCCTGCACGAAAACTGCACGCCGACCCCTTTCGATTCGATTACGCCGACACTTATCCGGAAACGCTTTACCTCTCCGACAACTTTACGCGGACCCCCGTCGCACGAGATACCGATGAGAATTCAAAAATATATAAGTGGCTCTCGCCGATATACGAACCTGTTCGTACTTCTCCAGTTCCTGGTGATAAATCTGCCTAATTTGAGCAAGCTTGGCTCTGTAGTCCGAGTGTTCGATGGCGTTGTCAGGTTGTCCAGGTGGTCCAGCCGCCGCCGCCGCCGAAGCTGAGGCTGCTGCACCCGCTCCGCCACCCTTTTCCGGGCCAGCGACACCCTCCGCGATCAACATGTTGTCTAACCTCATTAACTGCGGGTCAGGCGGCTCCTCCTCTTGAGTATTTCTTAACGATAGCACTGAAACAGCAAAAATCAACGACCCTTTGAACGTAAAGCTACGCACGATCGAACGAAAGGACGAAAGGATATAACAGAATCGTCATGGAATAGATCATCGTCTCGCATGTGCGCATCAAGGTGACGACGGTCTCTTTCGTTGAATAAGAGAGGAATCGCACGTTTACCGATCATAAAAGAATCAATTTTACTCGGTTGCTCGCTCGTATCTTCGTCCCTGTCTCTCGACCCTTTCGTATTCTTTGTCTTAAAGTCCGATGCACGGCAGTGCTTTAGAACGGGGTGGTTTTCCACGATGTAACAGTGGTTTTATTGTACTTTTACGGCGCATGATGGAGCTGGACGATCCATAAAACCGCAGAGAGCGAGCGACTTTCTTCCTGCT
The DNA here is from genome assembly GCA_963969225.1 of Xylocopa violacea. Lineage (NCBI taxonomy): Eukaryota > Metazoa > Arthropoda > Insecta > Hymenoptera > Apidae > Xylocopa > Xylocopa violacea. Next base: position 30,636,641 of record CAXAJV010000008.1, on the reverse strand, counting down.
CTTCTTTCCTCCCTGGTTCGCCTCGTGTGACAGTTCCTCCCGAAAGATGCAACCCCATCTTCGACAGTTTTCATCCCCCTTCCCTCCGCCGTGAGTACGTATAAACCAACACGCGTACGCTCGAGTAACCACGCGAAGGGGATGAACGACTTGTGCAAACTGCCGCGAGATATACTTCCCCACTGAACCGATTATGCCCGCCGCGATTTTAAAAAGTGACGAGCGCGTTGTTTGCCGAGCGGGAAACAAAGAGCGAGGCGCGAAGGTAGCTACTTCAAAGAAACCTCCACCGGACTGAAGAGGGATGCGAGCCGTCGAGGCGCACGGAAAATGAATGCCATTCAAAATACCGTTTTTATCTGTCGAGAAAAGAGGAACGAAGACGTTAGGGGCTGCGCGTACAATAAAATAAAGCGGCGGGTAAAAGTGGCGAATTAACTCGAGCATCGCGACACTTTGTCGAACGGGCGACATAACTTTTCAGCTTACCCTGCGTCCCCTGACTGAGGTTTGAGAATTGAATTAATCGCATTTGCGGTTATTCGAGTCGTAATTTAAATTCGTTAGGACGTCCTCTTCCACCCTTCTTCTCTCTCTCTCTCTCTTTGCCAGCTTTATACTTGCTCACCGCTGGAAAAAAGTCGTCTCCAGAGACGAAAGAGATGCGAAGAAGGGCGTGAAAGTTTGTCGAGATCCGCGGGAGCGTGAAACGAATGCGCGGAACTAATGCATTTATACGAAGTGTAACAATTAGGGCTACGAGGTCCGGCAAAAGGGAACGGAGTTCGAAATTCCCCCGGGGAGACGAGCGGAAGGGTGAAGACACAAAGTCGATCACTGGGGAACCGTTTCTTTGAGGAAGAAGATGTTACGCTCGCGCCAACTCCGTCAGTGCTTTCCTATTCGTTAACGAATCTCTGTTTCGCACGGGGGAAACGTTTGGAAGTTTTCGCTGATTTCTGGGCAACTTCATTCGACGACCGAAAAGAAATTGCTCGCGTTTGAAACGCGAAATAACGCGAGACCTCGCGAATCGAGTGGCCTTCGGGATTTAAGCACGACTTACCGGAAGGTTAACAACAGGCAGGAGGGTATCGTTAAAAGTTTTGCTGTCCGTGGTGCGCGGCGGCTAGGAACTTTTCACGCTGCCACGGGTAATTAAAAATGAAAAACACTCGGTCGCGTCGTTCGCTCAAGGAGCAGCGAAATAAAACGTACGTTTATGGCGATGCCGTAAGGAAGAAGTTGTTCCATTGAAAGTTAAAAGACCGTGAGCCATCGACGGTGGTTCCGTTTATTTGCCAAGCGGTAGGGACCGAGGTTGCGAAACACCCCGCTATCTGGACCACGGTGGCGTGGGGACTCTATCGAAAATCCGCGAATCCGTGAAAGAGGGACGCGTGCCGTCGCTGAGAAACAGCGAACCGTTTGCGCGAAATTATTTTCGGGTATCGAGCGGGAAGAAAGTAATCGGGGGGTGGCTTACGGGCAATAATCTGGCCATTAAGGGGTGCAAGGGGTGGCCGTTGGTACCGCGGCGGGAAGGCGGTGGGACTGCTAACCTCCTGCGGGGGTCCTTACAAGCACGTAAACTCAGTTTTACTGGCAGTTAACATTTTACGACTCAGACGGTCTGCCTAACTCTGTACTCCCTTGGTTCTTTCTCGTTCCCGTGCACTGGAGTTACGCGTGCCTTCCTGTTTCCCTCCCTTTCCGTCGCTCGTGTCACACGGATTCGTCACACGGGTTCGCGCGAAACACCGCCTATACAAACGTATATACGCGTATAAACGCCGCGGCAACGTAACGCTGGTCGTTCTCGAGGGTCGTTAGCGGATGAACTACATTAATATGACACCCCGTTGAAGATCGAGCTAATTGCCCGACTAATTCGCGTCCTGTTACGCTTTACGAGGGCGGAGAGAAAATTTCGCCCGCTTAGAAAACCGTCTGGTTTCCATCGAGTCGCGCGTCTACGCACTACTCTCTTTCTCGGTGTCCACGATTTTTCAGCATCGCAAATTTTTCTACTCGAGACACGCGGATCGTCGCGCGTTTGCAATTATCTCGCGACGGAATCACGCGGACCCGTGCTTCGGCGATCGAACGCGTCTGGTCGACGCGATAAATCAGATTGCACGGACGAGCCGGACGGGGCTGAAAGACTCTGGTGAAACGATCCTAAAATATGCAAGGGCTAGACGGTAGACGTGGGAGGGGTGGCGGGTACCGAAAGAAAGGGCGAAGCGGGGGCAGAGAGAGAATCGAAAATCCCTCGTCGAAACAACCCTTGGGATAATTTAGATTCGCGGAGCGGAGCCGAGCGACGCGCGGAGGTATGGCAACGGCAGAGCGCCGGTGGAACGCCGCTGGTGTGTATTGATCTAAACGGGAACCCGTGAAAGCAATTAAGATAAGGCACGGTAACAAAGGGTTGTCGGCCGCTACCCGCTTTTCACCGTAGGAAAACAGAAAGAGAGGAGGGAGGAACAGAAAGAGGCACGGAACCGGGTGGAAGTAGATACGCGACGGAGAAAGGACAGGGACCCGAATCACCGTGAGATCAAAAACCAGCTCGGACGAGCGTATCGTCCGCGCGTTTTCCTCCTCCGCCGAATATCTCGGCTACCCGGACCGACGGAAATGTTCAAGTTCGTTAAATCATCCCTCGATTCGTCCTTTCCTCTGAACGCGAGATAACGCGAGAGAAAATAGTGCTGGCTGCTGTTGTTTCGACGCGTTGACGATGGCACGAAATACGATGAATTTAGGTGGCCTCGCAGGTGTTGCGAACGAATATCTAGCGCAAATAAGGGTGAAAATCAGTTCCGATTAGCTGACGCTAGTTCGCGTCACGGTGAAATACACTTACCGAAATTGCAAAATTTTGCGTTTGCGTACACCAAACTGACTGTAATTAATAAGGTACCGTTGGTGGTACGAGTGTAATCGAGGCCTGAATAATGGCCCTATCGATTCTATCAGGGTTGGTAACGTGACATGGGAACCGGCGTTTATTTGAAACATGAATTCTAGAAAATGTCCACGGACACACGAACGTTAATGCAATTCGAATCCGTTAATCCATTTCGAACGTTTCGTAGTGCGTACGCCGCTAATGCGATACGATCTTTCCAATAGGTACGGATAATAATGAACGGATAAAAACTGTAAATAGAAAGATCGAACCTTTTTTTGGGGGGGGGTGGGGGGGGTAGTGGTTAGAAATTTGCGAAACCTCGAAGCAATACACGTAATATTTATGAATAGAGGTACGTCGGTATCGAGAGCAGGTAGATTTGAATCCTGACCCAGTTCAAAGGTCTTCTCAGAGGTCCGTATATAAGAGAATCGATTCCCAAAATCCATTCAATTTTTTTCTCCGTCTCCTTTTCTCACCCCCTCCGACCTTTTCTCAGCCAGCCCCTAATACCAGATGTAAGACGTACAGGACGGAAGAGGGTAAAGGAGAGGAAGGAAAGAAGGGAAGGCGGCTGGAATGGCTGCTCTTTTAATTCGAGGGTGAATCCTGCCGGCAAACCGGGCGCGCGTTCACAAGGGTGCGAAGGGGAACCAGGCTAGGAGAAGACGTCTGAGCGTCTCCCTTTGGGATCTGATATCGATACCGAGCCGTAGTAAGAATATCCGGCTCTCCTCTGATTTACGAAAGAAATCGAGCTACGAGATATTCCGCGTTGTTGATATCGTGTTTCGCTTCGTTACGGTCGCCAGTTCGGCTCGAGTGACTCTAGAACAGGTAGGATCGTCGCGTGTCAAGCGCTATCGCGTTGTCAGATCCGGAAAAAGGCGTTCGTTCCTTGAAGTTCCTCAACCCCTATTCTCCGTTTCCACGCTATCTCGACACGAAACGGTCTCCTTCGTTTCGTTTCTAATTGCGCGAAACAACGTCGAATCGGTCAACGATGATCGCGCCACGTCGAACGAGTTACGATCGCGCGAGAATGGACGTCGAAAAGGTATGAAAAACGCGTTAACGCAACTAGGTGCATTCGACGAGACCAGCCGAAACCGGTTTTGAAAAAATGCATATCACTCCGGGTACGCGTCGCGCGCATCCAGCGATGCGCAATCTCGAATTGCTCGGTGTAATCCGCGAACGAAAAAAGGAAAACGAAAAAAAAAACAGTGGTCGAGCGGCAGGAGGGGTGGGCGCAAGGGAAGAGGGAAGGAGCAAGTGAAATATTTATTTTAATCTGGCGGCGTACACCAACGCGCACGATTCCGAGCGTGTAAAAGTTATCAAGCGGAGCACCGCGAGCACCGGCAGTTCCTGTCCGCGTTCTGAATTTCTTTCCACGGATAATAATAACGTTTCGGATAGACGACGGGGTGCGCCGTGCTTCCGGCTGGGACGCGCCTCCGCTCCTCGTTTCCCGTTCCTCGCGAGAGACCCAGAACTTTCCTACGATTTCTTTCGCGCTTTGGCAATTCCGTGCTTCCGTTTCCCAAAAAGAATCCTCTGCGAACGGTTTCTCGCGCTGGCTGGTTCGTGGCGATGTTTTTCCATCGTCGTCACGACTACCTTTTCGCCTCGCGCGCTCTCTCTCTCTCTCTCTCTCTCTCTCTTTTCCTTGCTCCTCGTCCAAGCGTCGCCGTTTCCTTTCCGAGTTTCGCGCGGGTCGAATTCGCTCGACCATATCTTCGGCGCGTTCCACTCCGTTCTCCTCTTTTCTGCTTTTATTATTTTCCTCCTTTCTCGCGGCACTTCCGGCACGGGAACGGGTACTCGTCTCTTTTCCGTTCGCCGCCCGCGGCTTTTCCCAACCGCCGTAAATCAAAACTCGACGCGAAAACGTGGCCAAATGTACAACGCGCGCGCGAAACCCTACGTACCGGGTGTCCCGAACGACCCGCGATACCTCCTCCTCCTCCCCCCCCCTCCCTCCACCGCCGCGAGACGAACGGCTGCCAACGAATATCGCCGACATCCTACTTTTCATGGAATACTTACCTAACGAACCGAGCGAGACAACGAATGGAAATAACTCGATGGGAATAATTAGGATATAAATCCTCGTCTCGCGTTACGTTAGGTATCATCCTGCAAAACGAAGAATTATATCGTATCGCCGGCAAAAGACGGAGAACGAACGCGAGAGGAGAGGAAAAAGCGGGAAAGCGCGTAAGGAGCCACGGAGGATCCCCCTCTCCGTTGGTCGGTGGAAGAAAAGAGGGTGGAATCGCCGACGGTGGCTGCGGGGGGCGAATAAAATTTTACGGCCGCGAAATCGTCCAATAATTGTTACGGCTCGCTTTGATCGCGTAAAACACGTCGTAAATGTCGAAAGGGACGACCCCCTGGCCGACAGGAATTACTCTTAACCCCCTTACGGGGTATTATGCCGCATTACCGTCGACGCTGCGTTCGCGTCTGCACGCTTTCGCTGTCTCTCGTCTTCCGTATCCCTTCGGAAATCTTATCCTTCGGCACCGGGGTGACAGTTCGGTTAGATCCGCGGCCCATAAATTCGTCGAAAGGAGCAATAGCGTCGGGTACCCCGCGGCGAGGCTCGTCTAACGCCGACGGTTCTCGATTGCGCGTTAATTAACAGCCCCCGGTGGAAACGACGTGTTTATTCCGGCCATTTCGACGCCGCTTTCCCGCGTCTCTCTGCCTCTCGAAGCGCCAAGGAGCGCCAAGGATGCGCGTGCGAACTTCAACAACCGTCTTCTGAATTATTTCGATTAACGACGCTCCATTATCCAACCTGATTTCTATCTCTCTTTCCGAGTACGTTCGCGTAACGTTTACGCAAGCCATCGCTCCTTTGTCTCGACGAAGAGCATCATCGAGAGACGACGAGGTTTCGAACTTTCTACCTCGAAAGTATCATTGTCAGCGGCCAGTGGAATAACGTCCTCCGACGGAGTAGCAGCGAGAACGAGCATCGAAAGCGTCGTTCCGGAACCGAGGCCGTAAACTTCGAACTCGACGCAACCCAGGGCCGTTTCTTTTTCCACCCCGAGCGAGGGCAATCTCTCGGGTCGAGGGACGAAAAAAAAAGAACAAGCGTCGTTAATATATTCGGGCGAAAGGATTACACGGTGCAAAAATATCCGCGCTAAGAATCCGTGGCCTGGGTTACGTGGCCGCCGCCGCCGCCGCGCGTTACTCGTTCCCCGTTCCTCTTTACTCTCTCTCTATCTCTTATTTCGAGACGAACACCTCCCTCGGCGTGTTGCTGCTAGGCGCGCACGGCAAGAGGTCGGGCAAGATCTTTTAATGAAACGCGGATGTTAGAATGGCAGGAATGCTGCGAAATGGTCTAGGCGTGCTATGTACTCTGCGTGGAACGTGCGGGCGCGGGCTCGCGCGATCTGGCTTAGACACGCTCGAATACGCGTAGACGCGAGCAAGAAAAGCATCCACGTAGAGCAGAGAGATATACGTGTGTGTATATCTATATCTATATATATATATACGTATATATATATATGTATATATAGGTATTTGTATGTGAAGGTATATACAGGGCGGAGGGAGAGCTGCGGAGAACGTACATGGCGGCGTCTCGAGGCAAATTAAGCCCCTCGACTCCGCTTCGGCTTCGTTATTGAAGTGGCATTCCTGCCCGGGAACCCTCGAGGAGTTGTCTGCTGTGTACCGCCGCGACAACGATAACTAGACTTTTTAATAGCTTAATAACGACCGAAGATATTCGCGACGAGTTAACGAGGAACGAGCGGCCCGCGGATCGAGCGTTACTCTACCCTGGCTCTCGTTACGACCCGGCTGAAATTTACTTTACTCCCCATCGGGCGCCGCCTTTTTCCACTGACACGCTAAATAACGGCCCCGAACAACGATCTGCCTTCTTTGTAACATAAATACGGACGAGACCATCCGAGGAGCGCCACGAGCGATCCTAAGAGCAATTCCGCAGCTTTTCCCGGTGTTTACAAGACGAGCGGTTCTCTCGTCAAACGAACAACGGAACCATTCGAGCAGCGGGAACGTTAACAAGCCCGCAACGAACAACGAGCAGCCAGTTCGTTACGCGGCGTAGACGAAACGAGAATACGGAGTGCGTAACAGAATCGAGCGAGAAGAGGGAAAGGAAGGAAGGAAAAGATCGCGGACGCGTCGAGAATAAATTAGGCCAAAGAGGAGAGAAGAAAAGAGTATTAAGAAAACGTTGCAAGATTAAACGGAAAAAGGGCGAGGGAGAGAAGGGAGGGGGAGAAAGGGGGTGGGGGACGCGCGCAGGCGGATCGAGAAAGAAATTCTTATTGCCTGGCAAGTCCGGCTTTTCCGCAATATACAGCACAGGTGTACCGAATGTGTACACCCCATCCCACCCTCCGACCGTCGTACACGCTCTCGTCCGTAAGGGTAGAAACGGCCCTGTGCACGCATGGTCAGGACCGTATTCCGTCTAGTGGAAGCCCATTACTCTTTGCTCTTGTTTCGTTTCTCTCGACCATAATATCCAACCCCCTTCCTTTTTTTTAACGCCATACACTGGACGTATCGTTTATAAAAAGGCAAAGCTACGAGTTATCGTTTCCCTCCCTGGTTGTTGTTGCGTTCTTTCTTGTTCGGGAACGCGGGTGAAACGTACGACGTACCGTTTATTCCGCTCGCGAAACGATCTTGTTAATATACGTTCGAACGAATTTCTTGCGACGAAATAGAAAGCTTTCGAGCCGATAAAATTTCGGTACCGGTTACAGGAGTAGCTGCAAACGCCGGAGAAAGAAACGTTGTTATTAACCGGCGGTGGAATGGGTACGGCCCGTAAGTGGAACGTATAAAAATAGCGGTCGATTTATACTTAAACCTGTTGTAAAATTCAACGGAAATGGTAATCGATCGAACGAAGCTGACAAGAGGCAACTGTGGTGCTTAAAGTCTGCCAACCTCGTGGTCTGCGATGCCTAATGACTCTATAACCTGGTTTATACTAGGGGCGCTCGAGCAACCGCGAGAAATCGGTAAATCAGTTTTCGCGACCCTGGTTGCACCGATGCGTGAATCATTCATCTCCCGTCTCGATAGCCTGACTGGAAAACCGAACGACAACTTCCATCGTAGGGGTCATCGAGGCTTAATCTAGTCGCGAAAACGGACGAACGCGAGAGAGAGAGAGCATCCCTCGAAAACGGGAAGAGGGATGGACAAATTTCTGCCCTCCCGCCTCGCGCCTTCCTCGAGGAAGGCAACGAAAGTTCAAGGGTTAATTCCTGCGGTATATCCTGTGTATCCACTTTCGGCTCGTTTGTCCCGCGTTCCGTTAAATCCGAATCGTTCGCGACGTCCCATGAATTTCGCATTAAAATCTGCTCGTTCCTCGTGGAAGTGCATATTTGTTATTTCCTGGCTGGAAAAATCCTGCTGAGCTGCGGAGTATTTCCTTCGGAGGTTCTCGTTCAGAGGGCAGAGAGAGAGAGAGAGAGAAAGGAAGAGAGGAATATTTCCTCCGTCGTTCCTTTTCCGAGAGGTAGGGGCGAGCAGCATATCGAGCAGAAGGAAGAGGAGGAGGAAGAGGAGGAGGAGGAGGAGGAGGAGGAAGAGAAGGAGGAAGAGGAGGAGGAGGAGAAGGGAGGGATGGCGGTGAGAAGGGAGGGTTAGCTGGCTACGGGCGAGAGGAGGGCGAGAGGCGACAGAGGTAGACCGAGGTTCCTGGGGGTGGAGGCGCAGGAGGCAACGTGGCGTATTGATCGAGTGGCTCTCGCGTCGACCACTACCGCTTTCGAGCCACCCGGTATAGGTGAGCGTCTGCGTTCGTGTTCCTAGACGAGGACTCGTGCGTGTGTCGCAACGTCGTTCAAATGTATGCCCGTGCACCACGCTGTCGGGCTACTGTTTATGTATCCATCGTAGGCACAGGGTGATTCAAAAATTAGATTCGATCGGATTTCGATGCACCCTCGAAGGATTTCAATCTGTGCGTGTCGCAAATGGGATACGATAAAACGGGAGATTTTTAGCGGAGTTTAACGGGTCTTGAACGAAATATTTTTACTCGTTGCGTTCGATCTGATTGCCCGAGCGATCGCGATGACGTCTTCGACGTTTCGTTCAACTGTCGATACGATGCGTGCTTTTTTTCTTAACGCTTATGTTTGCCAGAGAATCTTTTATTACGACAAGAGAAACGAATAACTCTCCGAGTATACGAGATCGAGTCCGTTCTGAAATCACGGCTATCTTCTAAAATATTGTTCGACGATGCAGCGGCAGACACCCATCAAATTTATCCCGGATGGAATCGATATCGAGCGCCTTTGGGGATTCGAGATCCCTCTCTAAACGTAACATCTTTGACGTTTGTCAACTCCTGAATCGGACTGTACGCTTCCATACATACGCGCTTGAATACGCGATGCACCCAAACTGTACACGAGTGCTTCGTATGTGGACGAGGAGAGGCAATGGTCAGAAAATAACTCAGTCGACGCGTTCCCATCTGCACGACCGTATATACGTGTGCGTGCCACGATTGTGGGCGTTGAAAACACCATGATCTATGGTGTGTGCATCCTACGAACAACGCGGTGACACTTGGCCTGGAAAATCTCCGGAGCGTATTCACATGCTCGGGTACAGTTTTTGCGCGTGTGCGCGCGGTTCGCAAAAACGTGCGACCGCTGATGAAGAGCATCCCGATGTATGATGCTCGATTTCGAATTCCAAAATAAATGAAATTTACTCCGATCGACGGATTCGAAAATAAATTTCATAATACGAACGACGATACGAGGGGACGCGTTTCGAAAGACACGTTACTCTTGCTAATTTGATCAACGAATGAAATCGGATTACGGCGCGAACGAGAGTTGGTACGATCTTTACGATAAGCTTTACAACCGGCAGGATCACGAGAGCCAGAGTCCGTGGTCTGAAATTTTCCACGCAGCCGACCGGTATCCCTTTTCACGGATGGACAGGATACGGAGACTCTTTCGCGTTTCATTTTCATGCCGGTGGCTCCCGTGGGCGTCATAAACGCACGGCTCGCGCCGGTGCATCACCATTCGAAAAACTACCCTCACCTTTCCGTCTCGCTTCGACTCGGCTGCCGACTAACGAGACGGACCCTCTCGGTGTCTCTTGCGCGCCTAACACCGGCCAACCCACACTCTAAACGTATCGGTGATAAAAACTTCGCCCCGAGGGACAATCTCGTTATCCCCGCTATCTATAAACCATCGCGAAACTTCGCCCTCGAAAACTCGTTTCGTCCGGAAGAATTAAAAAGCGAACAAGATCCCTGAACGTAGACGGGCTCGCGCGTTGCCTCCGTTCGTACGAGACGAACAAACCAAAATCGCATCGTTATTAACCGTTTTATTAACGTCCCGCGGAATTAGATCTCTAAAGCGGCCCCATTAGATCTTTTTCCACGGCCATTGATTATCCAAATAGGAAGGAAAAGAAAATCGGATAATATGGTCCTTGGTGGAGGCTCTAATGGAGCCATAGAGATCAGGCATGGCTTCTGGAGAGACTAGAGAGGGTAATCCGTCCCTGAGGAAGGGTGGACCGACGCCACTGTCGGCTCAGCTTCATCCCCGCCAGCCGCTTCATCGAAGGGGAGGGCAAGGCGCTCGATATCAAATCGTCGAAAAACCATTGTGGAAGTATCGAGGCCGGGACCGTCGCTACACGAAATGCACGTTAATCCACGGAATCTCACAGCCGAACAATTTTTCAATTTATCCTCGCCCATCGCGATTAACCGCCGATGGAGACACGATAACCTCGCGAACTTTCCGGTAGCAACAATCAATTCGATTCTTATCCAATTAGCTTCGCGCGATTACACCGATTCGAACGGAATCTTTCGCAATCGCGAGCGAACGAGCCGCGATTACGGGAACGAGGAAAAATTCATGCTCGTCGTTACCGGGAAGTAAGCAACCCGAGGATATTAAAAATTAGCGTGCGGTGGGGAGGGGGGAGGGGGAGGGCACGGTGGTTCGGCCACAGGTACACGCGGGTAGAAGAAGCGTTGCGCACGTAAACGCAACCCTCTTTCGCGGCTGCGGAGACATTTTTCTTCTGGCATCGCTGCGTATGCATAATGCATGCAGGCAGGATGCCGCAGACTCTTTACGCGTCGAGAATTCGAAATCGTTCGTCGCGAAAATTCTCGCTACGGGAGAAGGCTCCGGCTGGTGGCTCTCCTGTAACAACTGGCTCCGCTATTGGATCAACGATACAGCAGCGTATTCAAATCGACGGATTACAAAGTACAATCGGGACTCGTGACTCGCGTCGTCGACTCGCCTGTAATACCAACGCGTGGAGACGTTTCGCAAAAGGAACGAGCAGTAACGAGAAAGAAATTAAGCAACGCTCGTGACGCGCTCGTCGCGCGCGTTAACTGATATCAGATAGAGTTCGGGTTCTTTTCGCGCGATCCATGGCGCAATATTTATTCCGATAGATAAAATTCGGCGACTGGCAACGATTTCGTTCCGCTATCGTGGCTTTCGCGCGCGCGACACAGCGCGGATGGAAAATTGGTCGCGATAGCGGCGCGGAATTAAGGCAGGGCCGTGATACGGGGACGAGGCGCCCCGCGTGCACTCGAAACGTCATATTCGAGCGCGGTTGCCGTTTCTGTACCAGACACACGGGACCTGTTGCTGTCGAGTTTACGGTGTTTTTACGAGCGACGTTACAGCCACCCCTGAGCACGGGGGTTGAACACACCCTCCCCCGCGGAAACGATATCCCTCTTCTCATTGCCAGCACCTCTATGCGAACGCTAGGACGGGGGAAAAAGAGAGGAACAGAAACCGAAACGACTATCCCCGTTTATCTCTGCCCCTCCAGCCCCCGTGCACCGCGACTTTCTCGCTCTCGTCCGCTCGAAACAAACGATCCGGCGCGTGATCACTCGGATCATCGCTCGAGGATAAAATCTTAATCGCGCGCCTACTAAAAATGTTGCAAACGGCTTTCTTACCTGCCAGACGTAACGCGAGTCGAGCGTATCGCAACTTCGGGGGCAAAACCGAGTCACGTAGGCGGCAAGAAATTTCGGTGGATGCGGGGGCGGGCTGCGGGAAAAGTCGAAGAGGAGATTCGGCGGAGCTGACTTCCGACGAGACAGAGCCGCGCGTATATGGAGGGTCGGTAGAAACAAGCGGTAAGTTTAGCTCGAGTCGAGAAAGTTTCTGGTCGTCGCCGGCACTGGCTACGAAACTTTCCAACTACCGAGTTTTGTCTCGCGCAATTAGAAGTTCCCTGTATTATTCATAGCTAACGTTGCTCTCTTCCTCGTTCCGCGCCGCCCTTCTCTCCGGTGGGGCCCTGCTGGGGCTCCGTTCGTTCGCCGGCGCTGGATGTGCCCGGGCCGCTTCTTCGTAACGCGCAAAACTCAAAGACCACCACGAAGAGGCGCAAGTCGCGCACGGTTCATGAATTTTAATGAAATCTCCAGAGCCGGAGATGGAAGCTCCTTCGTGTTTCTCCCTGTCCCTCCGCCGCTCCTCTTTTTTTCCTCTCCTTTATTCTCGCGTGTACACGCGCGCGCGCGCGCGCGCACGCTCGGGCGTCTGTTGGTGCCTCTCTTTGCTGATCTATGCTCTTTACGTGCCGTTCGATATTCGCCGCCGTCTCTTTCGCAAATATTCCACATGCGTGCGGCTAGAAGCCGAACCCGATGCGCCAACCAACCCCGCGGCCTGCTTCCATTCCCTATTCCCAATTCGAGCGTTAACGGAATTCTCTATCCGCGAGTCACGTACTATCCAACCGATACCTCCATGCCGATATCCGTGCCGCGTTAATAAGATAACGCGCGACACGATCACGCGAAAGAACCGCGAATCGCGAACAATCGAGGTCCCGGATCCGGTCCAACGGTTCTCGATCCTAGACCGACCGACCGACCGACCAACGCGTGCAGGCGATACGAATCGCGTACCATCGCAGTCATCGGAACGATGCTTGTCTACTGCACACGCGAGCAATTCGTCCCGCGATAAAATTATCCTGATACGATGTTCGGCTCAAGGACGAGCTGTCACTCTCTTGTCATCTTGTACTCCGATGGAATTGAAATGGAATTAAATTAACGATAACGGTTGCAGCTGTATGTGCGGCACGTAATAACGTACACCTAGGTTACGTACGCGTACGAGCGTACGGCCTCCGCTTGCTATGCCACGGACGCACGGTTTTTCCACGACGAAACAAGACGCATCGATACTTACTTCGTACGAAGAACCACGCGTTTATTGTTACACCCTAGGGTAGCACGCCATTCACCCGTCATCTCGAATCCAGCCCCTCGAACGACGCGCGGGGATGCCGGAAAGCTACGATTTCAAGTTACCTCTAGGAAATCGCGATTCTCTTTCTTTTTTTTTTTTTTTTTTTGCCGTTTGTATCGTTCGAACGACGAGCAAGAAATTTATATTTTCGTAAACGCCACTTCGAGAAATGGTACGCGCGAACTCGATTTCTACCGCGCAAAACATTGGGGCACCGTCAAACGAAAGATGGCCCGAGCCCGGAGACCGTCGACAGGTAAAGAGAAACTGATTAGAATCCGAGGAACGAGCGTCCCGAGGTGAATCGAAGAAAAAAAGGGCAAAGTTATATTCCATCGGGAACGAAAAGGGCCTAACGATCCACGGTACGAGCTTCTCCTCGCCTCGTGCAATCTCCATAGAATTACCATACGATTAAGAGAATACCGACGTCCGGTGTACGTACTACACCGGAGCCAACGCTAGCCCTCGAGAGTCTTCCAATTAGACTCTCGAAAGATCGTTCTTCTCCCGTCTATATAGATTCGCGGCGAAGTTACCAGAGAGGACGTAACATCTCGGATGTACGCCAGCGAGATAATCAGGATAAACGTAAACGGGGGGGCCCCTATAAAAAGTGGACGCCGCCGACGCCTGGTCGTATTTTCTTGCTAGCGAACGCAACTTTTCGCTGGGTTTTTCCCTTACACCGTTACAACGTATGCACGTGCACGTAGGAAGTACGCGCGACTCAAAGTTCCGGCGTTATCGAGTTCTCGGGTCTTGAACTCCAGAGAGGAGCACCGAGGGAAAAAGGGTATACACCTAAATTCACCGCGGATTAATTATCACCGTCGAAGAGCGGAGTTTCGAGAATTGGATGCGCGTGCGGCTCGAGTTGACGTGCACACGGAGGCGCATGGTAAAACACGTGAGAGCACGTACACGCGAGCAGAAAAGAGAGTATATTGCACCGCGGACATGCCAGTACTCCTGCCGCTTGTTCTCCTTCCCTCTTTTCCCGCCTTTCCCTCCCCCACCTCCTCCCTCTCTCTCTTTTTCTCTGTCTTTCGGTTTACGAGCTTATTTTACTGGATTTTTATGATATAACGTACCCGCACCTAGCTCCAGTCCGAAGTTTATAGGTTTGCGAGATTTTATCGTGGCGTAACGTATGGTTTGTTAAATCGACTCCCTACGCCACACACGCGTGCCCGCCGATACATTCACGAGGCACACTCGCACAACACGACGCACGATGAATTCCGCAAAGGGGCCTCTCGCGCCGGTAGATATTTATCAAGCGGTACGACGACCCAAGTGGATCTTGTTTATTTTTCCGAACCCTTTCGCGTTTTTCGCCTCGCGGCTCGGCTAACCTGACCGAGCTCTGTCCAGAACCCCTCCCACGTTCTTTTTGCTCGCGTGTGCGGCTCGTCGACGATATTACGCGAGCACGATTCGCGAACGAAAATTCGTCGATGCAACGACGGAGCTAACGCGGCGGTGGAACACTTAACTCGAGCGCGATAAAGATACATAAATAGGTTGTATCGAGTGTGCCGGTGGCAACGGGACGATAAAAATATACTATCGGTCGTAATTGCTCGAACGACTTGAAAATTCGAGGGACGGGTTGTTGCAACGTTGATTCAGATTTACAACACCTGCAATCGCGACCAATTACTCGCGTAAAACACAAAGTTTCCCCGCGAATGGTTACACGGCAACGCGTTAATTGCAGATTCAGCGCGGCGTATCCGGAGGTCGGGATCGGGATCGCTATCGATCAGATTGCGAAAGGGTGGACGCGGATCCCTCCGCGGGGGCGATGACCATAACGACGACTTCCGGTCAGTAACTCCGCGCAATTAAAGCGACTTAAGTGCAAGTCCGTTAACGGGACGGCCGGTGTAACTGTCGTGTACGACTTGACAGCACAATGCCTGTTCGCTCTCTTGGATTTTCTTTTGTTCTCCCGGTATCGTTCCTCCGGCGAGTGCCGCTCGCTCGGTTCGGTACGCGTCTTCTTCCTCTACCGCTTTTTTCCGTTACGCCCTCCAACGAAATCGAAGCTTCCCCGTCGACGATAGTCGGACGTAAGATCGTTCCAAAAATACCAAACGACGCAAGGTTATCTCGTCCCGCGGATGTATTTTCGAATTCTCTCGGTTATTTTTTTTTTTTTTTTTTTAGTTCTCTTTTCTTTTTCATTACCGAACAATAACGCCTACATCGAACCCTCGTTAACAAATACACGTGCACCTTATCTACGACAAAGCATTACGGTAACATTATTGCCTGATAATGCAATAAGCTTTTATCTTCGCCTATAAATATACAATGCATCGAGGCGACTATATCTGGAGACTACTTTCGCGCAGTTGCGACCTAGTATTGTACTGCGTAGCGAGTACCACCGTTTGATGTATTCTCGATCTGATTTAACCGATTACCGCTTAACGAGCTTGCTAATCGTGAACCGGAACGCTGCTGTTCGACGATTCCCCGGGACCAGGAGAAGCAACGGATAAACGCGCGCGAGAGCTTTTCCCGTGGCAGCGGGAACTATCTCGAATCGTCTCGATGGTACGTAAAAGCTCTAGCGCCTCGACGCTCCGCGGGATACGCTCGGTGCAACCTTAAAAACTTTTCGTAATAAATCAGTGCACAATACGACAGGCTGGAATCGGACAAATCTCGTTAGTCGAGTCGAAGAAGTTTCAACCTAAGGAAAGAGCGAGAGACAGGGAGAGAGGGAAAGAAAGAGAGAGCAGAAAGGCCGGTTCACCTTGGTTGCTGGAACCCATCTGCATGCGAGGACCGCGAATGAAGAAGAGGGAGAAGAAGAGGAGAAACGAACGAAAAGAGGAAGAAGAAGAAGGAGGAGGAGGAGGAGGAGAAGAAGAAGAAAAGGAAATCGAAGCTAGGGGAACGACATTCCAACTGGGGTCGGGATGAGAAGCGTCATCTCTTGGAAAACCGACGCTACCTTTTGCACGTTCCGCCAACCACGGAATCACCGCTCGAATCTCGTCGATTGAAACACGGCCGATTGCGCTGATTCATTTGATTTTTGCGTTACGTTCCAGTTTAAGCTCGATCCTCTTACGTTCAAAGCGCGATTGATTTAACGAAACGTGCAAGTGCGTTACGCGCGATCAGTAACGCGTTAACGCCGCCACAGGTTTCCAGGCGCAGAGAAAAATCTGGACGGAACGGCCGATGGAAATAATTAGAGGGACTCCGCGGCACCGGAAAATTTCTCCGGCCGAATTATAAAACGAATTGCGATCGGATAACGGGAATCGCGCGGGCGCAGGAATATTTTAATTCCAATCCGCGATATAACTTCCGTAAATCAGATTACAGGGAACAACGCGTTAAATCAGAATGCACCACACGTATTACATCAAACGAGTTAATTACATTATTAATTCTTCAAACGCGATACTTCATTTAGCGACTGTCTCTGTGACGAAGACACATTACGAATCGTTAATACGAGCGCTGGTAATTGTAATTGGTCGCAGTCGCATCGGAACTGGGAAGATTTCACGTTTCTCGATGCAGCATCGAGCAGGCAATTCCTTTACGCTATCTACATTTTATTCGTCCCCTTCTTTTTTCAATTATATGAAACAAATTTATACGCGATATCGTATACTCTTTTTCGTTATATTCTGCGTATGAACGTAAATAGGAATTACGCTTTCCAACAAACGTGCGACTCGAAAGATTGTAAGAGACCGAATATGTATTTCGAGCATAGATAGGCTGACGCGTAAACCTGGGAAAAGGTACGAACGTATACAAAAACAGCAATGAATTTTTGTATGCGTAAAGAAAAACACTGCGCCTGAATCTTTATAATGTAGCGGTGCAACTCGCGTGCAGAATCGCGTGAGACAAACAAATACGCGGAACAGTTGCGCAAGCCTTAATTGAAGTGCGCGTCGACTAATTAACGTTAGAACGTACAGTTTACTCTTATGAGAATACGATGTACATTAGGAAAATTGTAGCGCCGACCCGGTAAGTATTTCCCGAATGTGTCGATAAAATTGGAACGACCGCGTAGGTTCTTCAAGCTCGGCTTCGTGCTACCATTAAGAAGCGAACGAGTGAAAAAAACCACCTCTTCCTTGTGTAAAGCTATTTTTACACGCTCCGCATGTGTGTGACGGGACATTTTTAACCCCGCAGGAAGGTTGACGAACGACGAGCGAGAAAAGTTGAGTACAACGTTATCGATTCGCTAGGCGACGTTTCGTGTATCGCGCGGCAAACGGTGTACTAGTCGATTCGAATTAAAGATTAGAGGGAGGCCAGTAGGTAGCGGCGTGGACCGAAGGTTTACCCGCGAAAACACTTACAGTGGTGGATGTGTGAAATAAAACAGAATTACCGCTGGAACCCGGCCAAATCGAGTATGGATTTTTAATTGTTACGGCGGAACACGACCGCGGGCAGCGTCGTTTCAGAAACACGGGATCGAGAGTAACGCGGACGCCAGGCGCGTCGATGCGACGCAGTCTCCGTGTCGGTTTAATTAAATGACGATAAATCGAAAGAGATAGGGAAAGAGTTGACAGGGAGGCGGGGCTGGCGGGGCAGGGAACGGAGAGAGAGAGAGAGAGAGAGAGAGAGAGAGAGAGAGCTCTGCATAACCGATCGCAGTCAAGTTACATTTCGAAACTCTCGTACGTTACGCGCGCTGACAAACAATAAATAAAGTTAACCGCCAATCGGACAACCGAGCTAGCAATCGATAGCGACCGGTCTTTGATTAATTACACGGGAACACGCGATCCCTCCTACGAATTAACTATCCACTATTTTCGAATTTAGTCCAACAATAGAATTCGGGAACAACTCTCGTACCAACGTTTGCGTTTCATTCTACGCTATCTGGATGCAAGTCCAGTTTGAGGAATTTAGAATATTTTACCAAAAAAGAAATTTGAAGCTTCGAAATTGTTGTCGAGCCTTCCGCCTCGGGATCACGTCGATAGCCGCTAGAATATTTTTAGGAAGCCACGAGTATATGGCGTCGACGATTATACATATACCACCGCTGCGAAGAACTATCCAAAGAAAAGATCTCCGAGCGACGACGGAGAAGAAAAAACGGATTAGGGGTTGGTCGAAAGGTGGGCTCGAGAAATCCCGCGGATTTCAAGCTCTCCCGCTATCTCTCTCTCTCTCGCTCTTTCCGCTACCCTACGGGATCTTCGTACGTCCCATGGGAAATCGGTCTAAACGGGGCTGTCCAAAACAGGTTTTCGAAGATCACCACGTTTCGAGGAGTATAGCTGTTTCGGATGACCGTGACAAATCGTCACAAGCTCCGAGACCAACCTACCGGGGCTATCAATCACGATAGGAGATATTCAAATGGGAAAGCGTAGTTCATTAGAAGTAGATCTCCCGGTTAGCCTGAGAGAGAAACGATTCGTTTCCAGTCTCGATATAGTAGTAGGTTTCGACGCGTTCCAGATCGCTTTAGAAGGTGCGAACGAGCGAAGATAGGAAAAAATGTTGAATCACTCGACGAGCGCGTCAAAAATGAAACGTAACATTCGAAATGATACGGCACAAGCTGCTGCGACGTTTATTGGTTACGAATAAAGGAGAGCAAAAAAAAAACTGTCGAATGGGGGGAAATCTGACTTGGTACAGCCCTGATCCGAAGTTATCCGAGCTCCGCGAGAGAGCCGATTATATTAAATGGCTGGTAAAACGGTCTGCTTAACATAGCGTTTATCTGCTCCTCTTGGTTTTAGTACTTTTTCACTGCCTCGTCAGCCATTGCCCATAAACTCTACTACAAGCCTTGCCTCTTTCTATCCCCCCCCTCTCTCTCTCTTCATCCCTCCGCCGTTTGCACTACGCTACCCTGTACATTTTTCTCGGTACCTTCGTCTGACCTACGCGCATATACGTACACGGCCGTCCGTACATGTCTGAGGGAGAACGCGCGTGTATACTTAACACGACTCATAAAGAATATAGGACCATTAAAACGACTCATCCTCTTGAGTGCGCTCATCATACTTTGACGCTTTTTTTTGTTTACGTTAATCCTCTTTACGCTCTCGACTCTCTGTTTCACTTTCTGTATCAGCCATCGAAAGAGCTCTTTCACGAATGTGATTAAGGGTAACCATTCGAGCCCGGCCAAAAGTACCCCTCTGTTTTGTCAAACGTTCTCATCTACATGTAGTAACGCCGATGCAAAACAACCGAGTAACGTTTTTTGGGTCATACTCCATTGAGAGAAACTCATTTACAAAAAATATAAACAGTCGATGCACAGTCGACAATTACGACAGCCTTGAATGTGGTATTTGTTTATCTTCACAATGCGGCGAATAGTATTTGCGTGAACGGTAGTAGAAACAAATCGAAAAACTTCTGAAAAGAACATCGTTTCGCGGTCACCGCCGGTGTACCTCTTTCTCGAATTTTATCGAAGAAAGGTATACAACGGACACCGTACGTGGAATGTCGTCGACGTCGAACCCTTGAACGGCACAATACTACCCTGGCTCGCGAGAAAGGAGGAAACTGGTAGGCCGCGCGAAAGCGAGAAAACGAGAGAGAAAAATGTGTAGATATATACATATACTTACGGCGGAAGGACGTGAAAGAGGGTGGCTTAGCATGAGGGGCGTGGTGGCCCCACCACCCCCATCAAACGACCAGGCAGAAACTACTTTTGGGGTAGCCGACCCACACACCTCCTTCTCCACCTCAACCATCCCCCTCTCATAGTCTCCACTCTTCACCCCCTGAGACAGTTCGAATCGCGCCAGCCACCCCTCGTACCCCAAAAATAATTGCGCGTTTCGTGGTCTCTTGATCCGCGCGTAAAAGTAATCCAAACATCGCATAAAAATTATGTTTACGAGTTTCGAATGGGCGCAGGGGTCGACCCTGCAGGGTAGACGACACTGCACCACACGCCGAAAACGTATCAACAGACTGACTCTCTTCTCTATCTGTCTCCCTCCCTCTCCTGCCCCCCTCTCTCTCTCGTTTAGATAGGGATCTCTTTCTAGGAATTTCTCGGATTGTTTAGAACTCGCATGCGAAGCACCGTAGCAGAGCGCGCGAGTTACGAGGTGATCGTCCGTACTTTTATGGAGTGTTTTCTTATCTTAGGTGGCATCTATTTAATCGACAGTTATTTATCGTGATTTCCATCAGACGATGAATATCGATATAAGTTTGGATTATCACGTGGATTACACGAATCGAACGTCATATAATAACAATAATAATAAAAGTTACTTTTACTAAAGTTTCAATTTTGTTAACATCCGATATATCGACATTTATCTCAATTTTAGTATGCAGAGCGCCTCACCTGCGATAGAACGAATTATCTTTCGTATTTGAATTTATGTAAAAAAAAAAAAAAAAAACAATAGCAGTTTTCGAAACATCGAAAAATGACTAAGATACGAACGTTGCTTATAATGTATGTATTTACACATTGATACCATTCAAATGGCCTGCTTTAAATTCAACACTCTATATATGTATCAATAAATATTGATCTAAATCACGTAAGAGATAATAAAACTCACCTGTTTTCTCCTTGATTTCGCACAAAACTGAAAACAGGGCTGGCTTCATTCTGTGACAGTTTAGAGTATGCTTTCTGAAAATGAAAAAATATCAATTATACATCGATTGGTCGATCGGTCGATTGCATTAATATATTATCGTCTAGTACCGTTATAAACCCGTTGTAAATCCGAAAATAATACGGACTCGAATACTCGATATTGAAATATCGAAACAAGAACGTTTTAACAAACTTACACAATCGTGAACCAATAATGGGACGATAAACACGGTCTTATCATACATTCGCCTGTATACAACCTACGTTATAACTTGTTATTACCAGTGCACCTATCACATTCGTCGCTTAATAGTTTGCACGATCTTATAAAATTCGAAAAAACGTTCTAAAAATAATGTATAATATTTTCGAATGAAATGCCACCGTAGAAGATTTCAAAGTAATCTGATTCGACATAACCTGACTTCGTCGTTTTTTCTTACGATTGAAAAACGCTTTAACACAGACACAAACGATCGAATGTATTCTAGAGGAATTGATTTTTAGTTGACGTTCTGTAAATAAGAGCATTGAGAGAAAAAAAAGATGTGCCAGACAAATGGGTGAAAAATCGCGGGAAAGTTCGTACAAAAGATTATAAAGATATATCTTAGAGGTATTAAAAAATGGCGGCCGATCGGATCTCAAATGGGACCAACCTCGCTTGTGCCTCGTCCAAGCTCTGATCGGTGATGTTCATAATTTGCTGGAGAATTTCACTTATATCCTGTTTCCTAGCTTCGACAGCCTGATCCGGACCTTGCGTCGCAGTACCATCTACGGGTCCCATGCTGCCGTATCCAGCGGTATTTTGGGCCCCCTGGCCCTGGTTTCCTCCCATCAGACCAACACCTGATCCTCCGTGTTGCAGCATCCTGCCAGTTTCATCCATCAACTGTGTACTACAACACTAATATTATCCGCCGCTTTTCCGTTTCTTCTTTTTCTTTGTTACCGTCGCAAGAGTGAATTTGTTCACACAACACTCGCGGACGTGTATCGTATACCAGGTGTCGCGGAAAAACACGACTGTACAAACAACCGTCCCGCTCTTTCACTTTATGACGACTCCTGTACTTCGAGGAAAATATGTTTCATGCACGTGCTCTTTCTCTTTCTCTCTCTCTCTCTCACTCGTTCTCTCTCTCTCTCTTTTTCTCTTGCTTACTCGTTCGCTTGCTTACTCTTTAGCTCTCTCTCTCTCTCTCTCTCTTTTTTTCTCTTTCGTTGCTGTTTCTAACTCTCTCGATGCCCTTCGTTATCCTTCCCTCTCTTTCGTTTGTTTCCTTTCTCACTCTCGTATATCCTTCCTTACTTCGGGAACACTCACGTTGCGTCTAATAATCGGTTTCTAGTTTGCTATACACACTACAAGGATGATGAAAATGGTGCCTTCGGCAGCTTTAAACTTGACGGATTGTCGGATTTTACGTATACGAGGTTATGTCGTCGGTCGGCGTTGCGCCCGGTTTGCACTCTCCTTTCACTCGTTCTTTCCTCTGCTCAGCAAGGATACTCGTACAAGCTGAGGAAAATCGGCGTTCTTCGAGCCATCCGCGCACGGACGTCACACACCAACTCTCCGCCTTACAAGGCAACGCGCGGACCGACCGTTTCTGTCGCTCTTTTCACTCTTCTCGGCCGCGAGCGACTGCTACGCTCCTGATGCATGCGCGTGTTCGTGCGTGCGTGTGTACATCGCGTCTTAGTGTGCGTACGTGCGTGCGCCAATCGGCGGCCATAATAGCCGCCTCGACCAATCACAATGGCTGATTCATTTTCTTCTTCCTCCGTCTAAAGCGCTTTCCTCGCTCGCTCTTCCGTATTATTGTCCGCGTGCGCATCCACTTTATTTACGATGTGATTTAGCCGTTTTTCGTAATCACGTCCGCTTAACCTGTATCCGTGGACACTAAATTTTTTCCAAACTTCATGAAACTATCTCGGAACTGACCCTTCCAAACACTATTTGTTAAACCGAGAGTGATGCCACCGTTCGCAGAACAAATCAACGTCTTTTACCACGTACCCGAACAGGCGCAAACTCCGCCCATTCCCTCAATTTCCTTTTTTTTTCATCACCACTAACGTTCGATATAAACGTTTGTGTCGTTACTATGCAGAGTCCTATCGGAAAAATGAGCAGAACCAAACATTTAATCGTACTCTTGGCGTACTGAGTGCCGTATAGATAAAATGAAGGAACTTCGTAGTTGAGAAATTACGAGTACGAAAACACGCAAGTCCGTCGCAAAACATGGCTACATAGTCGGCCATTTTTATAACGCGGGAAAACTCGAACTCCGTTAGAATTTTTAGCGATGGTTGTGTTTAGATGTCAATTTCGTCAGGTGCGATTAGGTGTCAATTATTTGACAAATGTTTCATATACAACAATGTACAAATTTTTCTAATTTAATGATTTAGTATACACGCGTTACTATGCACACTTGTTCCGTATCCTACATGTTTACCAGTTTATGCCAACAAGTTATATCCAATATTTGGAAATTTTGGATTACGTATAATATATTTATATTTATCGTATTTTCATATATTTATTTATAATTTCACAAAAATATTGATTCGCATCAAGAGAATCGATCTAGTTTATTCAAAGTGCTCCAAAACTTTTTGTACCATTTCTGGAAATATAACCAAGAAATGTACGTAAAAGCATACACATGCGGAATTGAAGTACCTTACTGAAATCAATTAGTGTTTTAAATCATTATAAGTGATATACATATTAAAGAAATATTAATCATTTAAATATGGATTACGATCGGTATTATTCTAAGAATGATAATTCATACCTTATACACTTTCCCAATAATAAGGGATTGAGTTTGACTGAAATTGACAAGATCTTTTCTTCTTATGGCAAAGTTTTGTCTATAGATAATCGTGGACAATCTCATGGATTGTGTTTCGTGAGATATGAAAGACTTGAAGCCGTTAAAAGATGTATCGATGCACTTCAAAATCATAGTTTTATTAAGATCTTGAAGCATAAGTTAAAAGTTAATGCAAAAATTAATACAAAAAGGACCACAAGTTTATATACATCGAAGAACAATACCATGGATCAAGCTACTTTTAATAATGATGCAAATGATGTAGAAACTAATAGTTTGTCTGATATTAGTTCAATTAATTCACTAATAACTGTGAGTGATCAAAAAAGTGCAACTAAACGAATAAGATCTTTAAAAGATTGTTTGGAGAATAAGGGCTTGGTGCACACTGACCAACAGAATAAAATGTATAATTTTAAAACTTCTTCGCCAACCACAAAGAGCGTCCAAGCACAACAAGTAATTGTAGCTAATATCCATCCGAGTTTAAGTATACACTATATATTGCACCTTTTTGAAAAATACAATCCTATAGCAGTATCACTTATGATGACAATCCCAAAAAGTGGTATAAGATATTGTCATGTTTATTACAAAACATATGAAGAAGCATATGCAACTATGAAAGAATTCGATAGGTATTACTTGCAAGGAAAAAGTCTCATTGTTTTAACATCATTGAAATTGATGGAAATATAAATTTAATAATACTTTCATTAGTTTCATCTTTTACCGAAATGCTATTCTAATAGTTTGAATAATTTTAATGGACAAGTCGTATTTAGATTATAGTATATGCTCACAATTTCTAATATATTATTGCCTGTACACGAAAGTTCATTTGCAATTTATATTGTCAGCTCTTTATATAACGCGGAAAATATTATCTCAATTATGTAATAATGTTATTGATTTTACATTTTGTACAGTAAATTATAATGTTAACAATAAATTATGATTTTTTATTCCTACTTAATTAAAGTCAGACCATCCATTGTGTGCACGTAGTTTATCTTATATGCGTAATGTATTTTTTATACAATTACGTACATTGCATAGAAAAAGAGGAACGTATCTCTTGGCGGTATAAATTTATAAATCTGTACGCATGCATGCGTTTACGTATTTGATTGGAATTCCTAACCTACATGTTTAAGTACTATCTAGGTAGTTTTTCTACGTTAAATACGAGTCTACAGTCTGTTATTTTGTGACGTTATACACTATTTACGTTGAGTCGTATCATACACGTGAAATCGGAGGAATATGCAGTTAAAAATGTCAAAACCATTTGATAAAAATGCAGTGAAATTATTATTGTTACAAGAGAACAAATTTATTTCAGAAATATTTTCCAAAATGCCGTTGCCAATGTCTGAATTAGGTAAAAGTTTGATGAAATAACCTAACCTCGAAATATTTTTGCATTATTTACTATAATAAAAGTTTAAATCAAATTAGTTTCAGATGACCAGGACAAAGTAGTTGCGCATAATAAAAAAAGCATATCAAAAGGTTTCTATTTTTATTATCTTTACTCGTAATATACTTTATCTTTTTCAAATTCTATATTCACCATTTTTCAGACTACGTATTTCCAAATTTAACCAGAAAAGCAAAAAGAGCGCAGACATTTGAGGAGTTACATGCTAAACTAGAAGGTCTAAAGAATATTAAACGTTTAGGCTATAAGGAGAAACAATTGAAAAAGAATTTAAAGACCAAAATGAAGAAAATATCGAAAAGAAAAGAACGATTAATGCAAAAGAAACTAGTGAAAACAGAGCAAAATGCAGCTGGTTTAACAAAAATCAAGAAAGAGGATAGCGAGATACCAAAAGTTCCAAGGCCAAAACCTGTATTTAACTCGGAGGGTAAGATGGTATTTAGCAAGTTTGATTTCTCTGAAATCGGCACAAAAAGGAAACCACCTAAGAAGGATGCAAAAAAGATTTTAATTGAACTAAAAAAAAAGAAGGAAAAGTTAAAAGAAATAGAACAATCAGGTGAGAAAGAAAAAGCAGAAGAAATTAAAGAAAAAGATGCATGGAAATCTGTTTTGGCGAAGGCTAGCGGTGAAAAGGCAAGTGCAGAATTATTTAGAAATTTTATATACGGTTGTCTGAACGGTTCTTTACGTACGGTTCTTTTGGTAGGTAAAAGATGATCCAGATTTACTTAAAAGAACGATAAAACGAAAAGAGCAAAAAAAGAAACAGAGTGGTAAGAAATGGGAGTCCAGATTAGAAAACATACAGAAAGGAATTAGAGAAAGGCAGGAAAAACGACAAGAAAATATAATGAAAAGAAAGAAAGAGAAAAAGTTGAATAAATTAAAGAAAGCAGCTAAAAAGGGACGTGTGATACCCGGATTTTAAATGTAGCATAACAAATTATAGGTAAAGACATTTATTTTCTAAAACTGGTTTATGTATGTGTTTCACACATACATTTTTATCGCGCATAATCTAAGTAATTGTTTACATTGAAAACAATTGGAGATATGCATAACTGAAAGAAGTATGAATTTTAAAACTAATAAGCAAGGACATAATTATTCAAATGGTTTTTCGATTGTCGTTACATTCAATTTGTGTTAACATATTATTGACACTTAAATGCTGTTGAAATACCATTATATAAATCATTATTCAATATGTCTAATGATATTATTTACATTTGCTATAAGTGTTTATGTATACAATTTTTTATATTAAAAATGCCAAAATCAATATTAATATGAATAAGTTGAAGTATGAATTTTGTTGAAACTAAATGCAACTGTTGTATACACAATACAATAGGTTATATGGATTTGTTTACACTCTGTGATTTCTGTTTGTACATTACGTTAACAAATTCTTATTTACATTTATATATAATGCAGTGTACATTATTTTATTAAATATCTCTCGTCATGTAAAAAGCGGGCTGTATATGGAATGCTGTACAGTTTGTCGGTAGAAAATTTATTGATATTAATTTTGGATCCACGTGCAAAATGTGTTTGTAAGGATTTAAATTTTTCTGCGCAGTGTCTTTACACTTCAACTTATTTTTTGTCGGCACTTCGTAAGAGACACCTTTATGACTTTTCACAATCAATCTTCCACAAGAATATCTCGTAACATGTGTTCTTATTATAGAAAATTTGTTAATAAATTATGGGTAAGTCGAGGACGAGAGCTTCGATGTAACCGCCCTCTTCCACCTCCTGCTAGGTATCTCCAAGAGCAGAAGATACCGCGTTAGCGTGTGTCAATGCTGTCCATAGAGGGCTGTGATCCACTGGTAATGGTACCGCTGATTTCAATGGTCGGGGAGACCTGCGCAGATAAATCGATAAAAAAAAGTTAGTACTTTTTCTGTTATAGATATTTTATTTACTACCAAATAGTTTACTATCAAATATTACTTTATTTGCTATCAAACACAAAAATTTGCAAAAATTGCTGATCGAAATAATTATCCGTATACTATGCGTCGGCAATGCAGGAACTGCAACATACCTATTCTGAGAAAATTTTCTAGTGCACAGATTTTTTAATGACACATAAATTAACGAAACGAAAATTATATCTGTCTATTACAATATATGCTATTTACAAAAGTAAAAAGTAGAGTAAAATATGACCTGGGCGGTACCAAAGCTGGATGCTAATCTGGACTACTAAGTTCCAATGCGGTGCTCTGTTCAGGATCCGATCGTTCTTCAACAACAGTGTCTAGCTCTAGCGATGGAAAAGCTCTAGATCCTCGATCGCTTCGTAACGATACCGCTCTCGTTGGACGATCAATTCCAGCTGTCACATAAACAATATTCATATTAATAGACCTTAACAATCGTAGGGCTGATTGTTCTCAAAGTATCGTCTGCCAAATCTATAGATAAAAATGCGCATCTTAGATTGCTATTAGTAAAGATTAATATTGACTAAATGCATTCTAACGTAAACATACTTGGTCCGAACTTTCGATTTTAATTGCAAAATTGTAATATATAATCTGAAATATACGTTATATAGGCTTGCGTAGCAAATATTCCAAAATCATGCGACTATTTACGACGTTAAATATGATATATAACGTATGCATGCCTTTGCATCAAATACTACATTAATGTGTAGCCAAGCTGCGCATATTTTTTTTTTTTTTTTGCATAAAATTGTTCGAAATCTTCTTTTATATTCAACGTCCGCGATTACCTTGCGAACGTTAAGCGACAGTGATAGGATATTTGTAGCAACGTATTGCTTAAATGCACTTGGATGCAGTTTCTAACTGCAAGTTTCATTTTTACACGAATTATTTCTACCTTTATTCTTGTTAGTCCTGTCAGCTTTTAGACAAATTTTAATTAGATTCTACGTTAAGTATGCTCTTTTGCGATAGTAGCAGCGGCAAATAACTATGCGTTACATAAAAGAAACTGTAATTGTTCCGACAAAATTCTAAAGTTTCTAAAGACCAAGTCAAGCAACAATCAGACTGATAAAATGTTTTACCTAAATCCTCTTTTGATGCTGCGCTTGACGGGATAATAAAACAAGGGATATATATTTCAGTGTGACGACTCTTGAAATAGATAATGCATTCAGATGCAACAATTAAATTATTTATAATTCCATATCGATTATCAACCTATATAATGAAATTCGATAGCTTCCTATTACGTAATAGAAACCTCGACTTTTGTCTATCCTAAATTGATATTAACTGAAACGACCGTTCATCAAATTTATAAACTCGTAAATCAAGAATCGCAGAACCATAAACGGTCGCAGTTGTGGTGTACTTTCAAAGCCAGCCGTATTTCATAGGTATCAAGTGTTCTATACATACATATATATATATGTATAGAACACGTATCGTTGGTTATTTGAGAAATGAAAGAGTCATGTCCACTTGAGCACTTTATCCCCCACACGCGTACACACTTTTGTGAAGCAATACAATTAAAGGAAAAATTAATATTGCATTTCGAGTTCAGAATTTAGGCATGACGTAGGCAATTAATATTCACGAGAGATCAATAAGAGCTTTAATGCTCTAGCCGTTTAGTTTTGCCGATACTTTGGTGGGGATTCAGGATTGTTATCGATAAAAGTAATCGCGTGAACGCCAACACAACATCTGCGTGTGAAAATATTCTGAAATCGCTCTGTGAACTCGGATATTCAGGCCAACATTCAATCTGGTTTAATGCTTGTTCCACCCCCTCTTTCTAAACATATACACGTATACATTCTAGGCTATGCTTTCACGTGTTTGAATGCGTGTGTACATGTATATGCTCCATTTACAAAAGTATATAATTACGTATGTGTACGAGAGTATATGTATTTGAATATACAGATACAGGGATATATTCAATGTCTGTGTATAAAAGGGAGGACGAGGGCCGCGGTTAAAGAGGCTGGCAGCGCTGAAACACAAATGTTTCGTGACCTCGATTCGTTTTCGTTTTAAAACGTGTATGCGGGAAGACGTTCTACGTTTATGGATCCACACGTTTTAATTAGAAATTTGATTGGAACAATGTATCACGATAGATATTTTTTAAGAGTCAAGTAAACCGCATTTTTTCAAACGACGTGCTTTAAACGAAGGAGAGGGAAAGTAGGTAGGGTAGGAATTTAAATTCATCTTTGGAACT
Source organism: Xylocopa violacea (assembly GCA_963969225.1). Classification (NCBI taxonomy): domain Eukaryota; kingdom Metazoa; phylum Arthropoda; class Insecta; order Hymenoptera; family Apidae; genus Xylocopa; species Xylocopa violacea. The sequence goes on along the minus strand of CAXAJV010000008.1, from coordinate 30,607,261 downwards.
TACCTAAACGATGAACAGGACTGAAACGAACGAGACTAAGAGCTCCGTGATCCAGATCGCAGTTTCTTCTTCTAGCTCGTTCTCTCGCAAGCTTTGCTCGTCTTCTTAAGCAACAAATCACCATTAACGCCAGTAATGGAAACCCAATAATGCATGATACTATTGGGATGATGATACTCTCTGGAGTAACTAAAAAGAACAAAAAAAAATTAATTGAAAAAAAATATAAATTAATTACAAAAATGAGGTTTGGAAATAAATAAATTATAGGAATTATACATGTTCTCTGTAACAGTGTAAAACAGAGTAAAGCAACTATTTTAGCGCTATTTTAGCGTACATTGTTCTCGTGTGATCTTAGAAACCGATTGTAATGTTCTCTTTCACCTATTACACCGGTAGTGTTGGAATCTTATTGTATATTGAATGGGTAAACGTGATACGAAAGCTTTTAAGCTCTCGAATTGTTTAAGTTGTAAACTACGTTTCGCGTTAGGTTCATTTCGTATCTCATCTGCGATGATACATACTGTGTGAGCTTTGTCTGACGTAAAAGGAATGTTGAAATAAAACTACATTTTTGTTTGGAAACGTAAATATATTTTTAAAAATTTTGCTTTGTATACATTAAATGTTCTCTGAGTTCATTCTTCGCTCGGAATAATAAGGAATTTTGTACAAAGTTTACACCGACGTGGTCTCACCTGTTGGATAAACTAAAATTGTTGGTCTCTTCGATTGTGGAATTGTTGGCATTGTTGGACGACCTGCTCTCACTTCTACCGACATTTTACTCTCGATCTGGAACAAAATTAGTTCCTCGATATCACGAATAATTAAGTAATTTCACTCCTTTTAGCATATTTCTAAATTAAACAGATCAATGCAGCGTCTGGTGCTCTTCAGCCTTTGAATTCCTCTTTTATCCTTTTCTCGTTTTCCAACGAAACACCCTGGCTTTCTCTAGACGAGTGGCCGTAGGCACTTTGATGAAGATTATATGTCTACGTCTTTTCCTCGTTACTATTACGCTAAAAAATGAATACAATGTACATTTTTGGCTATTTCATAACAAACGAAACGCGATACAACTAATATTAATCATACCAGTCCAAGCGTTTCACAATATCCGCATTTATTTATTATTCTATAACAATTATTTTACGCGATAACTTAGATTCGTCGCAAATGCGATATTATTAGTTACAAATTTCCTCGAATCAATATCCTCGAATCAGTATCAAGCATCCAGATTGGTAGATATAATTGCGGCACGCGCAAGGCGCAGCAATAAATTTTCTTTGATAAAAGATGGTTCTGTCCTAACAAAAAATACAGTCGAACGGGTAAGCGAGCGCGATAATAAATTTCTGATTAAATCACACAATTTATTATCGACCTCCCGCTCGATTATCGCAATACGTTTGTGCGTTGACATGCAACCATATCGAATCGTGATATTCATAGAACGACACAGCATATTCCTGTCAATCATTTCGGTATGTTTACAAGCTCTGTGGTGTACATTGCAAACCGTTACTCTCACATATCTTATACACGTAATTGCATATTTTCTATATGTTTGATTAATCTAATCGCAACGAATTACATGCTTGGCATATCAAAGTAGCCATTTCATCCGACGATGTTACTAACGTAACGATCATTTTCTAGAAGCTAAGCCTGGCCACTAGACCATACCGGAAAACTAATAGCATGCATTTTTATTTTTATCGACCATTGGTGAAACCAACTAAAGGAAATAAATAGCCATTTCGAGGTTCGTAATAGTTCGCGTCTGACTAGGCTCACGTCACAATCTACTGTCGCGGTTGGAGGGAAATGAATAACCGGCCTTAAAGTTTGCGTCTGAGTAGACTTGTAACAATCTACTCTAGCGGTTTCAGAGAAAATGAACAGTCAGTTTTAAGTAATAGTTGGTGTCCGACTGGACTCGTTACAATCTACCATCGCGGTTTGAGGCATTGCTTGCAGAATTGACGCGGTTACGTAAACTGGCAAGGTGTTAGGAGGTTAATAAATCGTCGAACGAAGACAACGAACTTCGAAGGTTCTATAAGGACGTAAATTATATCGGTAAATAGGTACAAATATATACAGAAACGCAGAGAGAGAGAGAGAGAGAGAAAGAGAGCGAACCCTTTGGTAGTTCGAAAGGAAATGACTATTTGCTTCGGTGCCTTTGTCTTTGCGACTCTCTTTCCATCGTTCTTTCTTTTCTCCGTGGTCTCGGAAAAGCAATAAGCCAGGCGTGTCAGTGTGCGAATATCGAGATAGACTCGGGACTGTCTTTGTGTGCAGGCTTTTACAGTATCTTCGTTTTTGAATTGCTTCCACCGAGATATTGCAGAAGAATTTAATTACTGTTGACTCGAGGCCTCGAAAAGTTTAGAAAATGATCTTAGTTTTAGTTTCCTAATCGCATCGAACGAACGAGGAGGGGATTAAAAACCGCCGAATAAGAAGAATAAGTCTTCGAAATTATCTTCCGCTTCTTTACCCGAGAACAGCAATTCCCTTGTTACATTCTTTATTCCATTCATCGCTAGGATAGCTTTTTGACGTTTAAAAATCAGCGCATCGCAGATAAAATCAATTCCCAAAATCACCACGAAGCTTTGCTCGTTTATCGATAAATTTATACCTCGATAGTTACCTTTTCAATGGACCGCGTAAATTTAACGTTGGTGAAACGACGACACGGATTGCGTTTTTGATTAACTCCGTCCCATACCGTGTTCGTAGTCGAGTCGAGACTCTATGTCGCAAAGTAGACAAGTTCGATCCTCCTATTACGGAGTTGGCTCGTTAGCCGTCGAAGCTAGTTAGAAGAACGGTCCGTCGTACCGCATCAGATATCCGAATTTCCTTCTTGCTTTTAGTCTTCCTCTATTTTTTGCCCCACCACGGCTCCCGAATATTGCCGCTATAAATTCTCGTACGCACGCATCCCCGGTTAGAAGGGATTGGCTGGATACAAGCCCTTTACTAGGGCGAACCACGACCGAGAGACCCTGTTATCGTGCCTCAAAGAGCTAACTCCCAAATGGCAAACAATTTTCCCTACTCCAGCCAACCTGTTATTTCCTTCTGCCCGCGACTATTTTACCTGTCACGGGATAACGAGTTGCAAATAGCTCTATCCACTACGCGATCGAGTTCTCCGCGTACACCAGGGACGAGTTTTTTTCCCCTCCGCGATTAAATAGCTGGGTATGTACGCATGTATAATTTTTGTAAGACACGTTTCCGGCTGGACGCGAAATTCCTGGACCCAGCCATCCAATCGAGATTGTTGGAATCCTTCCGTGACAGCGCACGCGATAACTCCTTCTGGTTTTCATTCTCCTCGAACTTCTCGAGTAGGTGCATAGGCGCGCGAGATTTCTCCGACGAACTCGGGAAATTCGAAATTGTATCCAGCCGCGTATCCGGGATTTCGCTGTGCCTCCGCGCGGATGTGGGTCGCCCAAATTCCCGCTCTAAATCCTCCCTATTCTCGTCACGGATAGCGTTACGAAAAACCACACGACGGACTCTTCTCTAACGACGGAAATTCTTAACGAGCTCGAGTCTCTTTCGAGCGATCCTACACGAAGTATCGAGATTCCCTCGCGCGAGACAACGATCTGACGCGCAAAAAGTTGTACCAAAGACGCGGAACAGTTACATTTGCATGATCGTTGAATCACCACCGTCGCCTCTTATCGTCGCAGGCGCAGCTCGACCATAGTTTTTCAACAGTTTCCCGGTCGTTTAATTCAGCGAATCCATGGTTCATAGAGGAAACGAGGGTTGCACCCGGATTAGCGTAATCCGCTCCATTAGGAAGCACGTTACGCTCCGCGTTGTTGCCGCGTTACCGCGATCTTTACCTGTGTAAGCGCTTTATTCTCGATCGGGGATGCGTCCCTTCAGCTACGCCTGGGGCTACGTACCGATGGAAACTCGTATCGTAACAGCGCAGTGAACACTCGACGGTGATACGCTCGCAACGCTCGCAACGCTCGCAACGCGGAGCTCCGAGCGAATTTCGAAAACTCGATACGCTCCTGCCGTTCCGAGGATTGTCCCGATTTTCTCTGGACCCGAATAATTCCGAATAATCCAACCGCACTGTGCTCGGACCACAGGATTACAGAGATGCACCGTAACTCTGTGACGATGTTGCGCCAAAGTCGAAACGTTTATCGCGAGTCTGTCGCGTGGTTAACGAGATAAGTGCTGGAACAATTGCGCACTTTGCTTTTTCTCCCATTTTTAGATATATAGAATCTAGCAATAGTTTTCAGAACGTTCAGCCAGAAGTTGCAAAGTTTAGAATAAATGCGAGAGCTAGTCACCTCATCCGGAGTTACTCCGTCTGTTATAAAAAAGTAGGCCAGACGTGCTAGAAACGTATCGTTCGAAAGTAATCGCTGTTGATCCACCGTAAGCTCGAAAGGATCGTTTCTCGAGTTGCGTTCAATGGCGCGGTTGCAAGTATCATCTCGCAGAAATCTGAGCGTTTGTACGAGCGCCACCGCGATTTCCGATTGAGGTCCGCTTAAGCGTGGCGGAGCGGTCAATTGCCGTCTTTTGTTGCCCGATGCTTTTGTTAATCGATCTCTCTGTCTTTACGCTGGTGCGATCTTTCGTTAAATCACGCGAAGCCTTCGCGTCTCGCTTTTCGAAGGTCCTTGGCGGGTGAATCGAAACTCGTTAGGAGACCGTAACCTATGATTCGAAGTTAGGGCCGCGAAGGTTACGGTCGATGCGTTTGAAGATTCGATCGATGCGCGCAGCTCGGGGTAATTCGATTTGCTTTCCGAGTTTAGTCGAGCCGCCTCGAAAATTGCATTCGTATCGTTGCCAGCGCGTGTACTTTTTCAAGGTTGTCGTCGACAAAGCTCGCTCGCTGAATCGCGTCGATAAAGGCCTCGACGATGGTTAGAACAACACGCTAGTTAGAATCTAGTTAACTCACAAAAGAGCCGCGGGAAGTGTCGCCCGCCGCTTTTGATGAAACTTTGTGCACGGGTCGCGCGATGGAAACCGCCCCGAAGATCGGCGTCTCATCCACTCGCCGCGCGATAGTCGTCCGGAAGAAAGTCGAAGGAACTTGTAAATTGCTCCAACTGTTACGTCTTGACTTTAGCGGGACAGCCTTCGTACATGGCCAGAGCAAACACGCGTCAGGAAAGTTGACGCGGTACAGCCTAAGGCACGATGGTCGTCCGTGGTCCCAACTTTTGCTACCGACCGCCTTGTGGTTCCCATGGAGCTTTTACTTCGGTACTATACTTCCCTCTCGACTGTTCGTCGTTCGACTCAACAACAGCCAAAAAAGAGTTCGGTTCGGTTCGATGAAAAAGAGATATTGTGAAACTAAAAATGGCGCAACGCGTTTTCCAGGTTTTGTCCAGCTGTCAGGTATTTTTCGATTAATTCGACGCCTCTTTCCTGCCTTTTATGCGCTCGCAAAATTTGATCGAAGCTGTACGTTTAACGATGCTCGCTTGTTTTCCTCGTGAATTGGGGTCGATCAATTTTATTAGTCGAACGGATATAAAATTTTGTTACCGATATCGGTGTATGAGATCAAAATTAGAATGCCTGAACGTCGACCGGTTGGTCGTAACGTAGCGCAGGAAACTGTCGAGAGATTAATCGAATCCTGTCTCGGCGAATAAATTATATCTACCGAGTAATCGGGGGATTAGCCGTGATAGGTATAAAACAGCGTTAAAGTATCAGGGTTGTTTGCGAGCCAACGCAAAACAATTGTTTGTTTAGTTTTACTCAAAAAGTATGATCCGATTAGGTCGGTGAAAATTTATTACATTTCGCGTTGAAACGAGGCTGATTACGATACGCGTTGTCGTAAATAAAATCGAAGCGAATACAGAACGGCGAAAATAATCGAAGAAGTCGACGAGACGTGACGCGGAACAGCAAAAGGAATTACTTGGTTCGAAACAGCCTGGATTAACGAAGCCTAGACCACGATCGATATTCGCTGTCGTGTATCAAGTCACGTCCTCGTTACTTCCTCGATATCCCCGTTTCTAGCTTGATAATTAATTAACCGTTTCATTCACAATTATGGTGCATTACCACGACACGCTCCGATTAAACGGCAGTCTTTCAATCGATAGAAATATCGCTGAATCAATCGATCCCTCGGATCGACTCTTGGATTAAGGAGCAGCTCGTTATTTCACGCGGATCGAGACGTTAGGACAAACCTGCGTCGATTCGCGAGCATCCTTGTAACACGCGCGAAAGGGATACGAGACGCGATACGAAATACGACGACGGCAGGAACTCGGCTTCGACCCCATTTCCTTCCGCGGCGTCAAATTCGTGATTCCACCTGGTTTCATAGCACTGGCCATGCGCCCTATATGTCGCCTCGATACCAAGGAATATGAAATGTAGCAATGTCAATGAAACAATCAGAAATTGCTGTTGCGAGAATCGAATCGATGCATACTAAACAGTGGTCGGGAATCCGTTGTCCGTGCATTACCTTACAGCCTCTCCACCAGTTGTCGCAGTTGCAATCCTTCGCGCTTCCCGACCCCTCTGATCGATACTTCCTTGCTTTTTCGCAGCCTGCAATACTCTCCGTCCCGACTTGTCAATTTCCTTCATCCATCAGCTTATCTCTCCTAATCTAAAGCGCCAACGTCATAAATCGTACGCGGACTCGATCGTGAGCGAGCAATTTTCCATGTTGCGAAGTAACAAGCGTCGACGCCTCTTCGATCGGCCATCCGGTCGTGTTGTACTGCAGCCATGACGTCTGCCTGGATTTACCTATCGAGAACCAAAGCAAGATCGCTTTGTCTCGCGATTGTCAGATGCGCCGACGATATCCTTTGAACCACGAAGGGCCGGCGACAGTGTTGGCCTGGATCTCGGTATGAATACTCGGCAGGGTAATCGCGATAAGCCTCGCCTCGGCCGTTAATGGAGGCCTTTTTGTAAAGTAAACGGCGACGCTGCATTCAGACACGAACTAGCACGCGGGGACCGCGTTCGCCCTGATTTCCGGTCGGTGATCGGAAATGCGCGACACTCGCTACGGGTTCTCTTCCCTCGCGGAACGCTTTGATGCCAAATTCACGCGGTTGCTGAATCTTTTCGAACGATTCGACGGAACGTCGGTGGTGGCTAAACGTCGCGTGTCGACGCGTCCTCGACCCTTCACCTTCGCTGACCGGATGTCCAGCGAACGGATCTCGCGTTCTAACGAATTCCAACGCGAGACAAAAATAGTTCTCGCGTTATCCAAAGGCTGAAGCATTGTCGCGCGATTTGACGCCCCGAAAGATTCTGCGCGTCGAATTTCCGTCGCGCGGAAAAGCGCAAAAGAGCGAAAGAATTCCCTCTAAAAGGTCCACCGGAAATCGAGACTTCCTTCATCGCGCGCTACGTACAGCGAACCACAGTCGATTTCTTTGCAACCCGAGCGCGACTCGTTTTAAAATCGGTCGTCCTCCGGTTGAACGGGTCAGCCTGTTCCCCCTCGTACGAAATCGCACGATAAATGACGCGAATCGTTGGACCGTGCATTTCTCACCCTCGCCCAAAGTATGGTCGAACGAAGTCGCGTTAGAGACGGCGATATTAGACGCCACGCGTATAAGAGATCCACGACAACGAAGCAGAACGTGCAGGAGAACGAGTTGAAACGAAATTTTATCGACAGCTCGGCCGTTGCTCGATATTTTAGACTGCCGGGTCATCGTATCCGCCATGTTCCATCGCGACGTCGTCCCTCGAGCGGGCCACCCTCTACGCGCGCACCGACGTCTTCTAATAAATGCTCCATCGTTATCCAGGACAGGGTTCAGGCGGGAACTTTCTCCGTGGAATTTTTTCGCCCAACTGAAATCGATGAAACCCTCCGCGACTTGTAAGGAAGAAATTTACTCGGTCGCGAAATTCGACGCGTCCTTGCGAATTTATCTGGACGAGCGAGACGTGTAACGCGTGTCAGGAAAATTTATCGAGCAATATTTTCAGGGAGGAACGTGACCTTGACTCGTTCGGTTTGTCGCCTGGTGCCAGGGACCGCGTCGTTCCTTACCTGAAACGTCGCCTCGCGTCCCGTTGGAATTTCGCTACGCCAATCGCCGTCCATAAATCGACCGCGTTGTCTTCTCCGCGTAATTGGAACGCCGCTCGGCTCTCTCAGAGATTAGAAACTAGAATATTTAGTGTTTCCGTCGAAGTATGATTCGGATTACGCACCTCCGTCGTGAATTAGCCCGCAGCTAGTCGCGGTCCACTTATAACCTTGACTCATCAACTCGAACGCGGTCCGATCTCGGTTGGGAAACTCTGAAAGTGCAGTCTGAAGTCTAACTCGCGGCTCGTTTGGTAAGTTTGGACGAGTCAGCGTTGGATCTTGTTCCGGATTGTTATTCAATCCGTGACTTGAGACCATTGTTCCTTGGCATTTGTGCTTCAACAATGGTCACATTAATGGCGGACACCATTATCGCGTAGCTGTACGTAGCTTCGAGATCGTATTATCGTTACTGGCAATTCTCTCGATTAAATTCACTTTCCAACTTCGTTTTTATCCTCATATTTCAATCTTACCGTCTCAGTTGGTAAAACGATGGCCATTGAGATATAAAGGAATACGGAGAGGAGCGTCTTAAGAAATTTATGATCACGTCGGTGGAAGACGTCGCTCCGCATTAAATTAATGCGCCGATGAATATTATTTTTCTTAATAAAGATCTTTTACCCGATTCGTAAAGTTGCAGCGATAGAAATAGAGCTCGCTGTAGCTCCTAAGAAATTTATATCGAACACGGAGCGTAATTCAGACTAGGGGGTGTTCCTTTAAACGTATTTTCTTTTCAAAAGTCAATAGGACATAATTTTTCCTTCGTTTTCATTGCGGTTCCAAGTGGGTCGAGTTTCCGAGAACATATACGGCGTTGACTCAATCGACGTAACAATTTTCATCGACGGCGGAATTACACCCTCAAGGAACTTGCCCGATAATAACAGACGCGGTGTTTTGGAATTTTATGGAGAGACAGAGGAATCTATTTGATGAAACGAACGCAAACCACACGAGCGATACATCGTTTCCTTCTCGCTCGATACACATGTCTAGTTACGAAGTGCACACTGGGGTTAGATGGTCGCATTATCTGGTCGGAGTCGCGTACACCCCGTGGCGTAATTTTCGGAGACTGGCATAAATCTTGCGTCCATTAGGCGTTATTCGAAACGTTCGCGCAAGCATTACCCTGTTAATGGTTTTAATAGCGGCACAGCCAAACTTTCCACGCTTGCTTTGCGTAATTTTCAGTTCCCACTTTCGAGCAACGTGGATCCGATCGATTATTTACCTTGATCGAGCCACTCGTTCGTCTTCGCCTAGTCTTCCGCGGAATTTCGCAGAGCGCTCGAATTAGACTCGCTTAGAACGAAGTGTATCAATAGAATATTCATCTCGTGTATATGGTCGCTCGCCCGTGAAACGCTGTTAATTCCGAATACGGATATTCCGCTCGATGCGCTGCTTCGGTACACTCTGCAGCTATGTTTGATTGCCGTGTCGAATTGTTTATTGGTAAATAATATGGCGTGCGCGCGAATAATTACCCCAACGTTAACGTTGTCATTTACGAGGGAGTTCGAAGGGACGACCATCGGATGCTCACGGATGCGCGTCCGCCATTTATCCGTCGTCCAACACGTTTTTCTGTTTTCAACGCTATCGCTGCTGTCGTCCCTTTTATGAACATTTAATTCGATAAATTACCAAGGTGCGCGCATCGCGAATGGAAAGTGTAATCAGACGATTATGGAAATTTCATCGATGTTTACTTCGAAGTTCGTTTTATCGTGAAATCAGGGGGGAAAGGAAAGACGTTCGATTAATTTTCGCACTGCGCGCAATAATAATATTCATGGCTTTCGATGCCTCTTTTTGTTTGAAACAAAACCGGTATTGTACGATGTGAAACGTTCTCCACGCGTGGCGTTTCATTTTCGCGACGTTTGACTTGGTTTCCGTGCGTTACGCGCGAATTGCTCGATGAAGAATTAAACGAATTGCGCTCGCGTTAGAATGTTTCCTGCCGGGGGACTGAATATCCACATTTTTGCTGGCGAACAGCTGTTGCGGTGGCATTCCGTCTGCTTTCCCCCGACTCGAAATAAAGTTGCCCCGGGAAATAGCGTTGGGAAAGAATGCGCGTGTCGGAAGTATTAAATTCCGAGTTGCACGAGCGAAATTAACTCTAATATCGGGGGTAAAGTCTGTGACCCAGTCCGGTCCGTTTCTTGATCCCGCCGCGTTAAAAAGAACTTCGTTCTTCGCGGTGCAATATCGTTACGTCCGCTCGCGTCCAATTTAAGCCATTTTTACCGATCGAACGATTGGTCGATTTAACTTGTCATCGAACTGCAATTAAAGCGCGGATAAATGAATAATTGTTAGCTTTCCACACATTGACCAGAAATAATTTCAAACGGCCACGATAATAACATTGAAACAAAACAAACAAACGAATAATGCACATTTTATTACAATTTTCCATTAAAAGACTTGTTCGAAACGAACAGAGAAAAAGGGAGGAGAAAGGGGGGGAGGTTTGCCCGAGGGCTAGTTTTTCCGTTGAATTTCCAATCGAGGTTTAAAAAAATAAAGGAACCGAACACGGCCGACGAAAAACAGACGAGTACTGGCGATAAAATATTTACTTCTACATCTACGTTCATGCGTTTCCGATAACTTCCGGAACAACGTGCCGCTGTTCACGATCCATTCGATTAAATGAATTCCTGGTATCTTTTGCGAAAGCAATGATTACGTTCCGGCGATCTGCGCGGCGAGCTTTTACGAGCGAGCAGACAGAGCCGAATCACGCCGTCCGTTCGGTTGCGACTCATAAATTCCTAGGGAGCTTATCAGGAACGTATCCAAGGCGAACATCGCGAATCGGGAGCAGCGAAAAGATCCGAATTTCGTCGAAGGGTGCACGATCGAAAATTTACACGCTCGTTTTATCGGTTTCGCTTGGAACATTGCACATTTTAACCCTTAACGAATCAATATCGCCATATAAATGGCATGACACTTTTAATTACTGGGTCCAAAGCCGCGTATATGGCGGCAAAAATCATTTTCTCATTTTTATCGCTCTCGTTGTTATCATATTTACAATTAACGCGTTAAATATTGCGCGAAGTCGCTTCCGTGAATTTCTATCTACTTGTTATTCTCTGCTGCTCCTCGCATGACAAATGGCTGGAACCTGGTGGCAACTAAATGTAAAATACTTTCCAACAGTTAAGGGTTAAATTGGACATTTTGTCGGGTACTCCTGCAACGCGACAAACGGTTATGAAGTAATCGGCACTAATTTCTATGGCGTACCACCGCGAATTTCAAGTTGATTAAGGGAGACGAAGGAAGAGAGGAGAAAGAGGATATCGATGGAACGAGAATCAAGGGACTACGGTGGGCTCGCGCGAGGTAATGGGTTCAAATGAGTTTAATGGGTCGGTTTTTACATCCGCTTTCGCGATAAGCACTTTAAGGTTCGTAAGAACGGCTAAAAATGTATTAACGGAAACGAGTTCGGCTTAATTACGTTCCTCCGACCGAATTAAAAGTGAAATTCTTTCGTGTTTCTTTGCGCACGTTACATTTACGATGCAACATCTTCTTTTGCTCGTTCCTTTAATGCAACGTATCTCGATGGAATTTTGCGTACCGCGTATCTACGATTCCTTTCCGCTTTCGTGGTTATCGATCTGCCAGATTGATTCCTGGCAACGTTCGAACGCATTGCTCGCAATCGGTATACTCTCCTCGTACATAGAGTATTGTGCGGGTACTCGTGCAGCCACGTACGGTTTGAAAAGCGCTGCGGAACTTCATTTCGACGCGTGCACCGTTCAACAATAATCAGATATGCGAGTAATACTCCGACAGAGTCGAGAATAATGCCTGATCAGTCGTTCCAGCGAATGGATGACGTGGCATCGCGTTTTAAATCGGCACGATAAATTGACCATTGGAGGCGGCTTCTTTAAAGCGCGCGCGTTTTCCAAAGCGAACGCGCAAAGTTCGATGGCCAAATAAATCTTAATTTTCACAGCTGCGGTAAACTAAATTCGCAACGTTAACCGTGCCCCATCGAAACACAGACACTGTCAAACAACCCCTCCCTGGTACATCGTTAATATTTAAATTAAATTCCACTCGCTTTGAACCGTTCGAATTTATTTATTTACGTTGTTAATTAGCTTTGCACAGTCGCGTTTTTTACGCCCTGCGTCCGTGACGAATAAAAATCGTTCCATCACGGTCCCATCGTTGTTTTCGACGATGAAAAATAACTGGTTCCTCCGACTCCATCTCATTCTGATGAAACCGTTTCGGAAGCAGCTGTTTCATCCCCGTTCTCGATGATGCATAAGAAATCAAAAAAACTTCCTTCCGCCAAAGATTATCGATATTCCACAGTATCGATGGAGTATAACCCAAGAAGGGTTTGAAACGAAAGAAAGGGGAAGAAAAAAATAGATCGCTTAACGTCGAAGCGGACAAAAGGAGGACGGGTAGATCGTAGGGATGAAAAAATTCAATCGTAGCTGAATTTTCAAATCGATGCCGCGTGTTTACACGTTTACGTGTCGTTTGTGTTTTAGATGCGGTTTGCTCGCGTTGGAACATAGCGTTTCCGACATTGCACGCGAGATCTGGTAATAGACTTGGGTATCGCGGAAACGAAGGGGCGCAAAAAAAAGTTGGCGACCATTTAAGGTGAAGGTGAGATCGTGGCTTGAATTCGAATGTACTTTTGACGCGATGCGAATCACTGATGCGGCTTTCGACGCGATGGTTAAATTTGCAAGCTTTGGGTAACGCTCACTTCTACGACACCGGTTTATATGTTCCTTTTTTTTTATTTTTCGCAACTTTCACGCGAGCGCGATTCGTAAACGAATCAATTAAAAATATCTGAAACGAGCTGAATAATATTGTGCGTAGTTTTCATACTTACTGATCGCGCATCAACATTTGAAATAACAGGACGAAAACCAACATAGAGGAATGTCGGAAAATATATCGGAAATACTTTAATCGCGATGCAATTGATCAACGCGCATATAAAAGCAAATTCAGTATAGGCAATGACCTAAATATTTTATTCGAATCCACGGTATACGGGTATTTTCATTCGTCCATATTTTCCCCATAACTTGGCTCGTTTCTGCATCAATTACTCCCCATTGATACAATCGCTTAATCGGCACGAAATTATGCGTTTCCATCCATCTCGATGGTTTATTAAATTCTGAAATTCGAAATACAAAGGTATTGCATTCGTTTCGATTCTTCTCGCGTCGCGTGTGCATTATACGCAGTGGAGCCAGTTATTACTTTATGACGTTTGATAAAAAATTTAATCACCGCGAAACTCGCCAACGTAGCAGTGCCAGGAAGTCGTTAAGGAGTACGTTTGGCGGACGAGAAATTAAAAGATCGCTTTTGCGAACGAACCTATAATAAACGTAATAAATTTCACATGCTCGCAACAACGATGGTTTAAACAACTCGATAGCGTGGACATTTCGTTCCCTCGCAGGTCGGGAACTCTCGTCCTGTGTGCTCTCCTCTTAGCCTAGATACCTCGACTTTCGCCACTGCTCCATCTTTCTATTTGTCTTTCGCTTGTCGTGTCACGCGCAACGTGCTCGCCTTTTCGTAGCTGAAATTAACAAATCCTGCGAAAGCATCGTCCCCGTGTATCGCGTAAGGATAAACATTCGCGAACGAATCAGAGGAGCCGAGTGGCTTCGCGAGGGATGAAGACTCGCGGAGTCGTGGGTGCTCGAGGCCCATCTTGGAACCAGTCGAGCGCGATTCGTCGCGTACCGCTTAACGACCAGAAGATATGAAGGGTGATTTTTGTGCCACGCGAACGGAGGGCTACGAGTGGAAGGGAGACGAGAGAAGAAAGGTCGATCGATGGCCGCCGCCAAATTTTCGCTAACGTCGCGGCGAGCAGGACCTTTTCTCGGTCAGTACATCCTGATTTACCGATCGCGCTCGAAACTGGGTTAACAAGAGTGCAATAGCTGAAAAAAAATTGGGAATAGTGCGCAGCTTCTCTCCGGTTAACGAAGGTTTCAGATTTATTCGTTGAAAAAAATCAAATCCGCCATCCGAAACGCGATTTCCTCGTAAAAGACGACGATCGAAAGAGTGGAGCGGCCTACGAGCGGAATACGTCGATTGGATGCGATAATCTTCGAAAACAGTCCTCGGTAGAGTTCCTGGCGAGTGACAAAGTAGGCGACGTTACGAGGACGAGTGCTCGATCGGAAACTCACGGCGCAAGGGTTGAATGGGCGCGAAGAAATCCGCCGAGCGTAGAATAAAAAGCACATTGAATCGGAACAATGAATCGCAGATATCCGTCCGGATAAATCTATTCGCTTCCATCTTCGTTTCACCGGCGACCTTTCGCCTGCAAACAGAGAGATCGCAAGCCGACGACGAATCGAGGAATCGCAAGAAGAGAGGCCCTCGATTTTTGCTTAATCTTCTGACCATTCGAGCGCAGAAGATATGATCCGGATGAAGAAAAAAAAAAACAAGAATCGACGACGACCGTTGGTAAAGAGCTTTTCATGGAGTTTGAGATTCCTGCGTCGATTGGAATACCACGGTTCGTTAATATCAGTTTTCAGTTCGTTTCTGCTTAATCACCGGGCCATTGAAGCGAGGCAGATACCATCCGAACGAAGAAGAAATAGATCCGTCCAGCGTCGTTGATAAAGAGTTTTATCAAACTCGAGAATCCTACGGCGACTGCAATAGTTCATTAGGAACACGGGTCACGAACGCATTGATTAATTAATATAAGTGGAAACGGTGGACGCGGGCGAAGTTAAATCACTGCTCCAAGTGGCTGTATTATACGGAAGACCGATGGATTCATTTTCCCTCTTGTTTTCTTTGTTCCCGAGTTTCTCCGTATTTCTTCGGCGCTCGGCAGCCTTGGCTGGTCGTGGAAAATGACGCTTTTAATTCCACCATCTGGAACCACTTCTGCAAACTTCTCAGCGGTGGCTCGTGACTCTTCGGCTGGTATATCCGAGCGTCAGGTAGCGTCGATTATTCGAGCCGATAAGTCGACGTCGGGCTTGGAACGAGAGCGGCCAGGGCCCGATGTCGCCAGTTAGTAGGACGACGTGGAGCGGCCAATTCATTTCCGCGTGTCCAGCCGGTACGAAAAAAGGAAATCGAACCGGAGGTGGAAACGCGGCGATACAGATCGGAAGAGACAAAACGGGACGAGCTGAAACAACTCGCGACCGTTCAGGTATCGTTTATCTGGACGTCCCGCGGCAGCAGCAGCCTCGCATTCAGCCTTGTCGATTCTACCTGCGTATTATATCGTACTTGGCCATCGGTCCGCGTTTCCCCATTTTCCGTTCCCTCCCACCACCGCCGCCTCTTTCAATGGCCTCTGTCCGTCGGATCTTCCAAGTCTCCGCGACTTTGATCGCGCCTGTTTCTGCGCCACGTTTCAGATACCCCCTATCGCTCTTGTTTATTCGAATCTACGAGTCTCCTTTAACGGGGGGATGTTAACTACTCGCGGTCGATATCCACGACGACGCCGTTTTCACGTGTCGTTCGAATCGAGACGTAACGACGGAACTCACCCGGTCGTAAACTAGTGCGACACTCTTACGTCATAAACTCGAAGTCAAAAAAGGGACTTGAAACTCTGGTAGAAATGGAACGCCGTTCCCGTAGCCTCGTTAGTCGTTCGCGCGATGGTCGAAATAGGGGTTGAAAGCGCTCTCGACTCTTTCCTCCTCCCGCTCTTTCGTTGTCATCCTTTTGACGAGACCATTCTACCAGCAGTATCTCCGCACGACTCGCTCGGTTTCGAACCGAGATTACCTTCTTCCACGGTTCGCTCTTTATCGTCGTCGAGCGTGACGCCGCTCGTTCGACGTGGACGTCGAAAATAGGTTCGAAGAATCAATCGTACGTCGCGATCGCTCCTTGCTTTGGTCCCGTCGTGTCGCTATCGAGGTCGCAAAAAATGGGACTCGCGACGTACGCGTTACGCGACCCACGCGTAGACGCAAGGGTGGCGTTCTCGCTTTTCGAGGTCTAAACGATCGTGAAACGGAGAGGCGGCAGCTGCGTGTCGTCGCAACGGGGAAATTAATTAAAATTTGCTCGAATCGAATCCACGGTCGAGCTTATCTCTGTCGCGCCTGCCTCGAAAGGGGTGAAACGTCGAATAGAGCCGGCACTCGTCGCCAGCGGGACGGTTCATTTAAATTTGTAATTTAACTAGCGCGAACGTCTACGTTCGATACGTCGGCGTCGGTACACTTTTTAGCCTGTTTAACCGGTGCGCGCACTCGCGTGCGAGCTTGTTCGTCTACGGATGACCTGAAATTCCGGTACGCCGCTGTGGCGCGTCACGGAATTCCCGTCGAAGGTTTCCTCGCGACAACGAGGAACACTGCCCCTTTTCTTACGAGGTATTTCAAGAAACGGATCAACTCTTCGCTCCGGGCACGCGAATGCATTTCGACGAATAGCTTTCGGCCCGAATTTGCATATTTTGGATTACCTGACTGGCCGTTCCTGTCGGTGGCTTCGTAAAAATGCATAGGGGCGGGTAAAATCGTTTGGTCAATGGCATACATTAATTCTTTGCAGCTCTACGTCGAGCTCGACTCGACGTACTTTTTTTCCACCACCGCTTTCGCATCGAAACTTAATTTCATTGAAATATATATGGATTCGATTGCGTCACCGATTAGGAGGATACGCGAAAGTTTGATCGAATTATCGAAAATTTGTCTAAATAGCTCGAAACGAAACGTCGATCGCGATTCGCCTCGAAAACGGTTGAACTCGTCCGTTCAATTCCGTTTTACGTTCCAAGCTTCTTTCGATACACCTCGAGGAGTGTCTCAAGCGGATCATGGAGAACATTCGCGGTGCCTACGATGCGGGGACTCGGACCTTCGAAATCCAATTTTACAGCAGACGAAAACGTAGCAATTTCTCTCGATCTTATCGGTCAGCCGCGATTCTATCTATTCAAATAGCTTGCGGTAGCAGGAATTTGATGTATCCTAGGCTGGCTCGACATTCCACAGCGGATCGAACCACCAGCGGATACTCGAGTTTGCGTACGCTCCGATTCTCGTGTTGAAAAATAGAAACGCGTGCACCGCGATCCCCGCCAACCCTCTCGTACGTGCATTCTTCCGATGAGGAGCGCACGCCGCGCAATTCAGTCCCGGTTGACCTCGTTCCTGTTTAATTAAGAAATAAATCTGCGTAACCGAGCACAATGACTCCGTTTGGGCGTAACAAAGCCGTAATTCGCGGAAGGTAATTCGCGTTCTTCCTGAACGAGGGGCGCAGCTCGCGCAAAGAAACCGATCGTCAATTCTAATTACGTGGCCACGGCGTAACGCACGCTCGTTCGCGCGCGATGATTTATGGTGAATTCGTTTGAACGAGGCGCCGATTCCTATCCGTTTCCTCGTTCATGGCCGCCATTTTTAGCAATCGAGACGCGTCGCGGAACTAGCGCGGGACCAAAGCATTAAGAGATAGAGTAGCGGCACATGGCGGTTCGAAAATGACAGGTTATGGCGCTCAGGTGGCCCATAACTAAGCAAGTTTATACCGATTCCACGAGGCTTCGCGTTTCTCCGGCATCCATAACTTAGTTCCATTAGAGTGTCCAACGTACGAGGCTTTCCTCGTCGAAAAGCTCGTATTTCTTTTCATCGTGCTCAACGATCACTGGATCGTTAAAGGGGAAATGGAGTAAATTGTAACGAAGAAACCAAAGGGACGTTCGCTCTAACCGCAGCTACTGGGCAACGATTATAAACAGATGATACAAAACTCGATTAAAATTATCCTAGATCTCTTTGTAAATCGAAGGATTAATTCTAGCTGGATTTGGCGTACTTCATACAGAAACGGAGATGAAATTCGTCGTCTTATCTCTCAGGCTAGATTTCAAACTCACAAGTATCGTTGGAGGATGGCGAACGATCGCGTCGTAATTATTTCCGACTGTCGTTAAATCCTAATGGCTTTTCATCGTCGCAAAATCGCATCCGACCAACGCAGGCTCCGCTGATTTCGTATTTTGTTATCGCGGTTTATTTGCCTTTGCTCGGTTTGCGTTGCACTCGCTACGCGAAATAATTGCGTTTTGCTGCACGGGAAGATTCAAAGTGAAATCTGAATTGTAAATGGAAGAAAAGTTTGGCGGGTGTGACTCGCAGCCTAGAAAAAGCGTCGTGCGTGACGATTGGGAAGGTGGCTTCGTTAAAAGCGAATGCATCCTCGTGCTACTTTTTTTTTTTATTGCGAGGGATAAGAAATAGGACGCAAATTACGCGACCGTGGAATCATCGACAAAGGAACAGGTATTTTGTTTTCGGATCGCGGACGGAACAATGGGCTGTTTTTTTCGACGATTCGTCCGCGTTTTCGCTATTTCCTCTTGAAAAACACGGTTGATCGAAATTGTAACGAAGATTTGATATCGCGAATAAGCGTCGAATAAGATTTAGACGAGAATTGGAAAACAGATTCGCTCGACAGGAACGAAATACCGATATATTCGATTTTTGATTCCTCTGCAACGGAAGCTTGTCCACGAACGAAAGGATGTACGTTCAGACCGCGAATCGAAGCGAGGAGAGCCGCGACGGCCGAATGAAAATAAAAAAAGAGGATGTTGGCCATGGGAGCTTCCGATCGCCGCTATTACCGTTTCATCGAAGCAACCAGTCGACGCTCGATAAAGCGCAGACGTTTTGCCAATAAAACATATTAAATGCGAATTAAGCCAGCGTTTTCTCTCCGATTTCGACGGCGAAATGAAAAGAGGCTCGACCGAGGTTGAGCGATTTCGTTGCTCGAGGGTGCCAGCCTCGCCCTTGCGTTCGTTTCAAGTTTATGCGTAGAAGCCGCGTTTGTTTCGCAACTTTTCGCGCGAAACCGAGGGAGGAACGGAACGTTGGGGTGATTTGCGTCTCGCTGGGGGAGGATCCCTCGGAAATTCGGCTCACGAGGAGCCACTTTTCCACTCCTTGGACGGAGACGGTGTCCCAGGGTGCGCGGAATTTCTCAATTCAAGATCCGTGTTTCGCGTCTCGTTAGACCCCTGTCGCGATCAATTCCAAATGGAATTTCGTTTAAGCGGCACTCGAGTGCCGTCAGTCGGGACACCACTTCGAAACCACAGCCTGTCCGAGCAAAGAACGAACGTCGCGCGTTCGATCGTCCGTTTACCGATTCCCGACCAGCGCGCGCGTATAAATTAGCACGATCGTAAATCGGGACGCCGCGCAATAGTACGAAAACGAGCCTAGCTATCGATTTTACGCGACTCGAGAGTACGCCAGCGGCACGGCGCGAAATAATTCAATCGAACCGAGGACTTACGGCGGTGTTTCCTATTAACAATAATGATGCGCGCCGTCTCCGCCTCTCTCGCGGCGGTTTAATTAAAACAGCCGGTGTTTCTTTCAATCCTGAACGCTTCCTGCAATAGAGAGGCGAGATCTCGCTTCGACGAGCCGGCTGCTATTGCAAATCTGCTGACGCAGATATTAAAAAGTCCCTTTGTGCCGCATTTTTATTCGCATACGCGAGCGCCATCGCGAACGAAGCTCGATCGTGCGCGAATCGCATGAAAAATTGAACGCTCGCGGAATCATTGGCACGGTGTAAAAATTCTTTCGTATCTGTGCGTCGTCGAGCTGCGACGATTCGTTGGAAAAAAAAGCTGGCAAACGGCGAAAGACGGTTCACCGTGGCGAGGCAGAAGCGAAATTTAATAAAGGCGGAAGGATGCGTTCGAAGGGATCATTGATCTCGTCGTCTACGGGGTGTGTCGGCATAATTAGGTCGTGGTCTGCTCGAACCACCGTGTCTAAAGGCGCTGGTGGAATAGCACGAATTCGAAATTCATGAAGCGCGTTTTTCTTCCCTCCCTCTTCGTGCCGCGGAATGAATTCGACGCGATCGACGCGTACAGAATCATCTCCGCGGGCTAGAAATTGAATCCGCGTTCGACTCGCGCAGCATATTCGCATTACGAAATTTATTTATCGTCGTACGTTAATAGAACCAAGATTTCGCGTTCGTTCGCGATATTTTCTCCTTACGGAGGCACGCGTTGCAGCCAGACGAGCGAAACGCTTCGCGCAGCTGTTGGGGATGATCGATTATGCTCGACAGCTGATCGCTGCGGTGTTTCGTCGAGACGCGCGTTGTACGATTTCGACGAAAAATCGGCGTACGATCGAATTTAAACGAGGCTGGTCGACGGATGCACGCGGATTATCGCGTATCGTTCGGTAGACCATCGGTCTGCGGCGATTTGGGGACGGGGCCCGTCGAAATCGCGCGGCGTCCTGAATTATCAATAAAATCCGGGTATCGGAAGTCGATACGTCGGTACGAAAAGCCCCGGCTGGGATCCGAACGATCGATGGGATCGCGACAATGAAGGGAGAAGAATACGAAGCCGCGTAGTTTCGTGCACGCGAACGATATGAAACGCGACAGTTTTCGAAACTAATTGGCTAAAAGCAAATAGGCGACTACACGGGTGTATCTCTATATATGGGCGGACGGGTGTCTCTCCGAGCAATTAAAAAACGGTCTCTCCTGCCCTTTCTCCCCCTTCGTTCCTTCCTTTTTTAATTTCACGCAAACATCCGCGAATGGCAACGGACCAACGAACAGAGACTTTCAACGAGCGCTCGTACCTTCGTGTTCTAGCTGGTTGCCGATTTACGCGATGTAAACTGGTCGCATTGTTCACGTTTTCCGGGTACTGTATCCTGGCTCGTTCATTGTTCCATTAATTGAATTTAGTCGATCTTCTCTTGGCAACGGAGGAGCTGGTTCGATTCGAAAGAACCGGGCAAATGGACGTCTAGACGGAAAGTTTGTCAGTTCGAATGAATCGAGTCGCAGTCACGTAACGATAAACGTCTTTAAAGCAATCGTCGTCGTCGTCGTCGTCGTCCTCTTCTTCTTCTTCTTCTTCTTCCTCTTCTTCCTCCTTTTCTTGCGGGCGAACTTTTTAAATTCCTTCGAACGGGAAGTTTTCCTCGCGGCGGCTATCGCGCGACAGTGGATCGTGTTCAAACTTTCATCGACGTCGTACCACGTGCTTCCGATCGGGATGACCGATGCAACGACGTCGCGGCGAGATCGAAGCACATCGATTTCTCCGTCCGCTTCAGGTAGCCCGCCGATGCCGGGGAGTTCGTTGATCTTTTCCCTTTCGAGTCGAGTCACGTCTCACGACCTCCTCGAGATGCCTCCTCCGATGCGGTCCATCCACGCCCGATTAATCGCGTCTCTCTTCGTGGTCCCGCGGACATTTAATCCGTTTCGTTTATCAACCAAGCTCATGGTTCACTTCGATGCACCCGACGCGGCGCCGATCTTTTCCCACGCGCACTTTCCTCGATCGGACGTTCGATGCGCTCCGTCGACGGATGAGAAATAGAAACGGACGGTAAATTCGGTGCCCGTTCTTCCAAGTCGGAGGACGCGAGACGACGGAACACCTCGAAACCTCGTGGACGTTGCTCGTCACGGGACGACTCGTGTCTCGCGTGTTCGGTCTGCGACGGCTTTAGGCCGACTGCTCGCGAAAATGCGACTCTTGCGGCGCGCCACGATCCTGGCGCTTGCGCTGCAACCAATTCCTTCGATACGCTCCTTGATGCGTTTTCGATACCCTGACAGGTCCACGACTTTCCGTTCATTTATATTCCTTTGTCTCTCTATTTTATGTCTTCTTTTCACTATATTTTTTTCCATCAGATCCTTCGTCGAACGCTTTGCGGCGCAGTCGAACGGCGAATCGTCGGAACGTAGCGAGCGTGCGTCGGGTGTACACTCGAGGGTGGAGGATAATAACCGTACGCTCCAGTAGCTCGTTAAACAGCACTTGCCCTAGTAACTTTTCGAGAATGGTCCTTCGCGCGCGACGGTATTCTAATAATTTCGCAGGAATGGACTTTTTAATGCGGCCCGCGCCAAGAGACGTTCCATTCGGCTCCTCCACTGATATTAACGTCCACTCCCTCGTGCTTCTTACTTTACGCGCTTGGTATCCGCTCGTTCGCGGAGCGCGACCGCTGCAACGAATCGTCTGCGACGAGGACGAGAAATTTCGGTGATGAACGCGCCACGGGTCCACCGTGCCTGTTCGAATGCATCTTCTTTAAAGCGTAATATCTCGAAGCTCGCGCGGTGCTCCCGCGCGTTTTTGCCGTCGCAAAAATATTCATCCGCCCGAGGAACGAAGACCGCGAGGGAAGCGCATTATTCGTACCGCGCTCCTTTCTCTGCAGCTCGAGTACCGAATGGTTTTCTTGCCTTCCGACCGTTTTTCATTCGATCAAAGTAATCTCCGTCGGCTGATGTACTCGCGAAGCGAGACGGCGTGCCCAAACTTTTCGAGGTTGATCAATAGGTGCGTGCGCGTTCAGCGGTTGCCCGCGGAGAGACCTCGCGGATGATCAATGCGTTATTAACGTCTCGGTAACGACGAGTCTAACGTTTCGCTTATCGCTGGAAAGTCGACTCGAGGACGTCGTCGTGACAGCGGGAAATCGGTCGCGTGCGAACGTCTGCGCGAGCTGAAATCGCTTGCAACGGATTGGTCGCGGAGGCTCGCATCGCGACGTCGAACTCGAATGGCCGCGCAGGTATTCGCCCCCTTTGACGAATCGCTCGAGAACAGCCGGAGCATTTGAACTCGACGTCCAGTTGAACTTTGGAAAATCGAAACGAGCCGATCGGAGAAACGCGCGTCGTTCGATTCGTCGCAGCCGTTCCGGCATCTCATTAACGGGGCGACGCTCGGTTAATAACTCGTTACGCGGCAATTTCGCTGTTTAATCGCGAGCAGTCTGTTAATTTGCCGAGAATTTCGAATTGAATTCAAACGGAGCACTTTAGAAGCTACGCGTTGCTGCTGGTTGTACGCGTAAATCGAACCGGGCGATGTAGGGAATACTCGTAGTTGTATTAGCATTAGGCTCTGGTTACCGCAGCCCCGACTACACCGATTAACCGTATCTATTTGCTCGAATACAAATTGCACGCCGCGGTCTTGCTTGATTTGCACTCGATTTTCATTAATGTTCCTCTAAATCAATTCGCGAGCGTCGATCCGCGACGCTTCCGCGTTTCGTCGACGTCTCCGCGGTCGAAGGAAAGAAAGAAGCTTCGATACAACCTCGATTAACTAAACTCATCCGAGGTCCCGCAAAATTGTTCGCAGATTTCTACAACACACCGAGCGGTAACTTCGTTCGCTGGTTAATCGATCGAAGTTTATCGGAATTTTATTCCTCTGAAAATTATAATCCTCCACGACCCGGTTCCGCGCGAAAACCGCGAGGCAACGTTTTCATTTTCCACGCAGTGCCGAATAAAACAGCCAGCAGGAGAGCCAGGCTCGCGAACGGTTGCAGAATTTCACGATCCCCGCGCGAGTACGCCTCCACGATTTTCGCCAGCTGCTCGACATCGATTCGCAGCCAATTATAAACCGCGCCAGGAAAATCTTCGCGGTCGGAATGCGACTGGAATTCCTTTGTCGAGAGCTCGCCGCGATTATTCGTCGGGAAACATTTAAAAGTCGACGTTGCCGAACCCGCGAAACGCGCTGGAAGACGTTTAAATTGCATTCTCGAGGAATTTAGGGGCGCAGCTCGAACGTTTCGCGAAAAGAGTGACAAATGGCGGACGAGAGTCGCGGCAGTGGATCACGGAGGGACAGCGCGGATAATCGCGCGGACAGGCATCGCACGACTGTAATTGACGGACGTTAATTGCATTACCAATCGGGTGTTTCCGTGCACGAAGCGTCGCGTAAAGATCGGACGCGCGTGCGGAAATACCACAGCGGAATTACCGCGCGGGTTTTTCGCCAGCTTCCTTTTTGGTCCCCTTTTTTTCGCCACGCTGTTGTTTCATCCCTTTCTCGTGTATATTCACTTTTTTTCGGCTGCGCAGCTTTTTACCCCGAAGAAAAACACACGCGAGGGTTCTAACAACGTCGCAGACACCGAGAAATTCTTCTCGCGCGGATAATTTTTTCTAAACCGCGTAATTTCAGATAAACCGTATCGTTTCGATCTATTTTTTTTTTTTTTTACGGTCGCTTCAGGCGTATTGTTAATAACTCTACTTTTTATCCACGTCGCTACACTCGAGCGGCACATTCCCTGGCGCGCATTGCCACGGCGAGGTTCCTGTTTCATTTGTTTTCCCTTTGTTGTAAAAAAAAGTGCGTCGCTCGATAAAAATTGCGACGCGTTTCGGGCGGTGGTTTTCGTCGAACTTTTCGCGGGGAGACCAGTCGACAAAAGCGTGAAACATGATTATAAATGTTGCAAAATTGTTATTTCGATGAAAAACAAAAAAAAAAAAAAAACGTCGGAATTCAGCTCGGCGCAGAATTTCAGCGACCCGCAATTTGACGGAGGAACGTCGCATTGGACTCTAATTAGGATCAGAATGCCGTGTAATCGTGGACCATTAGAGAAAGTGAACCAAGCATTCGAGCATCTCTTCTTTCTATCCAATTCCGAGCTTTTACTCGCTGAACGTGGTACAATACTGTTCTATTTATCTAGTTTCGCGTTTCGTCGATACAGAGTTAACAAAATACTCGACGCACGAGAGGCGAACGTGTCGCTATTTATAAAGTGAAACGCTCGATTGATCGAAATATTTTTTTAGACCTAGAACGCTGCTTAAAACGCAATCGCGTACAATTCGAGTTTCCGATTTCCCTTAGTTTCGCCTCGAATCGCCGAGTAAATAGCGCAGCGATGTCTCGATACACTTTATCGAAGCCCTATCGAACTTTTCTCGTTGCTCGCATCTCGTAAACGTTCGCACGACGCATCTATTCACGGTCAACGCTGAATAAATGCCGACGGAATCGCGCAAAGTAAAGCGAGAGAAGCCATTGTTTCGCGGACGCCCCGGAAGGAAGGTTTTCGACGCGAACTACGAGAGAAACATTTTTCTATCGAAACGTTTTACCTTTCGACGTCGCGTTCCATTTGAATTACGGCTCGTTACGAGATTGCGTTTTAGGGAAAATTGTTTAACGATCGAGCAAGCGCTCTAACGCAAATACCATTGTAAGAGGTATAAATATGTATCCAACGTGCGCGACGTGCATTTCGTTGTTAACAGAGACGCATCGCGAAAGCAGTCAAGCATTTTTAATTGACATTCCACGGTACGATGAGCCATACTTGAAGAACGAAGCCGGTTACAAGAACACCTCTGGCAACAACAAGTTGCCCGTGTTCTTGCGTCGCGAACGGGTAATTGATGAACAGTCACTCGCGTCGATAAATCTACGCGGGGCGATTTAATTTCACATTTCGAGCGCTGTTAGTTTCTAATGTACAAATGACTTTCCTTCGTCGACGAGCTTCGGACTTGCTACTCTTGCATCGAACGATTCCGTGAATTTCCTTAGAGACGATCGTTAAAAATAAAAGTAAGAACACTACTGGCGTCGCGTGCGATATTAACGCGAGCAATCGCACGAGAAAATCGTCGATCGAACACAAATCTGCGACCCTGAAGAATAATTCCCGACGAGACCGCGTCGACTCCGCGGCGTTATCGAGGGGAATGGGTCCATCGAGAAATCTCGATCTCACTTTCGTCTGAAAACATCCGGTGCTTTCGTTTTTTCGTTCCCTTCGCCGGAAGGACTATGGCTGGTCCCTGAAACAAGGGACAAGAGAAATCGATAACAGCCGCCTGCTAATATTCCTACAGATCCGATCGACTCGTCCATTTATTTACCGTCGATCGCTCGGTACACCGCGTTATCGTCTTCCTCTACCTTAACCTCTTCTTCGAGACGAAGGCGATCTTGAGCAGGTTGACCACTGGCGCTTCGAGCGTGATGGAGATTAAGAAGGAGATCAGGTACGAAGCGACCAGATTGCCAAAGTAGAGGATCAGCTTGAAAAAGCAAACGAACGCGGTTCTTTAGGCTCCTTGATCGTTTTGGTGCGCGAAACGCGTACGGATCGACCGAAAAAGTGGCTCGTCGTTGCTATTTGCAAAATTGCGTCGATTTTTCGCTACGTTTTACTGTACAATGCTGTCGAATACCACGCGTGGTCAACACAAAACCTCACCTGGAGCCCTATTTCGATCGTTCTGCGCGTGGAAAACGCAATGGCGGTCGTTAAGCACCGCGAAGGACCTACCACGATATCGTTGTGAAGATGCAACGGGCCGTCCATCTGGGTGACGGTGACCATCATGATGACGGGGTGCACCAAGTAGGCGCAGTAAGTCAGCCTCGATAACGGGTACATCAGCCTGAGCGACAACAGGCTGTCGACCATTCTGGCGGATCCGGTGCAGCATTGAATCACGATGAAAGACACGCCAATCGCCCAGGCGGTGTGTCCTAAGGCGGCGTACGCCGAGCTGATCGGTACCGTTAAATTTCCTGGGTACAGACCGTAAACCAGCGAGAACATGATGGCGGTGGATAGTATCCAGCCGATCGTCCGGGCCGCCTGTAACGTATTCGTGGATCTCGAGCTCTCGTCGTCGACCCTTTCGGTGGTTCACGAATAGTAACGACTCGATCCTCCGTTCGGATAATTCTATTAACCCTTTGCGCTCGAACGTCCCCTCTGAGGGGACGTCGATTAGCCATTGCGGAGGACGTAAACTTATTCAGCTTTTTGAGAAATGCGCGTTTCCCTCGAGTTTTCTATCGAAATGAAAAGTTAGCGATAGAAACCATTGCTAAAGTAGCGCATAAATATCAATGCAAAGGGTTAATCAGAACACGAGGAGTGGCGTATGCGCGCGGAACTTTCGACAGTGACGAGTGTCTAATATTCGCGTTCGAATCGACTCGTTCGTACGTCGATGGCCGAGTAATTCGTCGGAGACTCGTTCGGGGAAGCTTTCCGATTCCGCAAAGTTAGATGGGAATTCGTATCCCGGTTTGAGGGATCGAGTTTAATACCAGGTAGAGTGTTTCAACCGAACTGCTTACCAGCGGCAATTTCAATTTGCAATTCGTCTTGAAGAGAATGTAACCCGTTACGATGCCGACGAAGTAGGGGCCCGCTCTTAGCCAGGGTTTGTCGTACAGCTCGTCGAAAAGGGCAAACGGCTCTTGGATCCTGGAATAGAAAGCAAAGAGAAT